>JAPFTC010000142.1:0-387792 GCA_030779165.1 Fusarium sp. MBC 441
ACTAAAATAAATAAATAAAAATATAAGATATATTAATTATACTCTAAAGTCTATATAAGTCCTTAGATTATAATTATCAGATATTTATGTTATAATTTAATGGATTAAAAGGCAGAGTAGGTACTTGCGAAGTGTGCCATTTTTTTCTTGGGCCACCAGCCTGGGTACAAGTTACGGCTAAAGCACCGCAAGAATTTCAGAAAGCCAATCGGATCTCCTTTGGAAGTTTATCCGAAGGATTTGGCCAATTAGATGGATCGCATTTCCTTTGGTGGGGACTAGCGGGTGAAGTGAGTCTGCTAAGAGGTACTCCTAGCATCCTCTGCTCCCATGCCTGAGCCGAGACTCATCAGCCACAATTTCTAGGTGATTGGCAAAATTGTCAACCCTGCAAGCATCGTTATTAGCACGCACTGGTCAGAGTAAATACCTGTCTAATGAAACAGTTACTCCGACCACAATCTTGTTCAAGATAGAACAGCACAGTAACTTGGCGGACTCGACACCATGCGGAGTGGGCGGATCTGGCTTGTATTCGAATCGTCTGCATTGGAAGAGTCTTTCGCTGGACCTTTTGGAGCCGTCATGGACCACAACACCAAATAGGAGTTGTGTGTGTTGTCTTTAAAGTGACAAACGAGTTGTTGTGCTCCACGAATACTATAAAACAGTCTGTTGAAAGCGCATTGGTCAATTTGCCCGCAATCCCCAACCTGGTTTTATTCATTCGGATAGCCGGAAAGTCTGTCTGCAGTTCACCTGTTGGTGAATTACCTAGCAATGAACCTGCAGTAGAACTGCGTACTGGTGGGAAGACAATATTATAAATATGCGTCAACTTTACCTGGGCTCAATGCGCCATCCATTGACAGCTAGATCCCAAAGACATTCTATCACAATGCCTACTCAGGAAAAACAACAGAACCTTGCCGTCGTCACCGAGTATTTTGACGAGTACTGGAACAAGGCCAAACCCGAGATTGTCGACAAATTGTGCGCAGACGACTTTGTTATCAATTATCCCATGCATGGCCCTCGCTATGGTAAGGAGGCTGCTAAAGAGATGATGCGAGGATTGAAGGAGGTGAGTTATTTCTCCTGTGCCGTCGCTGGCAATGAGATACTCCTACTGACTATCACAGGTTTTACCAGATATCTCGTTCCGCGTCTATCAGCATCCACTCATTGCCAGCGGCTCCTACGTAGTTGGTCGATGGATCGGTGGTGGGACACACACTGGTGTCGCAATCAGCGGTTTGGCAGTTGGTTCCCTAGACCACGCCAACACCGGTAAGAAGATTTACTTCTCTGGAATCACTATCTTCACTCTGAAGGGCGGCAAGGTTGTTGATGAGACGGCTGAGGAAGGTACCTTGACTGCGCTGCAGCAGCTCGGTCTTGTTGCGCAGCCTAAACCCGGCAAGGAGATCAAATATCTTTATGAGTGATAGGTCGTGGATGAATAAATTTGGCAAGAGAGTGACATGCATGTGTTGGAAATCTTAACTGAATGTGTCTAGCGTTTGATAAACGTGCTCAACATGAATAGTACATGTGCTTGTGGCAGGCAACTCGAGATGAGAGTTCGAATACAGTCAGGATCGCGTCTGATGTCGTACTCCTATTTCGTTCAAATATCAAAATGGAGTTTATCTAATGGAACTGAAAAGAATAAAATGATACAAAATCTGATCTCGGAGGTCCCTCAAAGCCATGACAAACCAGTCGGAACAAGCAAAAACTCCAGCAAACCCCTCATCTATGCTCAAACTATACATTTTATCATTGCCATCTCAAAGCTATGCACGGGAAACTTGGTAATACGCCCGTCTTGTAATTGGAATAATAAGCGTCCTCTCAAAAGCCCTTGATTATCTCTTCGAGGTTGTCCTTCTCCAAGATGATAGCATTAATTTCGGCTTCAGCATTTTTCAGTTCGTTGTTGAAGTGTTCTGCCATCTTGTACACCTGGGACCTGATCGTCTGAAGGTTGGCCTCAGCCAGACGTAGTTCCTTGCTGAGCTTAATTACCAACACGCTCACGGTCCCAGGATCCATCTTGTTTGTCCACCACCCGGAGAACCACCTAGAAGATTTCTGCTCCTTTTTCGAGTCCAAAACTTGCCTCCGCTTAGCTGGGGCATCAGGAGTAGCGTCAGAGGCCTCGAGCTTGCGCTTGCTCGAGGTAGCAGTAGGGGGACTAACGGTAGCAGGAGGAACCGTGGACGAAGCTAAGGGATGCTTGGGACGGCTGGATTTGTGACTGCCAACCGAAGAAGTGACATTAGTCTTCCGAGGCTCCGGATCCGGATTCTTGAACAACGATCCAGCAGTTCGCAAACCGCTGGGACTGTTCCATTGAGTGAGTCGAAGATTTGGCCTGTTCGAGCGCGTCAAGACCTTCATTTCCTGAATGAAATCAGCGCGACGCTTAGCCGGGTCAAAGGCCGAGGAACAAGAATAGCCTCTGGCAAGCGCGATGACGTTGGAAATGGCGATAATGCTGCTATCATTGTTCTGTTGGCATTCCTACACAATTGAAGTTAGTCAAGGCAGGGGCAAGCGATCGTTGTTCAGGACACACCTTTTGGAAAAAATTGAGTGTTTCGTTAATATCATCACGGTGAAGATGCGCTGCTAGCCAGCGCACCAACATGTGTCTGAGACGGATTGGATGGTTGGATCTGTCGGAGCTCCTGGGGTCCAGATAACCGGCCTCCATGTCGACGAGGTCCACATGGACAACAACCCAATGCTCCAGCATGACGATAAAGACAACATGCCGGTGCAACTGCAGATTAATGACAGGGGGTGGAGTAGCTCCCTTGTCGACGATGAAAAAGATCCAGCTCTCGGGCCTCTCGAAGAAGGTTAGACACGAGACGAGGTCTGACTTTGAGAGCGTCTCATCTCCTCTTGATAGATGCTTGAGAGTAGATCTCCATGGCTT
Source organism: Fusarium sp. MBC 441 (assembly GCA_030779165.1). NCBI lineage: Eukaryota > Fungi > Ascomycota > Sordariomycetes > Hypocreales > Nectriaceae > Fusarium > Fusarium sp. MBC 441. The sequence goes on from JAPFTC010000142.1 coordinate 2,951, forward strand.
TGGCACGTCGTCCATTGGGGCCACGGCTGCTTTCTCCGGTTGAGCATTTCCGGCTTGTTTAGAACTGGCCATGTTTTCGAAAATGGCAGGGTAGTGTTGAAGGTCGAAGTGTGTTAAATATGCGTTGTTGCTTGAAGGGAGTGAGAAGATGAGAATAGTGAAGAACAAAAGTAGGAGAAATACCCATAGAGGGAACCAAGTATTTAGAGTAAAGTGTTCAAGAAGCGTAGCTTTGTTTATGTGGTATAAACAAAGGAAGTGCAAGGCCTCGGTCTGGAGCATTGGCATTTGGACTTCTCAAAGACATTCTTTCAGGTGACAACTCTCGCACGGCCGGCTTGACTAAATTAGCCATGGAATTATTTCTATTCTTGTGCTCTGTTTCTGCCCAATTTTGTCTTCTTTGTCTTGATCCTTGTAGCACTTACAAGTCAACCTAGAGCTCTGACACCACCCAGCCGCTCTCCCATTGACTCAATAAAGCTCGAAGCGCGTGCCAATGTTTCAGATGCTCTGGCTTGGTTCTCATGTCTCCTTAGTAGTCTAATTCTCGGTCTACCCAGACAGCTTGACAAGATTGGTTTTCCTCTATTCAGCACAACGAAGGCTAATGGCCGCAAACTTTTCCCCCACGCCTTAACTAATGGACCTGCCCCTGTTGTGAGAGAAGATGCCATCACACGTCGGCGATTACAACCTTGTCGGTCTAGCCAGCCACACAGCCATGTCTGCGAAAGTACGCATGCCAGTTGTTTAACTGATGACATGCATTGCATACAAGCCTAGTTCCATGCCCTTCTGTGTGTCCTTTTGCCCGTCTCAAACCCGAATCAGACGTCTAACCCCTCGTCTTGACATATTTTTTTCGCCGCCTCAAGGAGGTCTTTTGGGTAGTCTGGTGGTAAACCTGGGGACTCGCAGTCACAGCAATTGCCATCATCTTCGTGTTCCGGGATGTCTTCGAGGTCTGGCGGCTTGCATTCGATCTTTTTGGTCAATCTGGTTGATCTGGTCGTTCTGGTCGTCCCGGTCGTTCTGGCCGTTCTGGTGGTCGATCTGGTCACCCTTGAAGTGGTGGGAGTCTTATCTGGAACCTCTGGATCTCGTCATCAGGTTGGAGAGTGTTTTGGAGAAAGGGAGACGGTCAGGTGATGGTTTACCTGCGTCTTCCTCATCTTCTTCGGGTAGGGTAGCCTCGGCGGCCAGCATGGCCTCGAATTTAGCCACCATTTCCTCCCAAGCACCGTCGGGGTCAGCCTTGAACGACTCTACCCACTTGTCGAATGCGATGTATTCGTCCTCTTCGTCTGGATCTTCTGGAGATCCGCTGGCCTTTCCGTTCGCTGTATCTGGGATCTTGGCCTCTTCCTTGACCGTAGATTCGGTCATCTCCGCCAGAAGATCCTCAACAGTTGGGCACTTGCTGGTGTGGTCGTTCGTATTGGACTCGTCCCGCAACGGGCTGCCGTCGGCGCCGGGCATATTGAAAGCTAAATGAGGAAGAGAAGATGTTGAGAATCAAGGTGCTCTTGACGAAATACTCGAAGAATGTAAGCTGATGGTGTTTTTGTTGTTGCACAGGATGCAAAGAGTAGAAAGACTACGCTGGAGGAAATGTAATTGTGTCATGTGATGAGCCGTTAAATCATGTTGTAAATAGAAGGAACGATGCACTTGACCGTCGGCCCGATACGTGTCACTGAGGCGGAGTGGTTGTTGAGCGAGGGCATCGCGACCTGGGAGGTTTGATGCCTAAAATGCCAGCCCCAGTGCCAGGCCACCAAAGAATAAGGATAAACATTCATGTTACCTGTGAAGATCGAAAAGACTCTAGATAGTCTGCAAATGAAATGTCTAGGTATCGGGCCTTGTTGGAGATGAATGTTTTAGATAATGCATCTCTTTGCTCGTGGCTTGGCCGAGTCTACGAGTGAGATGGCCTCTCTCCTGGTGGTTGATCGCCTAGAGATCTCATTTACGACTGATATTCTTCCTATATGCCGTCTATTGCCCGGTTACGGAAAACATGCCCCTCTAAAAGACGTGAAATGACTGCCTCGGGCTTCCCCGAATAGCTGCAACACCCTATGGGCGCTTGGCACACATGATGGGCACGAAAGCACGAACTCTTCATTCACATGTGATACACCGCCTCCGTGTACTGTCTGTGAAGGCATGTAGAATTTCAAGTGCGAATTGCGACATCCCGTTTACTACGGACTATCGCCCATTCAAGTCGTTGTCCGATCACCTTTTCTCCGGGCATTTTTGTGACAGACCAGGGTCATAAGGCGCACCAATAGCCAGGTTGCCCACACCATTACCAACTGTAACCCACCTGCATACCTAGTGAGCTGTGTTTCATAATATCCACCAAGCAGATGGCTGTCCTGGTTTTAGCCACGCTACACACGAGTGACGGGCCGAGCCAAGATGCTAGAGTGGGAGGTCGGTATGTCGGGGCAAAGACCACCGAGGTCATGCGAGTCCCGGACGACGATCACAATATTTCCTGTTTGGGGGCACATTTTTGACAACGAGACATCTCGATATATACTAGCTCGGCATCTAGAAATGACACTATGTACAAACTGATGTCCTTTGCCTGCCGCAGAGATGAATACCCCGCAAATCCGCTTAACAGACGTTCTTGGCAGCATTGCCAGTGATGCCCCAGAAAATGTTCTCGGCACAAGGAGACTCCCGAACAGAGGTGTTGTCGATCTTGGCCTTGACATAGATACCGCTGTTGTTGGGGAACTCGCTGCGAGCAGCAACGCGCACCTCTCCTCCGCCGTTGACGGTTCCATCCCGGATAGCAAGGTTGTAGCAGTTCTCAATCAGGATAGCGTTGTTTCCATTGTTGGCGAGATCAATCTGCTTGATCTCGGCGGCACCGGACATGGAGACACAGAAGATGCCGCGGCCGCCGCCTCGAGAATAAACCTTATCGATGAAGACGTTGGTCGTGGTGTACTCGCCGTTAGAGAGCTGTCCGTTGTTGTTGGCAAAGCGAAGAGTAGCATAGCCGGTTCCGGTGCCAACGTTGTTGCCCTCAACGTAACCGACCTGGGCGTTGGTGGTCTTTTGGAGGAGCAGACCGCACTCGCCGCAATCGCGGGCAATGACGGAGCCGATGGTCAGGCCGTCAATGTTCCAGGTTTCAACGGCGTGGCTGCCGGCGCCGGTAACGGTGATGGTACCCATCTTGACGTTGGAGTTGGCGGCAAGATCTCGGTCGAAACGGATGCCGATACCGCCACTGAGGTTCATGGTGATCTCACCCAGGTTCAGGTTCTTGGTGCCTGAGAAACGAAGACCGAAGTAGGGGTTTCCGGTCATCTTGAGGTAAGGGATCTTGACATCATTCTGGTTGGTGACCTCAATGGCGCCACGGCCGGACCTGGTAGAGACGTTGATGGTGCCGCAGACCTCAAACGTCTTTCCGCTGGTGATGGTAAGAGTATTGGCGCCGATGCTGCCCGAGGCTGAAACGACAACACGCTGACCGCTGCTGATGCGATCAAGGGCCGTCTGAATGGCAAGGCGATAGTCGGATCCAGAGTAGACGCTGGATCCGCCGACCCTGGCGGTATAGGTGCCAGAGCCAGTGACGGTAGCCTGAGGGCTGCCGTCACCACAGGCGGCGTTGACAGCGCTGGCAAAAGCCAGAGCTGCGGTAGCGATGGAAGACAGATGAACCATGATGTTGTTGACCGAGCTGATACTCAAAAGATAGAGTTGAGAGCAAAGACACTGAGCAGATCTCTCTACTGCAACAACACGAGCGACATCCGTCCCTTTTATGCCCCCCATGGTATTATGTTTTAAGGTGTCATTATAAGCTTCCTACTAGTCCCTGCTCGCAACAGGGGTACTCCCAGAATCCTCCAACCGGAGCCTAGAGAACCATCTCTCAAATGGTCAAGGACCAGCGGTGTGCGGCCCACAAAGAGGGTGACGGAATGACCTTCTCCGACTGGTGACCCCCAATCTACCCGTTTCCACCTATCGGCAATAGACTCGAGTCGTTGCTCGACTTAAAATGCCGCGGTCGCTGGATGCGGGAGGTGGAAGCGTTGGCGATGTTACTGCCGCTGGGTTATACCGGCTTGGCCCAAGTCCGAGGTGCAGAATCTGGTCTGCTTTTGGTCTTTGCATCGTCTTAGACAACGTGATTGAGAAGGTTTTGAAGGTCAGGATGTTTGGTGGCAGTGACAGTGAATCAGCTCATATCCGGATTGTCCGGCTGTTAATTGTGTTGTTTCATGTTGACAAGCCTATTTTAACCATGGTGAGACACCATCACCAAAGACGGTTAGGCTAACTATAGAGGTTATTCGGGCTTTTTACCCCAGACCACCTTCATGCGGAAATAGGCGTGAATCTTGCTGTTTCGCATTTCACGCCGCAGCCTCGCAGCATAAACCGACACTTCCTCTCTCGACCAACCTTCCGAAGTAGCCATATAGAGGACGTAGCCTTCGGTGTCTTGCTCTAAAGTGGCTCGTGAGAATCGGCCCATTTCTTTCAGCTTCGGGTCTTTGGGCCAGTCTCCAAGAGGGACCTGCGTCATGAAGTTAGTGAGACTTTGTAGTTTTTGAATGATAAGAAGCGTACCTTGATGTTGAACTCTTGAACATCGACGAACCCAGCCGCTTCCATCCCCTTCCGCTGCTCCTCATCGTCCACGAGAGTGAATGACCGGCCGATTTTGAGACCACCTTGAACGAACAGCTTCCCCCATTGAGACATAGCTGTCTTATCAGTAACGGTTCCGTCGTCACTTTCTAGCCATGGCGCTGATTCTAGGCTTTCGATGTATCCTCCTGGTTTGCAGCATCTGAAAGCTTCGCGAAACAAAGCCCCCCAATCGACAATGCTACCAGTCAAATATCGCATGTGCACGTAGTCGAGAGAGTCTGGTGAAAAAGTCCATTCTTGCGTACAGTCATCGATATGGCTGGCAAATGTTAGCGATTGTGAACACGAGATATTGTAGACTATGCGCACAACTCCAGGTTGGGTGGCACCCAACCGGGTTGGATAGGTGATATATCAGTACCAATCACCTTGCATCCAGGATGCTCATCTGCAAAGTCGCTGTGGCAAACGACGTTAGCTTGCGGCTTCGCGGACAGAGCTGCACTCACATAGCCCAGATACCTGTCCCAGTGCCGATATCAACCGCATTCTGGGGTGGTCTAATTAACAACATAATGAGATCAGTTAAAGGCCGGCTGAACTGACTTCGATGTCCATTTTCAACGGTGCTAGATGAAGCTTGTCGCCAATAGCGAGAGTGAGAAGATGATGGCTTGTTATGTCAACGCCTCTTGTTTCTATACAGAAAATCGCTCGACTTACTTGATATCCATAGACTCATTCTGTTGCTCATCATTCGAACCCCTTAAGTCATATTAGTCGCACACTGAAAGGGTTATGCTTCAGGTGATCATACCAGTACTGGGCATTCCCTCTTTCGCTGTGATACGTCCGGCCATGGATGGTTCGATACTGGAGTACACTATCGCTTATCGATGTGGTTGACTTAGCTAACTCGTCATCATCCTGACCAGAGTCTCGATCTTCGGTGTTCACAGCCTGTGGGGGGTTAGTACATGTTCCCTGCATGAACTCTGGGGATTCGGGGCGCACACCGGAGGCTGGCCAGTAGCTGCAGCAACCGGCTCTGTAACGCCGGCAGCTTCTGTTTCAGCTGGTCCAGAGGCGAGAGCGCCACTACTAGACATGCTTTCGGAGCAGATGTCAGTGATGCCCTTGAGAGATATTCTTTCGTGATTGAGAGGGGAGAGAAAGGAGGGGTTGAGAATGACATGACAGCTTTCATGCATACCCTTGACAGTTGCAGCGCTCCGATCATTTGTCCGCCTTGTGTCCCCCACCAAATTGCTGATCATGTACAGAAACGTAAATGAGGTTTTGAGAGTTTCGAAACGTAAGCGAGTGCGTTGGGGGTTATCATATCTCTGCAAGACGATGCGATCACATATCTTCACCAGGTGGGTGAGGCCAAGTCTATAGGCTAACAACCAATGCTAGTTGAAAGGAAAGTTTGAGGTAGGGAATTCTGGTATTAAATACTCTAATCGAACTATCTCTAGTACAAAGATCCACAAACTACAGTCCGTCGTTTTTAGCACAAAGCGAGAACGTATCAGCGTGAGGGGGGAATCTCATGAACTGTCCGAGAGGTGCATGAAAATGAATAGATGGGGTACAAAAGAAATAAAAATGGAATGACAAGATGCCCTGGAATTTCTCATCTAGGCTTCTCATCTTTGGAGTAGTCTCAGCTCGCCGACGACGGACGAACAGGAAAACACAGACGATGCGTCATCATCTTCGGTGGTTGCCATGCTATTCTCACGACTCAAGAAACCAAGACGATAAAGGAACAGGTCCTCGCGATTATCAATCACCCGGAGGGCACCTGCTTCTTGGACGAGGAACGGAGGCAGGGCCTGGAGCCAATGGCGAAGCTCGTTCTTGAACCAAGACCTGAACCGCCTAGACCTGTACGACTTATTGGGCCATTCGCTGACTTCCTCATCTGGGGGCATCAACTGAGAAAGCGCTCGAAGTCTGTACCAACCATCCTCAACCGTATCCAACAGATGGTATCGGTCTCCGTGTTCTCGGAAGTGAAGGAGCACCCTCTGAGCACGACGAGAGCGGTCTCTCGCGCAGACAAACTCTGAAGGATGGCAACTCGTTCCTCCAAAGCGTTGCAGTAGCTCAATATGGAGTTGATAGTACATCTGGTGGAAATATCTGCGGCTCACTGCAACGGAACGTTCTGCGAAATCTTCCACTGTGATCGGCACTCCTTCTCCACCATCGACATGGGGGATAACCGTGAACAGCGACATGGTGAAAAATAGAGAGAATTCTTAAGAGTGATTTCTAGTTAGGTAGCTCTGTAGGATGGCTGAGATGTCGGAAACTGGAAGATATGAATGCATTCTCGGCGGCCGTATTTATCCTTGACATTTGCCTTCTAATGAAATGGAGTTCTAAGTATGTATGGAGGATGAAACCCCAAACAAGTTGTGAATGCAGGTGACTATAGGTTGAACATGGGCACTTCCTCTTGATACACGGCTTTGGGATATAATTGCTAGTAATGATGAAGGCAAACATGAAAGAACAAAGACTGGGACTAAGATAAGCAGCGTTTCTTGGGCAAACATGGGTCCCATGCCCTTAGCCGCTACCCAGAACAAAGATTCCATTCATTCCGGTGCATTTTGAACAATGCTTTAAATCGTACACTTATAGCTTAGCGAATGCACAAAGACAGCACAAACAGTGACTACAGTCTTGCCTGGACGGGAGAACAATCTCCATAGTGTTGTTTCTCGACGAGCAATGGGTGCCATAACTGGATCTGGCATATTGTGAGACTTCGCATGAATTCACAAATCATTTCCCCCTGATCAGTAAGTGTTAGAACAGTCGTCATCAAAGACATGAGCTCATGAGCCGGGCACTTCATAACACGAACCTACGTGCGACAAGCCTCATGCGTCTACGGACCTTTTCTTGACGCCAATGCCAGTCTTCCTGATTGCTTAACCTTTTCAGTACTTGCAGATATCCACGAAAGTTTCTTTCAGCTCTAGATTCAAGCCAGTGGCTTTGCTCAGCCTCAATTTGTCCTCTATCATTGCTATCCTGATTGAATGATGTCCTTCAACATTTAGGCATTTCAATCTCGGGTTTATGACTGAGTTCACATTAATGCTCGGAATCAATGCCCCTGGGCGAAGCTAATGTGTAACATGGCATTGATGTAAACCGTACAGCCTTCAATCCCTATGGTTCATCGAGGCCGAGAACCGCCACCAACGCCTCACAAGCCTAATCCGGTACTCAGCATCGAAGAAGGATGCATAGACAGCCCCATTTTTCATTCGGCCGAAAGCATACAATTCAATGACCTGTTTTATGCTTGTGGATGCGGTGGCTTCTGTCGGCAAGGGCGCCTGTTGGGAAGTCTTGGGCTGCCGTTTAGGGAGTGGTTGGGGAAGTACGTAGTTGTCAAACTTGTTCCTGGTTGTTTGAGTTTCCGATCTGAGGAGGCTGTGATGTGAGATTAAAGCCGTTGGGAGTCTTCCAGACGCTTATTGGTTCTACCATAGACTGAGGACTCGAGCCAAGTCCAATCTTGGTGTCGTTAGTCCATGCTTAATACTTGTAAGAGTTGCGCACCTCGCTCGCGGGCAGAGTCGTAAGGCAGAACCTCTCCTAGAAGCTATTGCACTAACCGATTACATCTCGAAATGATAACAGAGATAACGTGTAAGAGATAATGGCGTTTGGGTCTTCACGTAGCATCTCGGCTTGATACGAACCACACTTCCCACCAGTTTGCTATTGACCGCTCTTTTGCTGCTGCATGCTGCGAGACCAATGTGCGGCATACATCATGGCGATATATGACTGCTTGAAGTTTACGGGACGACTTTTCTTGGCTTGGTAAACTCAATGTTTATATGTGATGAGTTGCAAGCCCAGCCAGCCAATCTCACCGTGGATGCCGCCCAAATATGTGGGAATAGCGTCACCATCAACTCAATTAGCACCAAGATACTCCTAGTTACCCAACTGGCGCTGCAGTAACTTATGTACCATGTGGTGATGTTGAAATGCTACGAAAGACGTCAGGATCATGTACATGGACAGAAAGATACATTAATAGGAGAAAGATAGAAGTTGCTGTCATTAGTTTCAATGCCAGTATGGCCTTCTCCAGGACAAAAGGAACCCTGCGCATGAAGAGAGGTGCAGATAAACAAAAAGGACTGAACCCGATCGGTCAAGTCCGTCGACTTTCACAAGCAATCGACGGATGAAGATTTTGCGATACGCCATCGACAGATATAAATCTCCTCTTACCACGGTGTCCTTGTCGTTCCCCAAGCTGAAGAGACATCTCATCTTGACGGCATCACTGCCACCGCGTGAGAGCATCACTTCACTTGATCGAATCCTCGTCTTGAAACCTTTGAGCAGCAACCATGCAGCTCAAATTCTTGGTCCTGGCTGCCCTACAGGGCTTTGCCGCTGCGCAGACCACCGTCTTTAGCTCACAGGTCTGCGTTACCTCGTCTGGGCGAATCTCTGTCAGCTCAATTCGTCGTACCACCATCACCTCGACCACTGGCTTGACCATTCGCACCACCGTCTGCCCAGCGGCTCGCACTACTACCAGAACTGTTACACCACCTTTTGTCACTGCCACGTCTACGGTGAGCGTCACCTCGCTCAGTACCGTTACTACCGTTCAGGTTACTGGTACTGACACGAGCTTCGTGACCGCCGATCCCGGTACGTTTCCCATGCCTCACATCTTTGGTCGTCTTGTTAACCGTGTTAGTTACTGTCTTCAACACCGTCACCGTGACGAGCACCGCCACGACTGGCAGCACCTCAACTGTCACCGAGACCACCACTTCGACAGTCACGCAGCCACTGCCACCAGGCTTCACTAATCTCGCTGATGAGCCAGATTACGTTGCCAAGAAGAAGAAGAAGCGCTCCCTCGCAGGACGCATCCCACTCCTGAAGCGAACTCCATGCAGAAGGAGAAAGCCTAGAACGGGCTCTGGTTCCGGCTCTGATTCTGGCTCTGACGCCGACTCCGGCTCCAACTCCAATCTCAACCCCATCCGAATCGCCCGGAGATCGTATCCCCAGACTGTTAGATGCCTGAAGATTGTCAAGACAGTGAACGTCAGCACCGTCGTGCCCGCGACCTGCGTTCGAACCAGGTCTACCACCGTCACGCTTGCCACCAGCACCTCGACCGAGCTCACGACCACCACTGAAATTGTCACCTCCACGGTTACGGTTCCAACTGCTACCGTGGTCACTGTCACCGTCAGCCCCACTGTTACAGGCCAAACTACCGTAACCGAGACGGCCACCACTACTACCACTGCTACAAGTATGCCATCCTCATCTCTAACCTCGATACTTTGGCAGCTAACTGACCATTCTTACTCTAGCCACGGTCACCGCGACTGCCCCAGCCCAGACTGTCTACGCTGCATGCGGCGCCCGTAACTTGGTCTCATCCGCCAACGGTGGCCACCAATTTTCGGCCATCAACATCAACACTCCTGGTGGTCCGAACCAGGTTTTCAGCAGGACTGCTAACTCGGCTTACGAATGTTGTGTAGCCTGCCTTCAAGCCACCAACTGTATTTTCTCGTACTACGACAACAGCGGAGGTTGCGATGTCGTTATTGGGGACACGTGCAACCCGCAGGATGCCATGGGAACTTCTTTCGAAACATCCGAGGATGGTAACTTGAACTATGTGCTCAGCAATGGACCTTGCGGCCGCGTCGCCAATGGTGGTGATGTATGATTTAGCTCACGTCGCGATGATAAGTAGTCGAGATTAGCTATAAATTCACTCGCCATTTAGACGTTGCGTAGCAGATCAATGTTGCTGTTGCTACATACGCAAATCAAGGAAGAACATGGAGCAGATGCCATAGCTAATTGACAGAAAACCACTGCTCCCACCAAACCTGCACGAGACATCTCACTCTCGTAGCTACCTTCCGCGTGACAAAGGTAGATATTCCGTTCCAGGTTCTGATCCGCGCCGTTTGCGTTTATACGCCCCAGGCAGAGAGTTTCTCCTGTCCCTTATCTGTAAACAGCAGCTTGCCAGTCATAAACCCAACACCGTAAATTAGAGGATACCGGCAATGCCACCACCAAAAGTGCTCATGCGCCCCAAACCAGCTAAAGACAAGATCCAGATTATAGCAGAGGTCATTGCAGGCGCCCAACACCAGCAAGCTCATGGTGGCGCAAAAGTGAACGGCCTTGGTTCCGTAATGCTTGTCGACGATGAAGGCATTGACAAGCCCACCCATGGCCCCTCCCATTCCGAGTGGACAGAAGAAGATTGTCCACATAAACCTAGGGAACATGTCTTTGAAGCCTGAGAAGACGAAGATGCTGATGATGAGCATCGTCACTTCGAATATGAAGGAGTTGAGCCAGAAGAGGAAGAAGGGGCGGAGGTAAAGTGTACGGCGCTTTTCAGCCACCTCCTTTGTCTCTTCGGAGGTGATGAGAACTTGGTACTGATGAGTCTGAGTCGACATGTTGTCAGTGGTGTTTGAGATTCTGAAGTGTTTGACTTGACGTTTGGTGATGGAAGCAATGGTGTTGCGTCGGAAGAAACATTCCAAGCCGGAATAGCCGTTTATATAGAGAATATATGAACATGAATATGTCATTGCAACCCCGTGGGAAAGGCACACAGTGCAGATAGATCCGGGGGGGATACGGGGAACCTGAGGACGGGGTTTCTATGAACCTCGGTGGCCCCACTTGTTGCCGGAGGTCCGAGCCTTAGTATAGTAGCCTCCAATACGGACAATTGAATAGTGATATTCGGTGTATTCAGGCCATGGTCGGGCATATTATCAAAAAGCACCGAACTGATGTCGCACGGCATGTGAGCTGGTTCCGGCATTGATCTAAGTCCTCGCCCTCTCCCGAGGTACCGACGTGCCGACATCATGGATAGATCGAAAGCTTCAAGTGCATGAATACATGGAAGCGAGACGCAACAAAGAGATTCTAACGGGCTAGAACTCTGGCTCTATGCAGTCAAGTTTCTACATGTTCGGTGTGCAACTAGGTCTATAGTAATTGATACATGAAAGATAGCCCTACCGACCAACATCAGCATAGTGAGAAAGGTCGACAATTTGGAAGGAATCTTATCTGTACACTGCGTGATCAAGAACTTGCAATTCAGACTTTGATGAGGAGCATAGTAGTAACACCGAACGTAGTATAATGCCGAGGTTCCTAGTAGAACGACAGTAACTAATCTTCATCGGCTACTGTGCCCACCCTCCTTGACATCTTGACATAACTGCCGCAGGGCAACGACTATTCTCATTGACTGAACTCAGAGAGCTACATGTCAAAGTCCGACGGAGTTTTCGAAATGCGGGGGAACGTGGAGTTGACGATCACTCGGTTCATTCATCATTGCCCGATGCGGAGACCTTGGAGAAGTTGATTATTGATATAAGCCAGCATCGTATCCCCCCTGGGAAACTCGTTGGTCGTCAAGTTTCATCAAAAATTGCTACCATCAAGAACTGCCAAATAATCAACATGCCACGGTACACCAGCCCATTTGATGGAGCCCAGCTCTTCTATCGCGATTTTGTTCCAACAAAGAACCCTCCTCCCTTCAATGTTGCTAACGGCGCAGAAGTAGGCGGAAAGCCGGCTCTAGTCTTCCTCCACCAATGGCCTCTGTCATCTCGAATGTACGATCCTCTGCTGGTCAGCCTTTGCGAAAGTCATCGATTCCGCTGCATCGCGATTGATAGGCGAGGCTTCGGTCAGAGTGACTGGTCTGGGCCAGAGCACAACGGGGACGTTGACTACAGTGTGCTGGCCTGTGACGTCGTTGCATTGCTGGAAAAGATCAAGCCAGGGCCTTTCATCTTCATCGCCGCAAGTATGGGCACCGGAGAGACTGTCCTTGCACATGGCCTCAGTGAGTATGTCAGATATAATTGCAAGGTATGTTAGGTGTCTTAGTACCGGCCGCGCATCGGGGCTGTTTAATAACATTAGCAGGGTTACATCTGGATCGGCACTTCCCTCCCTCTTCCCGTTGCCTCACCGAGCTTTCCAGATGGTCCACCTAGAGCGCTATGGGATCATGTTCTCGGCTCACTTAGGACTCACCGGTCCCAATTCGTTTCGAGCAACTTCCGCGGCCCACTAGGAGTCGGAGCGGCTGGAGAGGTTTCAGACAAGGATATTGAGATGTTTGAGCGGATCTTTGACGCCGCAGACGCTCTAGCTATTGAGCGAGCGGCCCAAATATTTACTTCCGAAGACCTCTCGCAAGAGCTGGCTGAGTTTGGCAAGGCCAAATCCGGTGAGTTGTTGCTTATTCATGGAGGTGCTGACGGAGGAGTTCCCCTGGCCGCGAGCGCACATCGAATCCAGCAACTCATACCGGATGCAAGATTGACCGTCTACGATGACGGCGGGCATGGTGAGTATCATGAATCTCGTCCCGGCGGATACTTCGCTTACACATCTAGTGCTTGTACTGTCACATGTGGAAAAACTGCTGGAAGATATTTTAGCCTTTGTCAGTTGATAAGATACTTAGTTCTCTGTCTTTAGTATGTTTAGCCAATATCCTACCCATACACTACTTGCTCCCTCATTGCATCCCGTGAGCATGTCATTGTCTCAGCGCCAAACGACATTGTGAGTTATTTCACATATGAAGAACTTGGATGAGGAAGAGAGAATCAATAAATGGATATCCTATAACTTTGTGTTCATTTTGGACTTAAAAATCAAACCCACCAGTTGCTTTGACCAAACTTGCCGAATGTTGATGATGCTTCAGGCCATACTGAGCAATCGGCTACCCTACACTGACGCACCCGGGAAGTGCGGAAGATGTGGGGCCGCGAACGGAGGGGCAACAAGCTGCAGGACCCACTTGGCTGGTCATCTCTCCGTTGCCCCGCGGTGTGGGACCGGCCACTTCTTTGGCCACTGATTGGTCAACTGGTCCGACGCTTCCTTGAGTTGAACCCCGGGCAAGCCCGGAGCCACCATAATCGGGATGGCCTGGTCCACTGGCACCATGATTATCATTTCAGACAAAGTCACTGCCAAGGGCGCCCGCTGGTTATGGATTGGCTAGGGGGACATGCAAATTTCTACCCCCAAATGGTCTAGTTGGATCATCGCCTAGCCGAATCATGGATGCAGCTCGGGCTGAAACAACGAACCAGCCGGCGGGGGGATTTTCTTTACGAAGGCGGGGCTTCAGCTAAGGGAATAACTGCAGTATCTATATCACATTCATTTCACTTGTTTATGCTGCTCATCTCGGACCTAGCATCTTACAACTGATACTGGCTACACAACTCCCCTCACACTTGCGCGCAACATGGCCTCGACATGTATGTCCCGGAGCCCACAACCGCCCTTACGGCTTCAATGCCAACGCTAATATCTTGTTCAATAGCGCTCAAGCAAGAGATCAAAGACCGGCTGTGTCTCAAGGCTGACTTACCTTCGACTCATCCGACCTCATCTGCTTGGCAAGAGCCGCCTGCCTCAATCGCTACTATTCAGTCCGAGACACTTCCGTCTATAACAGACATCGTGATCATCGGCTCTGGCATTACCGGTACAAGTGTTGCTCACACCTTGCTCAACCATCATCAAGCTTCCAACCTGCAAGTTACAATCTTGGAGGCTCGCAATGCTTGTAGCGGGGCTACGGGTCGTAATGGCGGCCATCTCATCTCGGATACCTGCGGCCATTTTGAGCACCTAGTTGCTTCTTTGGGCACTGAAGAAGCCGTCAAAATCCTGCGATTTTCCGAGGCCAACATTATAGAGCTCAAGGCTTTGATCAACCAGCTGAGTGAGCCAGAAAAGGAAGCCGTGGAATTCCGCGAAGTCATCTCCAGCAGTACTATCGCCGACAAGCCGATCGTGGACAGCCTGAGACGCTCTTTGAGACTATTGCAGGAGGCAGCGAACAAGACGACACTGGGGTACAGAGTTGTGGAAGATACAGAGACCATCCGTGTGAGTGATCTGACCGGAAATATGCCAGGCAGTGGAGATACAGGCTAATACAATCTGTGCCCAGAATAAGTACAAGTACCGCGACGGGCTTGCTGTTTTTGAGCAAGAGGGAGCCGGTGCTCTATGGCCCTACCGGCTCATCACAATTCTCCAGAAACATCTGCTGGATACTCATGGAAGTCACTTCAGCTTGGAGACCAACACCCCCGTTGTTTCGATATCTCGTGACGAGAATGCATCTCAAAATGAGCCCGAGTATGTGCTACAAACACCAAGAGGCGCGATTAGAGCACGCAAGGTCATTCATTGCACCAACGGATATTCTTCCCATTTGTTGCCGAGCCTGGCGGGAAGCCTTTATCCCCTTAGAGGAACGGTTTCGGTCCAAGACCCGGGATCCTCATTCCCCAGGCTTGGTGACAAGTATTCGTGGACCAAGATTCACACCGGCGGGTACGATCCCAAAACCAGACGCTTCACCACTGGCCTATATTATGCTCAGCAGAACGCAAAGACTGGAGAGATTGTCATTGGAGGGGAAAGCCAAGAGATTGAAAACCTCCTGACGAGTGATGACTCCCAAGTCGCAACTTCAGCTAGAGACCATATCTCATCCATCGTCCCGAGGATCTTCCTCGACGCGGATGATACCAAGACTAAAAAGGTCTGGTCTGGAATCATGGGGTTTACTGCAGATAATCTACCTATGATAGGAAATCTGAGCCGTGAAACAACCGGGAGGACAGGCAGCGATGAGTGGATTGCAGCAGGTTTCAACGGTCATGGTATGGATAAGTGCTGGCTGAGCGGGCAAGCAGTGGCAAGGATGGCGCTTGGTGAGGACGTGCCGTCTTGGCTACCGGAATCGTTCCTCGTCAGTGAGGAGAGATTAAAGGCATGCACAATAGATGCTGCTGCTGCTGGAATGATGAGCCTGTTTACTGATGAGTTGTAGAAGCTGTGAGCAGCTTATGAGATATGCCAAGTAGCCTTTTCGCTGTCACTCTTCTTTCCATAGTGCCTTTTTCTACAATTAATGGCATGATCCACCCAGCAACTCTGATCTTAAAGGAATAGATGTGAAGACGTAGTACTAGCAACTTGACGAGCCAGTGGCCCATCCTTAGGAATAAACGCACTGCCATTGACAATGCGTTTGTTGGAGTTGAAGCCCGGTCCTTGATGGGCTAAATGAGCTAGATGACCGTACTGCCCCTAACTTGTTGTCAATATCCAGCATCCCATGCCACAAATATGCAATCCTCTCAAATGGCCGAGGCAAGTGGATCGGATCAACCACCTTCAGCTCTTCCCCGCCTTGAAAGCAAGTGACACTAGCTAACCAGACGTGGAGAGATCTTGGCTCGTCCCAAATGCAACCCTGACCCCGCAGAGCCGGCCGATTTCAGGTCGACTCAGCCATCCACCACACAAATTGGCCGGCTTTCTTGACGCTATGAGAGAATAGACCGGTTCATCTGCCGCCGGCGCAGTCCCTCGGATTGAGGAGGCCGATACTTGGCAATATCACCATGAATAAATACTTTGAGGCTATCCTGTCCATTCTCAGTAATGAAAAGCGTCCCTCGATAAAAACACTGCGATCTCATCAATTCGGTATCCCAACGCAACTACAGCCATGACTATCAACTCCGCACCCGCAGCATGGGAGACTCAAGCCGCAGAAAAGCGCGCCCGTTGTGCTGATGCCATCCCAAAGGCTTGGCGCCTCCATTCTAACCTCCTGGACATTCTCAAGACACCTCTAGAGACGAACAAAAACGATCTTGTCTCGCTCGACATCCCTCGCCGTTCCGGCATTCTCAGCGAGTTGGAGCTTGACATTACTGAGTCCTACAATGTCAACGCCTTGTTGGCTAAGCTGGCTGATGGAACCTTGTCCGCTGTGCAGGTAGTCACTGCGTTTTCCAAGAGAGCAGCCATCGCTCAGCAATTGGTGTGCCCGCCTCTCCAAGACGCTCAGTACTGTGCAATGTGCTTACTTGGATAGACCAATTGCCTTACCGAAACGCTTTTCGATCAAGCTGAATCACGCGCTCAGCAGCTCGACCAGCTGCGACAAGACGGTAAACTTGCCGGTCCTCTTCACGGTCTGCCCGTCAGTCTCAAAGATACATTCCATATCGTTGGTACCCAAGCCACTATCGGTCTGGTTGCCTATCTCAATGAGTTTTCCAAGACCAATTCTCCTCTTGTTGAGATCCTGCTCTCTTTGGGTGCAGTCCCATTCGTCAAGACCAATGTCCCACAGACCATGATGGTGAGTGATGACAAGACACAGAGTCGAATCCAAGTAATTCTAACAAAATCCAGACGGCGGATTCCCACAATAATGTGTTTGGCCGTACTTTGAATCCGAGAAACACAACTCTTGGAGCAGGCGGCTCAAGCGGTGGCGAGGGCGCGTTGGTTGCATTTAGAGGGTCGCCCATCGGAGTTGGGACTGACATTGCAGGTATGTTTCTCGACATTCCCATTCTCGAGTGCACCAGGTCCTTACACATGACATAGGATCTATCCGAATACCCTCCCTTTGCTGCGGCACCTACGGCTTTAAACCGACAGCGGGGCGTATCCCATATGGTGGCCAAAGGGGCTGCAGCAATCCCGGTCTCAAGTTCATTCTCGCCTGCGCTGGCCCCTTGGCCAATGACACGCAGAGTCTCGACATTTTCACCAAGGCTATTATAGACAGTCGACCAGCTGATCTTGACTCAACGGCAATCGATGTCCCCTGGAGGAGCATTCCTGCTTTTTCGGGAAAGAAGCTAAGGCTGGGGGTTCTCCCTGAGGATCCATCCTATCCTGTGCACCCACCTATCAGAAATGCCATCTCCCAAGCTGTAGCTAAGTTGCGGGCCGAAGGACATATCCTCGTCGACTTGGACGTTAAAGAGTGCCTTATTGACGGCATCAACGATGTCGCCTGGGGCACCTTTGCACTTGACAAAACAGCCAGCCGTATCGTTACCGACGCAGGAGAGCCGTGCATCCCATCGAGACAGAGAATCGTTGACGAATTGAAGAGATTGAAGTCAGATTACTTACCAGATCTGACTGGACTTGACGACTTGGAAAAGCTAGCGACACTCAACATCAAGAAGGCCGCGGCCGTTGAAGGCTGGCGGAAGATCTGGCAAACCCACCATCTCGACGCAGTTATTGGACCATCCGCCCAGAATACGGCGGTGCAGCATGATCTGTACGGGGTCCCGCCATATACCTGTTTCCTCAATGTATTGAACGTGAGTCATGGCTGCATTTCCGAAGTGATTTCTTGTACTGACGCTTTGTAGTATCCAGCTTGCGTGATTCCATTTGAGAGCGCAAAGCCTGTCCCTGGCGAAGTCTTCAGACTAAACCCTGACCAGGCGGCCCCCCCTTGTGCGTCCCTTCTTCCAGAAACTCTTTATGATGCTAATGAGAACAGATGATGCTGAATTGACCGAGGGAGCGCCATGTTCCATTCAAGTCTTCACCAGTTCAATGCGGGACGAGGAATGTCTTGCCATTTCTTCCATCATCGACAATATCCTGAATTGATAGACAGCATGACTAGTTGAAAGTCTGTCATGTCTCAATTATACAGCTGAATCATGTCCCTGATATTGTACCAAGATACCACTTGCACCTCATCCACGAGCTCCCAAAACTTCGATACACGGCTCTGCACATACTGCGAAAAGTCTAGAGAATAGCCCACCAAGCCCGGTATCTTTGAGAGCCACATTTTCCTGTCTGCTTGCTCTTTGATCTCAAAACATGCCGCTAGTAATGGCAGTGCGATGGATAAGATGCTGTGGTTGGTTGCGGCTCGTGTCAAGTCGAGTTGTGTAAGGATGGCCGTAGCTAAGGCTAGTGCTGGGCTGTTGTTTGTACCAAAAGGATACCGTAGTCGATGAAGCAGAAGGAGGGCTCCTAACCTGACCACTTGGGCCTGACAGAGCATATGAGAGACCTCATTTGTCGTGAAGCGAGTGGCAAAGCCTTCTGGGATGTGCGGTTGCCAGGCCGTCACCGTCAGCTCGATGCGATCAACAGCTTCCAATATGTCGTGCAGATCTTGATGGTCTGCATGTGAGAGAGCATTGTTGAGCTCACAAATGTCGTACAAGCTAGGAAGCATCGGACAGAAGAGACCCGTGTATCGATCGACGTAGTCCTCAGCTCCAGGCCGGCAGCGGAACCTCAACGTGGGCACCGACCCTTGCATCAGACAGTCGATTATCTCTGGTAGTATGAGGCACGGAACAAATACGAGATCATCTGGTTCCAGGTCCTCGTTTGACTCGTACATGTCCTTGATCAAGCTGAGGGTCTGCCTGCATATTGGTGACGAATCCGGTGATGACGATCGGTAGTGGGTGAAGGATATGATGAGGGCGCCTAGTGCTAGACACTCAGAGACGCCATGGCTATTGCGGACCTTGTACTCGCGCAAATTCCTGATAGCCGATGACGCGTGCTTGTACTGCACTTCGGTATTGCGTTGAGCCAGTGCCGAGTCGTGGTTGAAGGCGAGAGCCAAGGCAAGAAATGCATCCTTCAATGTGTGTCGCGAGACAACAAAATGGGAGATGAGAAGTCCACGATGACGCTCTTTAAAAGTTGGGCCTATCAGGAAAACGTTCAATGCGGCATCGCCAAACAGAATGTCCTGGAGGAGGCGTTGATCCGAGTATGTGAGGTCATTGAACAAAGGGAGACAGCGAGAGACCATAGGAACCAAGGTAGAATATAGGGATCCGAGGCCTTTTGCTTGACTTGGTGAGGAGTCACCAGGGAGAGGAGCCCTCGTTAGTGATGCGGCATAACGACGTGGGCGGCCTGGCTTGCGGGCAGGTCGATCAACCAGGCACTCAAAGCCAAGACGATGGCAGCGAGCACATGCACCCTGGTCCTGCCGCCAGTGGCATCGCTCTTTAAGCGAATGACAGCGGTCACAGGCGCGACGGGATGCGACGGGAGGCATTGTAAGTGTGTGTTGGAGAGATGATAACGAGTTTTCTGGCAGCTGCTCGTTTCCTTGGGCTTGTAGAGATAAGGGAGATGCCCGCTAAGACGAGGACGCTTGTTTCCCCGCAATCCATCGCCAGCCGCTTTTCTTCTTTCGGTACGCTTATCATTTGGTCCGGGGAACTCGGCATGTGGACACGGCCTGCTCCCGGACCCCATTGCCTTGCGCAAGGTCGTGGGACATGAACAATTGATTCATGACAATGAGTGCTTGGAACAGTCAACATGATCCATTTTGCAATATCTAAAATGAATTGTTCAACACCCGAGTAAGAGATCTACCCTCATACACCAAAGTCCTCGCGCCTTGGTTATTTCTCCATCCTCACAATTCCAAACCCACGTTGACATGAACCGCTTTAACCTGCATGTACCCCTCCAGACCAGCTTCACCAAGCTCTCTTCCAACCCCGCTTTGCTTCATCCCCCCAAACGGAACCCGAAAGTCCGAGTCCGTGGATGAATTCACCCACACCATACCGGCGTCGAGTCGCGTCGAGACCCTATGTGACCGCTGCATGTCTCGAGTAAAGACAGACGCCGCCAGGCCAAACTCGCTGTCATTGGCCATGGCAATGGCTTCTTCTTCCTCGCTAAACGACGAAATAGCCACCACAGGGCCGAAAATCTCTTCACGGAAGATTTTTATGCTTGGAGAGACGTCGGAGAAGACGGTGGGCTGCATGAAAAATCCCTTCTCTCCCCATTTGCCTCCTCCAGTCTCCAGCGTGGCACCTTCCTCGACAGCACCTTTGGCATAAGAAAGAATCTTTTCCAGGTGTACTTTGGTGATCTGAGGTCCCTGAAAAGTGTCCTCATCAAAAGGATTTCCGATCTTGTGAGCTTCGACAAGCTCAACAAATCTTTTGATAAACTGCTTGTACACTCCTGACTGAACCAACAGTCTAGAGTTGGCTGTGCAGATCTGCCCTTGGTTGCTCATGATCCCGCAGTGCGCCCACTTCGCTGCTTGTTCAATGTCGGCATCGTTGAACACAAGAAGAGGTGACTTGCCACCTGTCTCGAGAGTGACCTTTTTCAACGTGGCCCCTGCCGTCTGCTGGATGAGTCGCCCTGTGATGGTTGACCCAGTGAATGCAATCTTGGCAACGTTGGGATGGGACACAAGTGCAGTTCCGGCAGTCCTTCCATATCCGTTGACAATATTTACAACGCTAGGCGGAAATCCAGCACGAACTACCAGTTCTGCTACATATAGCAAAGAAAGAGGCGTTTGTTCGGCTGGCTTCAACACAATCGTGTTTCCCGTCGCAAGAGCCGGACCCAGCTTCCATGCTGCCATCAAGACAGGATAGTTCCAAGGGATTATCTGTCCACAGACTCCGATCGGTTGTTTGACAGTATAGGCAAACTTTTTGGAATGCGTCGGGATCGTCTGGCCATGAAGCTTGTCCGCCCAGCCGGCGTAGTAGCGGATGCAACCGATGGCGGCAGGAAGTTCAAAGTTGAGGACCGAAGTGTATGGCTTGCCGGCGTTCCAAGACTCTAAGGTCGCTATAGCTAAGACGTTCTGTTCCATGAGGTCTGCAAGCCTTGTCATCATCGATCCTCTCTCGGTGCCCGAGATGTCGCGCCATGACGGGTTATTAAGGGCTCGTTGAGCTGCTTTGACAGCGCGATCGATATCGTCCGCATTTGCCGCATCAACTTGACATATTTCTTCTTCGGTACTATATCAAGTTAATTTACAGGCACTTTCATGCCCGTCTCTCTATTCTCGATGGGTTACTGACGTGGGATCGATAGGTTTCAAGCTCTCGCCTCCGGTCGACGAGACAAACTTATTATCAATAAACAGCCCTCGATTGAGAGATATCTGCCGGCCGTTGGGCGCTGTAAGATCCAGCTGCAGACTTGATTCGGACATTTCAACAGATGTCTCGTATGGTAGGGGACAATCAGCGAGGCTGCATAAAGGAAGACCAGATTTTCTCTCCAAGTAGGCAACTGTAATAGCGATAAGTACCTATCTATCCTATGAAGTGTGCATGCCATTTATCAAGCGTATCTCGTCTAGGTGGGCTCTTCTCCTGTTCCCGACCGTTTCCCGGCACCACAATATGAGCCTGTCTTGGATGGGAGCCGCGGCTCGACTTGCCCGATTATGCCTAGTCTTATCTGCAAGCTATCGATGGCCGGTGTCAATGTCCGAGAAAGTGGGTCTGACCGGAGGGCTAACCGGCGAGTTTTGACGTCAGAGAAATCCATTAGACTATTCCGCGATACGCTATCTTTGGTAGAGGACTCATGTTGGTTGTTGACCCATGACATTTATCCATTTTGTTCCCGGACGCTAGGTATATTTCTCATCCGGGTCAACAACGCTGCGCCTTTGTCCTGATCCTCTCCGCTTTTCCCCAGACCCCAGTGCATCCGATCCAAGCACCTAGTGTCAGAAAGCTTTGCATGGGCAGACTGGACTAGATCTGTCGCAGGGCCTGCATGAATGCTTAAACATCCCGCTCGAAGAACAAATCAACTCATGGACTACGAAACACTGCAACGTGATGGTGATGCTGACGCAGATATCCAAGTGGATCAGTACTTCTCTGGTCCCCATACGAGAGCCGATAGCCCAGAGAGACATTATGAGATGGGAAACGATACGAATTCAGCGGCGTCTTAATCTAGCGCCAGAAGACAAAGCTTGGCACGCGTGCCCTCCCTCTGGACGAGCTTAAGCTCAAGGGCGTCCATTCATCCATGACTGGTCGGCCAAGACGGCCGTGATACCAAGGAGATTCCCGTTGCCCTTAATGTCGGCCGTGTTCATAACGGCACCACTGCGATTGATGAATCGGTTCGCAACATCAGCATATCTTCACCCGGATCCGAGTCGTAGATCAACGGCCACTTTGTGAAAGGATAGGTTCTATGCGAGCCATCAGACTGATGCATAACACGTACAAGACTTAAGGCGGCTGTGCCAAATGAATAAAGCAGCGGAGTTGGTGGAAGCCATAGTTTTCTAGGAAACATACGGACGTGACCTGTTGACAGGATACCCAATGGCTATGGAGTTCTTAAATTTTAGGACGGCGGCTTTCACAACAAGAGACGTTCGCTATCCCCGATCTTTGGTTGAGTAGTAATGAGCTGGATTTTGCTTTGGGCTTCTTTGTTCGATTGTGGCTGGTAGGTAGCCAACGAGAAAGTGTCAGCTTTGACAGGGGGTTGGGACAATTCATAGGATAGGATGAGTCTCGACTACCTTAGTCATCCACATGTACGTTTAGTTACCCCGCTCCTCAGGCATGAAGTGGCGTTGAAAGATACACGCCCTGCTGCTTTCAACATATGCAAGTTGTTGATTGCAACTAGCCCTCTGTTAGAAGTTAAGCTATCTCCCGAACAGTTGCCCCATATCCTACCATGGCTACCGACGAAACGCGTAAGCTTGCTGTCCTCATAGACGCAGACAACGCGTCGGCCAGAGCGGCTAGCCAGGTGCTCGCCGAGGTCGCCACATACGGCACTGCCTTTGTCAAGAGAGCTTATGGCGACTGGACCGGCCCAGGCCTTAAAAGTTGGAAGGACCATCTGCTCGACAACTCGATTCAGCCCATACAGCAGTTTTCCTACACTCAGGGCAAGAATTCCACCGACTCAGCCATGATCATCGACGCCATGGATCTTTTGTATTCCAACAGGTTTGATGGTTTCTGTATCGTCTCCAGCGACAGCGACTTTACTCGGCTTGCATCCCGAATCCGCGAGTCTGGTCTGGTTGTGTACGGCTTTGGAGAAAGGAAAACTCCCAACTCACTTGTCAGGGCTTGCGACAAGTTCATCTACATTGAGAACCTCACCCCAACGACAACGACGGAACCAACGACAACGGGGGAATCAACGACAACGGCGGCACCAACGACAACGGCGGCACCAAAGACAACGACAGAAACACGGAAGGAAGCACCACGGGCCAGTGTCAACGAACAAGTCAAGAAGATACTACGAGAGGCTGTAGAGGCGATATCGGACGAAGAAGGATGGGCCGGCCTCGCCAGTGTGGGTGCCCTTGTCACAAAGCGGCACCCCAGCTTTGATCATCGCACATATGGGTTTGCTAAACTCAATGAGCTCATTGCTGCCACAGGCATCTTTGAGACTGTTCGCCGTATTCCCGGAGTGGGAAAGCCAGAGGTTGTCTACCTGCGAGTAAAGAAGGGCGTTTAGAGTGTTTTTGCGGAAGATCGCGATGGAGATACGCATTGACTTTGAAATGGTAGAAAGCGGTGGCTCGTTAGCTACACTTAAGAGTGTATCATTTGAATGGCATGGGGTCTATCATCCTTTGCAGAAAATGGAGTACAATTGATCTGAAAGTTCATCTGAATTGACAAAATTTCCACGAGTTGGGCCTGGTGTGCAGACTTGAAAGAACTGGTCTTTGTATTGGTTCATGTAACATAAGTCACTGTCGTGTATTCCCTGTTCTGAAGCAGGAGAATGACCCTCACACTTAGGATAGAGAGGCGATGTGTTATTGATACCGAACCCTCTAATACAACCCCGCAACGACCATACCTGCCACCACGCCAACCAAACCAAGCGAGCCTGTCTGTCGAGAGCCTGAAGAGTCACCCTCTGTAGTAGTCGCTACGCTCTGTGCGCTGGTTCTTGTACTGGTTTCCTCGGCCTGTGTGCTGATTTCTTCGCTCACTTCGGCACTCTTGCTCGTAGCTTCAGTCTTGCCCTTGTCCTTGTCATCATCTTGGGTGATTGCCGCAGCAAGCTTGCTGCACACATTCGTTCCAACAGGCACAATATCTTCCACCAGACTTTCCTTGCTGCAAGCAGTCCAAATCTCCCTGTACCCTGGGATGTTCTTGCTCTGCCAGCTCGTCCAACTTGATGCCCACTCTGAGAAGTCCTCAGCTACAGAGCCAGTGACAACTGGGAGTTGACAAGGATCCTGAGTGTTGTGATACTCCCCGATTGCAAAGGAGACAGCGAGTTCAGAGAGAGCCACGTCTGGCACGGGTGCACCTGTCATATTGGCTACGACAGACGACAATACTCGTTGGCATGGGGTTTGGTAAGGCGAAATGGGCCCTGAGGGGCGCATCGAGGTGGTTGGGGTTTGCGCAACGACCAGCGGGAGGCCATTGGCGACGATAAGCAAGATTTGAGTGATGTACATGATGTGTTTGCAGAACTAAGACAGATGATGAGTTTGACGATATCTTCAGTGGGCAAATTTCTCGGGTTTTATATAACGCTGGGTCCTCGTTGCCTCTCGGCCATCACTTGATAAGGTATCGTGTAGAATCAAGGCGCAGGCCCCGTGTTCAATATCACAACATGAACACAAACTCGTCAATCGGGTAAAATGATGCGCTAGGCATTTTGATAATGTTGCCAATATTTCCTAACAGGTCGAGACTCTTTCATCGGCTAATCAGCAGACCCTTGCCGTGGGGGCGCAGCAATCTCGACGTGCATTGCTAAGCCCCATTCTCAGTTGAAAAGAGATCTGACAGCCCACGATGGTTCGATTGATAAGCTAAAATTTTTCTTCTGCCTTACCAATGTGCTGGGCGGCATCTTGCCTAAGTTGGGGGAAGGGGGCGGTGCTTCGAAAAAGGCTGCCGGCGAGCATTTCGGGACAGAATTTGTGCTGGTTCTGGTAATCACCGAGAAGAAGAGAGAACAAGACTAATGATTTCTCATCATGTGCAAATTACAGTTGCAAGAAATTTCCAATGCCAAGGATCCTTCAAGGGTTCAAGGAAAGCATGGGCTCTACCCTCGACACGAATGGCCAAGTCGCGAGGTGATATCAGTGGAGGCCGTTGGCTAGAGCTGCCCTGTGAACGGGACAGGCAAGCCTGAGCTAAATTAGACGTCCATCGAGTTGATTCTGCATAGTGCTCCTCAAGACCGTCCTTTCAATTATATTGCACACAATCCAGGGCGCAACGAGTGATTCTTCACGCTGTTCCGGGGGCGTAGACAGAGTTCCGGCATTTGCAGTCATCACTGTAAAGTTCACCAAAGTTAAATCCCTTCTCTGCCATCACAGACTGACCCCAACCAACCTTATACAGATATTAAGCCGAACTAGAGTTTCAAGAAGTGTTGGGTACGGACGAGTACTTCGTAGTACGAGTTTCCTGTAGCATTCAATATAAGTCCCCCCGGAGCGAGCCCCCTCAGCTTTTGTTTGACCGAACCATCCCTAACGTGCTGTCGAGACACCTCACATCGTTTCCAGATATTTACGACTCAGAACTCAAATAACCACACATTATGCATTTCCAAACATTCCTCCCGTCGATGCTTGCCCTGACAAGCGCAACCATGACCCTCGCCAGCCCGTGCCGCAAGAAAGACAGAATGGACAAAATAGACAAGCCTGAACCATTCAATCTCCCCAGTGACTGTGGTGAAGATGCATGGTGGGACGAGGAGAGGCTCAACTGCCAATGCAAAGACAAGGGCGCCAAATGGAACGCAACAAAGAAGCGGTGTGACTGCCTCAATCCCGACACCGAATGGATCAAGAGTCTGTCGACATGCAAATGTCGCAACCGTCGGAAGGAGTTAAATAAGAAGGGGGAATGCGTGTGCATCACCGACCCCATGACACTTTGGGTCCAGGACTTTGGACAACAGAATGATTGTCCGGTGGGTGACCGTGCACCCTTTCAACATGAGAGATGGCAACGAGTTGGAGATTTTAACGTGCCAACAAAGGGTGATGGAAAATAATTAAAGCTGACATAGAAGCAGAAGCCTCAATATGACCCCGATAGACGTTATTACGACTTTCCTTCCAGTATGTGTTGAAAGCAGAATTGATATTACCATAGCTAATATCCTTCCCAGAGCCGACACCATGGGCGAAAATGAAGGAGGGGGGAGAAGACTCAGCTCCAGAGTTCCGTTAGGTTTCTTACCAGAGCGGAGTTCATGACAGACTCTTTGTGCAAAAAAAGCGCGTGGCGTTGATGGACCTTCAAACCATCTAGACAAAGCCTACTCGCCGAGTTCTAGTTGTGTTTTCGTAATAATTAAGAATAATTAGAACTTTCCAGTTATGTTCTACCTTGTTCTCGATTTCATTGTCATATCCAGGATTTGATGTGCTCTACTTCACTCCCTACATCTGACTCCAGCCCAAATTAGGAGCCCTGCCATTACGGGCTGTGATATTGCCACTTGTGAGGACTTCAGTGTCGTGTAGGTTCGCTTCTTGCATGATGGGAAAAGTTAGATACCTTGTCATGTGAGAGCCTCAACACGAACTGTTAGAAATAAAATCAGGTGGCCTCCCCCAATTCGAACACAACCTTTTACAAATCCATCACTTCCGATATTTCGTGAGATAAATCTCGCTTCAGCCTTAATAATCCAGCACCAGCAATCTTTTACACTACATTATCAAAATGGCGCCATTCACGTTTCACCTTTTTCCCATTCTCCCACCTGAGCTTCGGCTTGCCATTTGGGAACTGGCAATCCGCCCAACCAACGAGAAACATGGCTTGCACAACTTTACCATCATAAAGCAAGAAGATGAAAATCAGGAAGACTTTGGACTGCAGCACCCTCACTCAGCATGGCGGCCGCAGCACACAGCTATCGTCCCCACCAATAACAAACAATCCGTCTACCTTTGGGATGCGGGACTTTGGACGGCATGCGTCGAGTCGAGGGACGTTATAATGAAGTACTTCCGAATTCGCCAGTGGGAGATGAGTCGGCGTCAGCGCGAACTGATGCCTTCCATTGAACTTTTGAAGGACAAGCTGAGTCGAGGGGAACACTTCGACTACTCAGCCAAGACGACAGCTCGACGAGGGCATGAGGGCTGGGAACTCATAGTCCAGCCAGTCATGGATATGTTTTGTTTCAAGAGCAAAGACTGGCAATTCGCTCGGAGTTGGCAACAGTGGGTAGACTTCTTTATCGACATGCCATTTACGACGTTCTTGTCTGGCCATGTACCGATAAGAAACATGGCCCTCGAGTTTAACCCGAGTTGGAACCTTGACTTTCCTCGAAACATGTCCGACTTGATCAGGGAGTCTTCTGCCAGAGGCTTTATCGCAGATGCCATGTTTACTTTGGCCCATGATCGTCGGGCTTATAATGAGTCCATGTACCTGGAGGTCTGGATTATTGATCATGGCGCTGTCTGGTCCTCAGAAAAAGGCAGAGACTGCACTCCGGTCTTTTACGATTACGACCAAGATTTTGTGGAGGTCAAGCCCGGGCAGGTGGAGTTTTCTGGGTACGAAAATACGGCGGCGTACCTTCTTGACCTGCTCTCTAGTCTTGGTGATGATGCATTTGCAGAAACTTCTGCGGATCAATCATGGATTCGGTCTGGGGGTTGGACGAAGGGTCACATCAAGATGCTTGCTTGCGCAGGGAAACAGTGGGACAAGTGTAATGTTTGGTGATAAAAGTACTAGAATGAAGTTAAAGAGTTGCATGTTTATCCTGCATGATATCTGTTGTACGAGGTTTGAGCAGTGAGTAATGGGATTGACCTCGGGGCATGACCCTAGGACGCCATCAGACCAGCTTCTGCTCCAGGCACTGACGAGCACCGGCATTTTGTATGTGTAGAATCTGAAACTTGAGCATTCTTCACTGAATAGTTTTGTGCGGTCGAAGTCGACCAAATGTTCGACTGGGGTTTCGATTTGAGTCTGTCAACGTAACGCAGAGGTCACGATGGTCACGGGAACTGACTCCAGCGTCATTATCAAGCCAGCCTCGACTCAACTCCAGGATCAGATTTTCCTGTCAACCATCTAGGTGAGATAGAGCTCAGATCTGAGACTGATTTCGTGTCGTTCGGCGCCCTCGGAGCTCTCAGTCCCTGTCAACGTCGCCGTTTGTCAACAGTTGATTGGCTTCCGTAGCTCAGTTGGTTAGAGCGTCGTACTAATACTTCATCCGAGTGTCACGTGATGCGAAGGTCTCTGGTTCAAGCCCAGGCGGGAGCATCGCTCTCATACGCCCATCAGCATTTCTTTTTGTATTTTTTGCAATTTTTTATCTTGTTTTGGTCCAAGATGATGTCGATGGTGTTGTGTGGTCTTGGTGCATCTTGCTTACGTGATTGCCGTTGTTAGCCCAGAAACACACGTGACCTTGCCCCAGCAGCAGGCCAGGCATCTCGACAACTTAGGACGGAAGGAAGTGGCACTCTACATGAGCTCTTCCAAGTGATATTTGTACGTCTTGAGGCAGATTCGTGTCTTCACAATGAATATCTAGCTAACAATTTGACTTGTGACATCCTTTCTGACTCGGTCAACATTCACGAGATTAGCAGCTAGCAATTCTTCACCAAGTGACGACTTGACCACGATTCATCATCCGAATCAGCTCTTTTTTTTTTTTTTTTTTTTGGGGGGGGGGAGGCATACTATTCCTTTTCGGCGATATTTACTACAATGGTGGAGAGTTTTGCTACTTGAGATCAACAAGTGATGCAAGACGACCAACCTAGGTCTGACAACTACAGGTTAGCTTAACGCTGCCACAGGTTTGTTGTGCTGTCAAAAAGAGCGTTACCCTACACAGAAAGAGGTCACCGTTAGAGAAGCTAGCCTGGCCTTAAGCCATCAAGTTGCAATCCGGTTTGTATGAGCGGTGAAGAGTTGTGAACGAGCTGAGGATGGGCATCGAGGTGGGATGCCTAGTGTCACCCGGAGGCATAACCTTCGCAATTAGACACTTGAGGTGGTACAATACATGCAAATGGTTTTCTTTTCTTAATAATTAAACACCTTTTTATTCATCCACATCCCATCATGCCTTGGAGCCCACCGCTGAAGATTTCACGGCAACTCGGCAGTCCCCCTTTCACATACGACCATACCTACTGGAGAATTCGGGATCCCGTCCGCTCTCCCATAGACAAGCCAGTAAGGGGCAGATTAGTAGTTGGGTCGGTGACGACCAGCGAATCCCTGCTGTTGTATGTTTTTTGCCGTTTCTTTTTTTGATGATTTGTGGGTGCTGGACCTTTGTTGACGCATCCTGGTGTAATATTCCACAATGCATAAGCACCAACACAACCCGAACACTCCCTTTGTCGCATCACCGGGAATGCTACTGTTCTGAAACACGGCAGTGAACAAAAACTGCTACCAACTCCACGACTAAGTCAGGGCTGAGTATATAATAATTGCATACCTTGACATACTGCTCACCTACTCCCAAACACTATCTCAAACATTGAACATCACGCAACCCGACCTTTGAAAAACTCAACCAACATGTTGTCTCCTGTTCCTGTTCAGACGATTGTGCTCTCAGGGGGTGATTTAGAGGGCTATGAGCTACGCGTGTCTGGCGACCCTACGCTCGAAAGGATCAATGAAATGCTCGGCATCCGCACCGCCAACGACGCCAACAACAGCATCAGCACCAATACCATCACCAATGATATGGACATGGACATGGACAGCTCCAAAGTCATGAACAAGGTTGCTAATAGTGAAGAGAAATCTGAAGTTGTTCTTACCATGATCGATGGCAAGTTGCATTACTGGGAAAAGAGCGGACACATTCGTCCCGTGAAAGCCACACCAGAGGAGCTCAAACAATGGATCAAGGACGAGTGCCGGGATACGCGCAAGAAGGATGAATGGATCAAGTGGCTAATGGATGCCCCGTTGGACCCGAGCCAATTCGGCGGCGCGTCCATGACGCCTTCCAGTGACATTGAATCCCCAGAAGGGTTGAAGTTGGCAGTTCACCGGTCCCTCGAGGATATGAACAACATGTATTGTGACATGCAATGTTTCAAGATAGAGAGGAACGAAAAGCTAGACGAGGCATTGCAATTGGACTTTAACTATCGATCAGCCAAAAAAGACGTTGAGTGGTACACCATGGTCATCAGCAAATCCCTCGAGAAGGAGGGCGAGTCTTGATTACACGTGTGGCCAACGTCGCGTCGCGCGTAGCTAGAACTTGCATTGAAGAGATGCCACACAAGGCATTTATTTAGAGTTAATTGCGTATAGTAGCATGATTGCATTTTCTCACTCAGCAATGTGTCATTTGCAAACCTCGGTGAAAAAATATTACCAAGCTCAAAACAAACTAAAAATGGATAGGGCAGGCGTGAATTCGTTGACCCCTATATTCCCATTCATCTTGAAAGAGCGTGAACGTCCCCCTTTCTAATTATAGCCTATCTAGATAATTCTCATACCTGTCTCTATATATGTCCTTCTTTCTTGCAGCGAGCATAGATTTGTACAAGAGGCTCGCTAAGAGTACACACGCTGACTGCTGGTCTTTCTCCCCTCCAAGTTGTCTTTTTCCACCATATGGATGACGAACTTTTTGTCTCCACCATGGAGCGGCATATGAGAAAAAGCCATATCTCTCTTGGCATGGTTGCAGGGATCGTTTGACACCTTAAGTAAACTAAATGGCCATTGGATTTCCTGTCTGAGCGAGATCCAACGCGACTGGAGGGAATCCCGTTCCCCTTTCGTGGAGACGGAGAGCAGGATGCAGACCCTGGCTGGACTATTATATGGGGAGGTGTGTACTGCAACCTCTACAGGTGGCATATCCCACAGAAAATCAGGTACTGGGGGTTCGTCTTTTGGGATGCGGTGAGGATGGAGGTAATTAGGGGTATTTAGTTGCTAAGAGTACACTGGGAGGAGGACACCCGGTAGCCCCAACGTTGAGACATGAAAGCGAACATTCATACTATCCGGCAGAAAGTTGAGTTATTGGTGGTGGCCAAATGGAATAAGTTTGTGCCACAACAAACCAGGAAGGCTTCAAACTAGCTGCTTCCTCGTAAGATGAGACCGCCCGTGAACCTTGTTACGTTAGTAGAAGTAGGCTCTATGCCCATGAACATGCCTGCGCAAGACTTCACCGTTAGAGAGCTGGGAGTTGTTCTACTAGATCTCTGTGAAAATATATTGCGCACTTGTTCAGGTATATCACTCTGGGCTCCGGTCTCTCTGAAGTGCTTTGTGCGCTGCCATGTTGGCACTCTCTCATAGCCATGCGGTGTTCCCTGAGGCATCGAACACGAAAGGCTGCTGTAGATTCTTTGACATTTCATTTGATAGCTTCTCGCTTTTTGATAGGATTGTTCGCTGCCAGCCCAGTCCTGACGAACATGGCTCTGCTCTCGAACCGTTTCTTCCTCCGACCAGCACAAAGGCAATTGTTCCAGAGAACGACAGTGGGCAAGGACAATTTCGACTTCCTAACTATTCCAGGCTTGAGTATAAAATCAGACATTATCTCAAGTTTTTATTGACTCCCTAACACTACCTCATCAATCACTCACCCTCATTCACTCACCTGAACCCTCTATTGCGTTCTTTGATATTGTGGCTGACGGCGGCGTCATTGAGGCCAACTACAACAAGAACCTTGAACGCATCACATTGACCACTTTCCCACATCCGAAAACTTTAAGCAGCATGTCGTTTCCTATCCAGAACACGGCAGATGCAACTGCCACTGGCTCGCAAGATGGCTCCATCCAGGATCAGGCCAGGCCCGACACCAACGTGATTATGGTTGACGGCTCTGACACTGCGACGCGGTATCTGATGGTCATTGATGGGAGTTGCAATATCGGGAGACAAGTGGTCGCACCTATCCCATGGATGCCTTGCCAGAGGCGTTCAAAGAATGGCTCCAGCAAGAGTGCGGAGACAGGAAAAAGAAGGAGGCATATGTAAAATGGCTTATGGACGCCCCATTGCAGCTAGAAGAATATGGACGCCTCACACTGGACCCATTTCCGCCCTCAACTAGCCTAACGCTCTCAAGGATGCGCGTGATGCTGGATGCGGCATATGAGCGCCTGGAGATTCTTGAACGGCACAGGGAAGACAATCTAAAGGACGCTATCCGGAGTGATTACTCTTTTTGGGATATCAAGAGAAACATCAAGATGTTCACAAGACTGATTCGCCTCCAAGAACAAAGGCAAGATCCGTCTTCATCGTGATTACCGTGCGAGGATGCAAAGGGTTGGCACGTTGAGTTGATGTTCGATAGATCGTTAGAGTAATGAAGCGTTAATATCGTGAGAATAACATATTAATACTTTTGAACTATGAAATATGCTTTGTATAGCCGTCTAAGAAGTGAAGTTGCTGAGATTAGAGAAAAACAAAAATGAATTACTTACTCTAATACTGTTTCATTGTTACTGGACGGACTGAAACACTCGTCGACTTCTACCGTTCAATAGACCTCCAATCATGAAACATACGCGCACGTACATATAAGTTCCAACATAATTTTGTTAATATCTTACCTCGTATCACGCCAGACGAGCCGAGCGGTCCGTCTAATACCTCCGACCGAACTCCTCGCGGATAGAGGATCAGCCCGACTCCAAGAACTGCAAAGGCTCGGCAGTTCATCATCCGGCGCTAGTGGTAATTATGAGATTAAAATAGGCATTCCAATCAGTAGGGCTGCGCTTTTGGGCGGCCGCCTGGAACCACAGTACAACCCAAACCGGCCTGTCGGCATCTCGACGACGCCCAAAAGCCATAGCCAGCAACAGATGTCAGAACCTTGACAGCAAAATACGAGGCCAAAGGGGCGGAGCAGTAGGAGATGACGACGGGCGCTATGGCAGAGGCTCTAGCGTTGGTGACTTGTCAAGGCAATGATTGGTGCCCGCAAGCCACTATGTGTTGACCACAGGACGAAAGCCAGCCACGATCATCAGGGCGAGCCAGCTAGTGTTATAATACGACATCTCAAAGGTGAGAAAGACATGTATATAAATTAATTGCGCCTGTTCACTGTTGTGAGAAAGCTTTGCCAAGAATACAAGCATTACTAAACATACGGATTTTCAGATCGTCAACATGCATTTCACGAGCCTAAACGTCGCTCTCCTCGCCCTGCTTGCTGTAGGAGCATCTGCCGCAACTCACATGGTTGAGGTCGGAAAGGGCGGGCTCAATTACAATCCGAACACCATCAAGGCTGCCAAGGGAGACATCATCGAGTTTCACTTCGACTCCATGCACACAGTTGTTGCCGGTGACTTCAACAAGCCCTGTACTCCAGCTGCCAGTGGAGGATTCTATTCTGGTGATCTTCCTGCAAAGGGAAACGTAAGCCTCCCTTCTTTGACATCTCTTGCATTCCTTGGTCCATGGCTAATCTTCCCTCACAAGTCATTCTTCACAATTACTGTCAACAACACTGATCCCATCTTTTTCTACTGCGCCATTGAAGGCCATTGCCAGGCCGGAATGGCAGGTGTTATCAACCAGGGCTCTGATACCCTCAAGGAGTATCAGAGCGCTGCAGCAAAAACTGACAAGAGCACCAGCCCAAAGGCTGCATTTGGTGGCACCCTCAGCAGCAAATCCAACACTGGGTCCACATCTACTACAACCACCACCTCCTCCGAGTCGTCAGGAACTGGGACCT
The DNA here is from genome assembly GCA_030779165.1 of Fusarium sp. MBC 441. Taxonomy (NCBI): domain Eukaryota; kingdom Fungi; phylum Ascomycota; class Sordariomycetes; order Hypocreales; family Nectriaceae; genus Fusarium; species Fusarium sp. MBC 441. The sequence continues at coordinate 37,082 of JAPFTC010000142.1, forward strand.
CGACGGCCTCGGGCTTCGCTACAGCCTCCACAAGCAGCGTCCCTGGGGCAGCCCCGCAATCGACCGGTCCCATCGTCTGTGTATCGATCTTTGCTCTGATTTTCGGCGCTATGCTGGCATTCTAAGCGATTTGGGATGAAGTTGGATTTGGCACTAAATAGTTGTAGGTAGGAATAGACCATGACGTAGCGAATTAACTTGGACTCTCATCTCCTATGTATAGGGTGGAGAGCACATTTTGCTGTGGTTGATCGTTCAAGACCGTCAAAGCCTTTATGAACCGGGTATGCCTTTTAGTCGGCATTACACATAGTCACCGAATAGGCTTCTTCGCTCTCGCCTTCGCTCTCGCTTCCGGGGTGGAACTTGTATGATCAACCCGATGAAAACGGAGTGACTACGGACGTATTAATCGCTAGGGACGGACGGACAATTGGCTACGGACGAATACTACCCCCGAGCTTACCAATGTTCGTGGACTGCATCGGACTGTACCCCTTAAGAAAGTGTATAAATTGAATCAAAGTATTATGGCATGTAGTTCCCTCTCATAAGTTGATATCTGAAAGGCTCCGCTACACCGATTGATCACTAGAGAACAGTCGTTCACATCATCCACCTCATTAGCATCCTTCCAAAGATTATATCACCATGACCCCTTCAATCTTTCTGTATGCCTTGCAACATCTTTCAATGGGCTTCCTTATAATTGATAGAGCACTAATCACACTTTATAGCACTGGAGCTACCGGATACACAGGCGGAACCGTCCTCAACACTCTCGTGACAGCTCATCCTGAATACGACATCACGGTTCTCCTCCGCAAGCCAATTGCCTCTTTCTCAGATGCGTACCCTGGCGTGAAGGTTCTCCTGGGTGACTTTGATAGCACTGAGCTTTTAAAGGAGGCCGCTTCGAAAGCCGATATTGTAATTCGTACGCCAAAACGCTCGTACCCTTTCACAGGCTCAGGTTGGCTGATGGTAACAAGATCATGGCAACTCGGACTATGCGCCAGCTGTCAAAGCACTCATCTCCGGTGTCATCGAGCGTGCCCAAGCTTCAAAGCCAGCCTTTTACATCCATCTAGGTGGTACAGCTATAATTGCCGACTACAACAATCTCGGTGAACTGGGCCCAAAGGTATGGTCAGATGTCGACGACCTGGACGCTATATGGTCATTCCCAGCTGAAGCTATTCACCGAGAAACGGAGCTTCTAATTCAGGAGGCGTGGACCAAGCACGGCGATAAGCTCAAGACTGCCATTGTCTGCCCACCCAACATGCACGGCAGGGGCACCGGCCCTGGTCGAGTTGACAGCTTCTACGTGCCTTCTTTTTGGTCCGAGAGCGTGAAACTAGGGGCAACGTTTTACGTAGGCTCGGGGTCTAACATTTACTCCAGAGCCCATGTTGAAGACGTGGCCCAGGTGTTTCTCAAGCTTGTTGAAGCTGCTGTGGATGGTGGACAGGGTGCTGAATGGGGTCGTCAAGTAAGTATAAATCTATGGCCTCTGCGGTCTTGCTTAGATTGCCAAAGATTATATGTTGACTGTTGGCTACCAGGGCTACTACTTTACAGCGGTTGAAGAAGTCTCACAGTATGACATTGCTGTGGCAGTTGGAAAGATTCTCAAGACACAGGGCCAACTGCCAACTGAGGTCCCGAGACTGGTTTCACTGGAGGAGCTGGACTCTATGCTTACCTACATTCCACTGGAGGGCACCGCACGTCTGCTCTTCGGATCCAACTCGCGGTCCAAGCCAGATCGAGCACAGAAGCTATTGGGCTACAACCCTCAACGGCGGAGCTTTCTGGAGAGTTTGGAAGATGATCTATCGAGCGCGATGAAGCTATCACAGAAGTGAACTGTTCAGTAACTTTCTTTGAGTACAAAGGTTGTTTATACTACATACACAGCTATATACCGCTCATCTGGAGAGAGTTCAAGTCGCCATAATTGTCAAGATGTCAAGGCAAAGTCATGTACTTCGAACTGAATGAATTCTTGGCGGCGATGCAATTAACGTGACATTCAGCTAGCCACATTCTCTTATTAGACTTTCCTTAGAAACCCCCGGATTCAGTCGTTCTCCTTGACTGCTACCCATCATACTAGACCATCCCAAACTTGCTGTCATTTACAGTCTCCGATACAAAAGACTATCAGTAAACGAGACGAGAAGCCTCTTTATTGTCGCTTTTGCCTCAGCCACGGCTTGACCCTCGGACGTCCCCTTCACGAGCGTTCGTCAAGTTAGTTGCGTCATCTTCCTCCATAATTTCGCTTCCACGGGGAGGAAAATGAGACAGTAAAAGTACGCCCATTCCCAGGACCGCGATCGCCTATAATTGGTAGAATGCTCTCAGTGTCTTGACCTGGCATGCAGGGTATCCTACGAACGATACGTACCGCATTGAAGAAGAATGTGAGATATGCTTTGCCGGCTCCAGCGAGGAAAGCAAAAAGAAATCCAAAAAAGCCCTGAGTAGCAAGTCGGGCGATATTCTCGACGAGAGTAATGGCGTTGAGGGCATCGGCTCGCTGCGAAGACGAGCACATGTCCGTGATGACTCCTTTCGCGGCGGGTGCTGAACCAGATCCCAACGGAAGTAGGAATGCAGCTTACAATAGCTCGTTAGCTTCAGAATAGGTAATAGGAGAACATGATACTACTCACCGAGATAGATGTGCCATCCGTGTGTCGCGAATGCAGCAATGGTTGTGAGGACCCCATCAATGACTAGACTCCATCGAAGGAAAAAGAGATCAAAATCAAGATGACTGCAGTCTGGGTCAGTTGAAGTTGGGTCACCCCTCGCCCGGGATTCTATCAGAGTGTCAAAGTCTTCGTAGTGGGATGTCGTGTCAGAAAGCTGCTCGCCAGCATTGGCGACTCTATTAGATCCCCTTGACGTGAACCATGTCCGTCCTCGCGTTATGATGTATGGGAAGAGAAGCAGAAGAAAGATGCTCCTCATCACCGCCCATCCAGACATGAGCCATCCGTTCTCTGCTTGGTTAAAGTTGAACTCGGCCGTCGCGTACATCTGGATCATAAATGGTGCATAGTCTGTGGCCAGCTGGATTCGCAACAGAATTTAATCAGTGACTGTGTAGTAACTATCACCGACATTTGACTTACCACGCCAAGAAAGACCCCACAGCAGAGAAAAAGCACTCCGTAGTGTTTAGCAATCTGACCGCTCCGGAGCCGGACCCTCTGAGGTAGAAGAATCTTAAGAGGGCTAAAGAATCCGGATGGCCCTCTGCTGATTGTCTGGCTGTCGAGCGTGGCCTCGGGGGCAATGTAAGGGAGGGAGATCCTAGCGTACATAGTGGCGAGGAGGAAACACAAGAACGCTACTTCGAATGGCCGCTGAATTCCAAATACGTCTCCAATCATTCCTCCCGCTGGTGGATATTGTTAGTGGGCGCTATTCCGTAGGAGCTCCGGGGCCATACCCAAGTATCCCACGCCTTGTCCAAGCATGATACAGCCCTGAAGTTTGCCAAAGACACTAGTCCGTCGAATGGGCTCGACAACCTCACTCACCATGATGTTGACGATCAACCTGGATTAGGAGGTCAGTTAATTGCCTAGGCTGCCCAATCTGTATTGACTTACACATAACCAGCAGGGCCGCCAATGATGGCAATCAGCTGTGTGGACTGAAAGACGATTATTCCAGGCCAGCCCCCAGCTATGACGCCTAGAATTTGGGCGCTTGCACGAATCGCTGGGACGAGCGTTTGGATAAGGAGGGCACTTTTAGGTCCGAGTCTCTTGGCTAGCCATCCAGCAACAAACAAGTTCAACGTCCCTAGAGATAGTTAGAGTCGCGTATGAAGTGCAAATATGGGTTACCAGGGCCGTACCACACAAAGTTGTCGTCATTCCTAGAATGCTGAACTGGGTAGCCGTGGCGGCCGCAACCTCATCCCTGCTGCATTTGTCGCCAATGCCTGTGTATGGAGGGTGAGTTTGGTAGAAAATCTCACATTCCATGAGATGGAAGACGTAAAGAATGCTACAGTGAGGTTTGGTCAGCTTGTGTTCATCAACCTACGCGAGGTAGACTCACGGGACTTGGGTCAAGCTAAAGGAGAGAGTAATGATGAATCCTGCAACAAGGATGGGCAACTCGGCGCTATGGGCATACCAAGCCCCCCGAGTGTCTGCCTCAGGGAGTAGCGGTGCCCTCTCTTCCCTAGTCATAGTTCATGCGTTTCTTGCAGACGTGTTTCGTTGGCAGTCGAACCTAGACATAGCCCGAGTTTTAACATGTTTTCAGCCGTCTTCGTCACCCGGCTACTCAAAGATCGGCTACTCGGTCACCAATCACCGTGAGCTTCCACCAACCTTGAACGACTGTCACGGAATCCAGGCCAATAAGGCGTCATTGTATTCATCGCGTCATGTCATGAAGCTTACGAAGCATCAGTGAAACATTTTAGGACTAAGCATAAGAGCTTTTATCGTTTTCAACCGTAGCCTACTATATAGGTTTACTACCAAATAGTATCTTGATGATCAACTCGAAGACTACTGATGAGGTGGCGGCATTGACTCTCGTCAAGTCCAGCTCCCTCGAGTGACGCCCCTCGTTCCAGTAGCAATTCCATTACGTCTTGATCCTTTTCCTCGAAGACAATCTTCAGAAGGGTCCGCCCTTGCTCGTCCTGCTGCTCTATACACGCACCTGCGTCGAGCAGAAGGCGTGTCATCTCACGCCCCGCAAGCACTCCAGATACTGTATCTAGGATAAGGGTGTCATTATTTGCACTGCAACCTCTCCCCAAGACATATCCGAGGACTTTCGAGCAGCTATCCCATACTACATACCATACCAGGCCCCTCCCTTTATTGCAAGTTTTTTCTAGATCGGCTCCCATTTTTAGAAACAAAAATGCAAGTTCTTCGGACCCCCTAGACATCGCCAACATCACTGGAGTCAAACCGTCAGAGTCCCTGAAAACTGGGTTAGCGCCCACCTGGAGGAGAATCTTTACTGTAGAAGCACGCCCGTATGTTAATGCTTCTTCTAGGGCAGATGTCCCTCTGTACTCCTGAGGGGAGTTATCAAGCGCTCCGTTCTCGAGGAGAAGCCGTACAAGGTCGTCATCCTCGTCGTAATAGCCCACTGCCGCGTGAAGTGCTAGCGATCCACACGGCTCACCGAATGTGGTGTGTACGTCAGCTCCAGCCTCGATGAGAATCTTGGCAATCTCGTAATGTCCTTTCCCGGCGGTCACACTCAACGGTGTATGTCGTATCTCTTTCCACCTAACCGGGTTCGGGTCGGCGCCATGTTTCAAAAGCAGTTCAACAATCTCAACATGGCCCGTTCCAGCGGCGAAGGCGAGTGGTGTGGTGAGACGAGCACCAGGGGCCCATTCGTAGAAACTGTTCAGATCGGCTCCTCCCCGTATTGTCTTTTCCAATATTGAACTGTATCCTCTATTTATGCTGAAAAAGAGCGCTTTGTCGTTACTACGATACCCGTAGAGACGCCGATCGAGAATTTGATGGAAGTGACGGTTTGTGCGGGTGAGCGCATTCAGTTCAGCGCCAGACGTGACCTTTGCGGCAATGGACTCGATAAGTTCGACGGGGAGGGTTTCAAGAGGCATCGCATTCCAATTTGTGCTTTCGGTCAGACTTTGATAAAAAGAGAAAATTAATAGCTCAGAAGCCTGTTGGGTCATAGATTTTGACAGAATTTGGGAAGATGGGTTTAAGCCGTAGTGTCAGGCGGGTAGCAGTCAACATTTATATCCAGAATGTGAGTCTGTGCGGCCAATCCTGCTGCCTGATATTATTTCTATCTGAAACAATTGTGCTTCCATCCCCATTCCGCTACTGGTTCGACATTTCGCCGTCAACAATCACGTCTCCTTGGCCGTGTAGAACTGAGGCCCCAGACGGTTGTAAACCTTGAACTCCCTTGGCTTGACAAACATGGGTTCCGTGGCAGCAAAGTACTCCTTGTAATAATCTTTGGGGATCTGGACCTAAAGGAGATGTTAGCGAGCAACGCGTGATAAATACAAGACTGGTGTCAAACATTTAATAGCCAATCAGTTGTCTGGTTCCTTAAAATGGGTCAGCAATAAGACGCATCATCGTAGACAGGTACTCACCAGTTCTCAACCCAGTGGAGCGTGCCTGGGTCTTCAGGCGACTGGTAAACTTCAAAAAATGTACATTCTGGCTCTGCGACTACCTTGTCGTAGACGGGCTTGAAGTACTGCAAGAACTTGGACACGTTCTCGGGGTCGACGTAGACGGTGACGTGAAGGCTGATACCGTGATTGGATGCCATGATGGAATGATTGAGAGAATTGGTTGAGAAGTAACAGGCTTAGGGAGGCGAGGCGATCTCTTAAATACTTGAGAAATCAAGCAACCCACCTGCAAGTCTTTCCGATTAACGCGATGGTGCTTGATAATCGGGTCCCATTATTAAGCGTAAGAATCAACGCCACCGTTCCTTCACGGGAACTTCCTATTAATATTCTTGACCAGTTATTGGCTAAGTATTTAAAGGTTACACTAACGATCAGACTAATAATAGGAAGCCCTGCTTGGTCTACGTCCTGGAGAGTGGTTGTTGACGGACCCGGCTGACAGCTAGCCACGTCAAAACAAGGTCGGCAGACTTGGCGGAGCTGAAGGATCACGGAGTCGCACGGAGTTCCACGGAGTACCGCCTCAGGCTTACTTATCATATCACGGAGTTTTCCTCCAAACTCCGATTCGAATATCCCTCAACCATCGCTAGCAACCTTCAGTCAGCCAAGCCCCTAGGTTGAAGGTCTGCTGATGACGTGTTTAGCCGCATCCTGCCACAATATCTATAAGTGGCTTACAGGGACGTTGCAACCGAGAACAAAAGGCGTCGTACTGCGTGCAAGGCTAATCATGACTAGGGTTTAGCTTGATGGCTCATCTCTTTTAAAGTCTTGCCAAGTCCTGGGCACGGCATCATCAAGGTTTTGACCAATGACTAGCAAATACAAGATACCAGCGCCGACGAGTTTGTTGTGAGACGTTCAGAACACAAGTCGGCAGAAAAAACATTTAGGGGGCAGGTTCATAAGGACATTAAGCCTTTAGGTCAAATCTGACAGGGATATTAGGCTAGGGTTTCTGTCGGCGCTGTTTTTTTATCATATCAAGCTTCTGGGTGTGGTCCTTGTGACATTTTAAAGATCATCCCAACCCAGAAGCCCAAAAAAATCATCCAACTCACTAGCCCCTGCGCGTAATAAAGAGAGGAAAGAAACTGAAGAGTCGATGTCAAAGACTCCCTCTTCCACTTGTCGGGTGTACTGCCAGTGGTCCAGATTTAGGCCTCCAGGGCCGCATTCAACCTCGAGGAATTTTCTATCGCTAGCATAGAATGCGTTTGTGAAATATTCACTTAGGACTTCTTTGAAGACGGGATCGTCCTTGTTTCGTTTCAGGCTATGATCTATGAACCACAATCTGGAGTTTCCATAGGCATTGTGGGCGAATGACTCCAGTGCTTGCACCATCCCCCAGGCTTCTTCGTGTTGTCTTGGCTGGTGCAGTTTGAACCCCCATTCGGGATTATATTCTATCGCGATGTGCGTGACCCTTTCTGTTAACCCTACAGGGATTTCCAGATAGCCCCAATTCCTATCAATGCTGCTCAAGAGGTCTGGCTGTAGCACGAAGAGGTCGCAGCGGGGTATAACGGTAAAGTAATGGGGGGCGCCGCTGGAAGACGTGAAGTAGCCAGTTTCTGGCATGAACCATAGCTTGAGGAGCGAAGCTACATTCTGGTGTCTGCGCAGATAGTCCCACTCTGAGTTTAAGAAGTGCCTTTCCATCATGACTCTTGACTCTTTGCAAGCTGTCCACAGTCCGCCATCGATCAGGTATGTTGATACATTCCTGTCACCGCAGTCGCTATTGTTGCTGTGGAAGTATCGATCCCGTGGGGGTTCGGCGAGGCATTTTCCATTAAAGAGCTTTGCCAACGATAAAACATCGTCGGACCCGTCGTGGTCGTCATCGAAATCGTCGTAGAGCCGAAAGATGTGCACACCTGGACGAGTCGTCCGGATGGCGAACCTCCAGATCTCATCTCTTAGTTCTCTGGGCAAGTCGCGAAACCTATCGAATGTAGTCGTCATGACTGACGATATGGAAAGGGGGTGAATGATGAAGACCAGTGCGGCATTGATGGATAAGAGTGGATATTAATACCTGGTTCTAATAAGGTTCTGATAAACCGTCAAGTGAGTCACTGCGCCTTTCACTTGTAGAGTGAACACTCAACATGGTGAGAGTTAAACCTAAAATTGCTACAAAATGTAAGCAGCAGCATGTTCAAAAAAGGCCACTGTGTCAGCATCGGGTCATGATGCTAAACGTTGACAATCTATTGTTTATTATCGTTATAGCCCGGCCCTTGATGGGTTAACTGAGCCCGAAGATCGAGCCAGAAGATCGCTACAGAGTGTACAGAAAAAATGAACTGAAAAGCAAGCTGATTGCAAAAGATGATCGTGAATACCCAAAGAGCGCGTTATCCTCAAGATATGTTATCCCGGCTGACAACTAAAATGGTGGGATCATTAGCTTAGTAGGAGCCATCAGCTGCAACCGCGAAAAACAAAGTTATCAATACATGATGGCTCTCTGGAGTAGTACTAGCACGTGTCCGGCTTCTCTTGGACGAGAGAAATGAGAAGGATTGTGGCTGAAGGGCATATTCAATCAATGAACCACCCAAGTCGCAGCCAACATGCACTCGTGGGCGAAAGACATGGTAATGTCATCCGAGAAGAAGACGTTGTGCTCTCAGTCGACTGTCCAATTTGTCAGAGCTGCATCATCTGACCTGCAGCTGGAACTTCAGCTCACGGCCAGACACCCTTCCTTCAATACTTTTGGCCAGTAGGGGAGTTGGATCATTCAGCCTGGTCACCCTCTCGGATGCCCGTCGCTGCACTTGTTGATCTAAGCCACCACTTCGTCGCTTGTGCCAAGACTATATTATACATGGCCATGTATATGTCAAGCAACTAGAAATAGTAGGGACAGTCCTCTTTTTCAGCTATCCTTGGTGCAACAGGAAACGGCATTTCCAACTTCGTTGGCCTCCAAGTTCTCAATCACATCCTTTCTTCGCGAGCTGAGATGGATTCTCGAGGATTATTTGCCCATCGCTCACCCTCTTTTCTCAGCTATAGTTCATTGTCCACGGTAGTGGATAGAGATGTAAGTTGTTGTGGCTGGTGATGACATGTGGCATCCAATACTGACATGCCCAGGCTTCGGACCCGAGGCGAAGCACTACTGTTCCATCATTGAACGACGATGGCAATGACAGTGAATATTCCGAAAGTCGGTCCCCTCAATCGACCGACCACCCCCGATGCCATCCAGCTTCGAACGTGAGCGACCCACTTGAAGGAGATGCAGGGCGCGATGGCGGCGACCCCTCCTCCGACCCAAGCTCGACTCTGTTCAAAACAGCACCGATTCCAACTATAGAACAAGTACACCCCAAAGTCAAATGGCGGAATGCGCTGTCTGGCTGGTACCTTGAGATCTTCTGGTGCTTTGTCAGCTCTGGTTGTTTCGTCGCCATCGTCCTTATCCTTCACAGATTCAACGACCAGCCTCCACCCAAGTTGTGGCTCGGAATACCTATCAACGCTGTGATTGCCCTACTAGCCACTATCAGCCGTATTTGTTTCGAAACCCCAGTTTGCGAAAGTGTCTCGCAGTTGAAGTGGCTATGGTATCGAGAGGAGAGGCCTCTAGCCGACTTGCAAGTTTTTGACGAAGCGAGCCGAGGGCCATGGGGGAGCCTTAAACTTCTTGTGACAATGCGCCGCACAAAGTCTTGGTGAGAGCTTTATCCTTTTCAAGCGTCTTCGACGAATAAACTAACAGAGTTTAGGATCCTTGGACTGCTATCGGCCCTGGTCATAACTACTTCTGTGCTCACATCTACCCTTACCCAGTCAGCAGTGACATATCGATCACGGCTTGAACCAGTACCAGGTCTCCCAAGTGCCAATGTCCTTCGAGCCACAGAGTTCTGGTCTGCCAGTGCCAGCGACTTCTGGCAAGGTAAAGATCCAGGCCCAAAAAGGCCAGCACCCGCTGACGGTCTCATCACCAGACTACTTCACTGGCAGGGTAGCTAGTGAGATATACACTGGGCTCAATTATCCTGTTGGGGACAAACTCGAGACGAACCAGCCTTTTTGTGCCACCAGCGAGTGTCGCTGGCCCCTGTTCAACACACTCGAAGTATGCACCAAAACGTGGAACATCACGAAGCATCTAGACTTTGAGATGAAAAATGGAAGGATGATTAACATTTCCTTGCCCAATGGTGCATCTCTCATCCGTAATGAGAAGGATCCAGAGCCTAAGCTTCGCCCCGATTTCGTCTGGCTTTCTAGCAGCAACGGCCCAATTTCCAACGATGCGAATTCGTCCGAACTCACCAGGGCTACACTCTCGAATCTCTTGGTCATTTACCACTCCCCTGGGAGTAGCCCTCCTTTGGCTTTCGAAGTTATATTTCATCTATGCGTGAATAGATACAACTTGACCATAAGTGAGAACGTCGTATCACGGGAGTTGAAGGATTCCTCGGCGCGTACAGTTGTTGGTCCAGTCAAAGTCGAGCTCATGGGAGGTCAAGTTCGCAACGTTAGTTCAATCCTCTCACCTGACAAAGACAAGACCAAGTTCCCGATCGGCGGGACAGGCTTTTCCATAATGGCTCGGACCCTCAGCGTCATACTAAACGGCACCTACAATGAACGCGGCGGTGAGGATCCCTTGGCAGCGGCAGCAACTCGGTTCGCGCATTTATTCCAGGCAGCCGAAAGTGACAAAAGACTGGGGCTGCTAAGCGAGGGAGAAGATCCTGTGATGGGAGTGGTTGCGAATGTCTCACGCAATATTGCGGCCAGTCTTTCAAAGGGGTGAGTTGGTTTGGAAGCAACCATTCCGTCAGTTTACTAATAGATTCTGCTCCAGGATTGCCACAAACAACGAGCATAGGGAGTTAGTATACCTAAGAAGACTCTTGTTAGGAAGCCTGCTAATCCAACCCTGCCATACAGGTCTCATGAAACTGATAATATAGTCAAGGGCGAGAATCTCGGCCCTGTGATATTCGTCAGCGTCAGATGGCCATGGCTACTGTTTCTCGGTTCCCAAATTCTCGTTTCAATGACTTTTTTCATCATTATCATCATTCGATCAGCTGTCTCCACCGTGGGAGTGACAAAGTCATCGCTGCTGCCAGTCCTGTTTGCCATCAGTCCGGAGGAACGGACGTTGGTGGAAGACAGCACAGAGGGCAAGTATCACGAAGAGTTCACGAAAATTTCTGATGGGGCTACGGGGGTTATTGGAAAGCTAAGCACGGGGATTAAAAGGCGTGGCTGGGTTTTGAAGGGGGCCAGGGACGAGATTTGACATGAGAGACCACACAAGGACAACCTTTTACAACAGATTGCCAAAAAGCACATAGCTGCCATACAAAGATAGTAGTGAAGCACAATTGAGCACATTCTTGAGAGATACCATGCGAAGGGCTATATTGCCTTGATTGGCTACAATACGAGTGTACGATGGAAACATCTGGAAGCACACCTCCGAGGCTAACACCCAAAGCTTGAGGCCGCCTCGGCGAGAAGGTTGCAATCTATTCGGGCAGTTTCTGAATATTCATCCCCGAATTGCTGCCTAGATTGAACCTATTATATAGCTCTACAGGAGAGCACGTTACCTTCCTACTTTAACGTTAGTATCCTCCTCGATGACATGCGCTGGTGTCTAGGAGGCAGGTGGTGTTTGTAATAAGCCTCGACATCAGAAGCCAAGAGAAGCCAAGTAATTGCCAATTTGCTCAGGTCTAAGGATATGCGAGCCAAATTAGCTACCTTTGACTTGAACTTGTTAAGCGTTATTATGTAACAGGCACGAGAGGGTAGCAATGGCGATCGAACGATCAGCCCTAGGCGCTCTTGATCTCACATGACAGCAATACCGTAGCAAAGCCAAGACACCATAGAGATGAGAGAAGCACAGCAAGCGCCCAGCCTTTTTGCAAGCAAGGATCACATCGCAATTACCGAGCAATGATGGCTAGCGGGGACGGCGGATACGATAGCCACAACTCCAATGCGTATGCACCATCGGCTGAATCCTCGGTGATGATAGAAGAGGCAGACGTGGCTCAGCCTCAAATGCACTATCGAGGTCAAAGCTCCAACTGTCTGTCCGCGTCTCCGCCGCGACAGTTACAGTGGCGCAAACGCTAGAAAGCCACTATTTGGGCCTTCGTCTTCACTCGCAAGAGAGAAGTGATACGGGCACGTGGCTCCGTTCTTTCGAAGAAACGGGCCTGAATGACACTGGTGCCCAGCCGGCTACTGATGCCGTCAGTCTTGAGAGAATGGTTGATCCGTAGCTTCGAATCGAAGGTCAAACGTCCGTGGGTCACGACGATTCCAAAGCGAGGGTGGTGTCGCGTCAATCAGCCTCGTGACCCCGCGCGATGCGAGGATGCCTTCTTCACACCATCTCAACAGCCTGGAACCCGGGTCCTTGCTGATCCGGGTGTTGTGATAGGACGCGGCAACTTGTCACCGCATTTGTTTCTCAACGGCGCTCAAAGTCTAGAATCCGCGTCACGCCAGACTGGTCTTGGTGCAGAAGGCTAGACGCACTGATCTACAGCGGGAGCACCAACATGATTTGCCGAGTTCCTGTCCTCGCCTACGAAACTTTCCACGACCTGCCCAAACCAAGACTTGAGAGAGTTGTGGCTGCTGTCACTGGGCAGGTCTTTATTGGGCTGTCTAGAGAAAGGTTGCAGTGCTTCGTGTGTCTTGGCTCTGCTGATGCTTGGCATTATCAAGTGGCTAAAAGGAAGCAATTCGCTTTGGGGGTTTGCTTGTGAATCTGGTCGCTTAACCCGGGAGAGAGCTGTTATGCCCCGCCGCTAGTCGGGTCGTCTGTTAGCCATATGACAGACTGTTTGCAACACTACGAGAGAATATCTTGGGTAAACACCTCATTATCACATATGGTCGGTATACACCCTGTCTCAATCTCCGATACGGTACCAAGATGCACTTTGCTCACACCTCTCAGTGCATTTCATGAGAATTGTCAGCTCCCCAACAAGGTGGTTCACACGGGCCTTCGCTTCATGGCTCCCATCTTCTCGCAGACTATACCTGGTTCATCATCCAGGGAAATCACTGAAGCCGTGGTAGCGAGGGACGTGAGAGACATGACCGAAGTGGGGTCGGCGACCGGCACAAATGCCATCGTCGTCGCTGTGTTTCTCGGCATCGCGATATACAACTTCATTGAGCTCAACTTTATCATTCTCGCGACATTCAAGCGAAAAGGCGGTCTCTACTTTTGGAGCTTCATCGTGGCAACATGGGGTATACCACCTTATTCTATCGGATTTCTTCTCAAGAATTTCCTGCCCGAGACCAACAGTTACATTTACGTCACGCTGATCGTGGTGGGATGGTGGCCGATGGTGACGGGTCAGTCCATGGTGTTGTACTCGCGGTTGCATCTTGTTTTACGAAAGCCAGCCTGGTTGAAAGCGGTCCTGATTATGATTATCGTCAATGCGGTCATTTGCTACGTTCCAACAACCATCATGGTCTACGGCGCCAATTCTTCACATCCGGGTCCCTTCATCACTCCATACTCGATATATGAGAAGATCCAAGTCACCATCTTCTTCATCCAAGAGATGATTATCTCTGGGCTATACATCTACTCGACCACGAAGATATTACGCATTGATGCCGTCACAGGGAGGAATGAATCTCGGGATGTGATGCGGCACCTCATCGCCGTGAGCGTTATCGTCGTCATCCTGGACATCACCATTCTCGCATTCGAATACGCAAACCTCTACTACCTACAAACAAGCTACAAAGCTTTGGCTTATAGCGTCAAGCTAAAGATCGAGTTCAGCATCCTCAACCGGTTGATAGTCGTCACCCAAGGCCGCAAGTGCAGTTCATGCCTCCAGAGCACGGAATGCAGCGGTGGAATGCACAGCAGTCGCAGACAGAGCGATGGGTTTCCGCCTCGGCATGGATCACGGTCTACAGTGAGGCCGGGTTTTGGTTCTAGAGATGATAGTGGACGCAGCGACCGCCCTGGTAACAAAGATAGCAGCCATGCGTGAGACTCGGGCAGCAGAGCTCAACAGTGTGGTGGATTATTAACATAATGTCGGTTTTAATCAATACAGGAGGATCAAGATTTCAGAACACACTTCACACGAATGTGCATAACGTTAAAGCAGTCATATTCGAGCCTCTCAAGCAATACATAGATGCGCTGATTTTCTAGAAATTTCGAAATACCCCTGGAAGAAGCCAGCCCTGTCCTGAGCTACGGCTCGAAATACAGACACTCACCAGCTGGAACCACGACTCCACGAGAGACTGGGAATTGCCAGCCGAGGTCAAAAACGAGGATCCAGGAACGGAGACCGAGAGACAAGCCACACGAAGGCGACGATGCCATCATCCCGTAAGAGCGGGGCCGTCTCCCCTCACGTCCCAACGTCATCTCGACATCACGTCGTAAACCCTCTCCCGTTAACGTCGAAAAAAGCAGCTCCTCACGAAAGACAGACCCTTCTCTTTCTTCTCTTCCTTGAAACCTCTGCATAATTTCCCTGATTCTTTGCAGAAAATCTGAATCATTAACCAACAAGATGTCTATGCACCGAGCATCCCTCAGTGTGGTCCGTACCTGCATCCGGCCCGGCCTCGGAGCGGCCCCACTTCGCCGGTTCCAGGTCCGGCAGCAATCCACTGTTAGCAGCGACGGCGACATTGGCGGCCTTGGAGGCCAGCAGGCGCCACCACCCGGCCGCGGCGGTCGGGACTTTATCAAACAGAACTGGTAATACCATTGTTCTAGTGGATATTCCACGTACTGACTGATGGCAAAGGGTTCGTCTCGGAGGCGCCGCTCTGATCATTGCGATCGGTGTGTCCTACATGTCCTCTCCACCTAAGAGGACCGAGTCTAGGGATGTCAAGGCTGCCAATTCCACCGAGATTGGCATGCAGCCTCCAACTAAGTAAAGGTCTACGACCAGAGTGGACCTGGAAGGGGGCAACATGAACGAGACGAATGGTGGCAATGGTCCTTGCCCTACGACGATCGCTGGTACATCATCGTCTGCAATAATGGATGGTTAAAAGTCTCGTTCTTTGGGTTATAATAATTAGGAGGATAATAAAGGCCTGCTCGATCATATGTAGGTAATCAGACTGCTAAAATTGCAAACGTCTCCGTGTGGGTACTGCGTTTCTACCTTTATTTCTCGTGGTCCATATCGACGGAGGGCACGCTCGCAAGATGCCTACGGCCTTAACGAGCTCTAATGCCCTCAACATTGGGCCATCTCACGGCATCCCGCCGTCTATACCTTGCCGGAACTTCGAGCCTGCTTTCCATAGTCCAGCTCCACCAGGACCATCGGTGAACAGGTTGGCCGACATCCGTCCCCTCTACTACTGTACGTAAGTGCTGTACGATGTGGGAATCAGGGGCAATGCTACAAAGACAGGGAAGGGTGACATGTTGAGAAACGATCATAAGCTGCCCATTGGTGGAGCAATTCATCCAGCGATCTGCGAAAACAGATCGTCGCCAAAGGCTTTATTGCCGGCGTGGAAGAATAATCCCCGCCATCTGGATGCAACATGAGTGTTGCAACTCCTTCTTGAAAGAACGCGCATGTCACTGCGGTGTGCTGCCCCTTCCTTTCAAAATGCATGACCCAGTTATGCTTAAATTAAGCATCGGAATAAACATCCTGACAGAGACCCTGTCAGACGTCGCACCAAGCTTGGACTCCGTGTTTCAGCTCATTAACCTCAAACTCCCCAGTCTGCTGATTGGAGGAAGCAAGGAGAGATCTCCAATGCCGCCCGAGGTTGCGTAAGCTCTGTGTTTCGTTCAAATCGATGTGGATCGGAGAATTTTACGTTTCCTGGACAAAGACCGTGATCGGCGATAGAATGGAGGTGAAGGATCAGGACCTCGTAAGGAGCCTTTAGGAACATGAAAGGGGCGACATATGGAGAGGCCGACTAGATATAAATATTTAAGAGAACACACACTCACATCCAGAAAGCACCACGGCACAAACTCACAACAGTGTTTCTCATAATCCACCAAAATGTCCTCCCTTCGTCAATCTCTTGTCACCTTGGCCTTGGCCATGCCCCTCGCCCTGGCATGTGTCGCCAAAAACTCTATCCCCGAGGCCACCGAGACCATCTCCAACACCGAGCCCATTGAGGTTGCCGCTGGTGAGGTCTTTGACGGCAAGGGAGCTCGCTACGATCGTGGAGCTGGTGCCTGCAAGAACCAGGAAGAAGGAGGCGAGTCACTTCACTCCTACGATGCATCCATGTCTAACAGAGGTGATTTTAGGCCAGGCTGATACCGTCTTCATCCTTCGAGAGGGTGCTACTCTCCGCAATGTCATCATTGGCCCCGATCAGCACGAGGGTGTCTACTGCATTGGTGGAGGCTGCACCATCGAGAACGTGTGGTTCGAAGATGTCTGCGAGGATGCTATCTCTATCGTACGTATTCAAGACCAAGCTTTCGAGAATTGAACAGCACTAACTCATTATTTAGAAGGAGGATGCTGCCGGGACAACCACCAACATTATTGGTGGAGGTGCCTTCCACGCTGCAGACAAGGTCATCCAGCACAATGGTTGCGGAGCTGTCAACATCAAGGACGTAAGTAGAAAGTAAAATGCATAGTTATATGAGCTAACCAACCCAGTTCTACGCCGAGGACTACGGCAAGGTCTACCGTGCCTGCGGAACTGTAAGTATCCCCAACTGACCACCCCGGGAACAATATGCTGACCAAGTCATAGTGCGACGCATGCAAGCGTGATGTCCACGTCGAGGGCGTTTCTGCTTACGGTGGCGGAGAGGTTGTGGGTATCAACGTCGAGACTGGAGACACCGCTGAGCTTGTCAATGTCTGCACTGACGCCAAGACGCCTTGCCAGCTCTACGATGGTCCTGGCTCCAAGGCTGGCGAGTGCTAAGCTATAACGCTGTGTGAAAAGTGCACTGTATTGTCTTTCTACGCTGTTGGGTTGATGAACTTGTTGTTCACGGGGAAACATGTACATTCCTCCTGCAACCACCTCATTCTATGATATCAATTCCATTATGACTTGACCATTTAGAACAAAGCGTGCTCTCCTCGTCGGCTCGTCTAACCCCGAAAATGTTTGTTGCCACTCAGCAGCCACTTCAGAGCTCCAGCTCAAAGATGTCTCACTACGCCTTCGACTAGCCGCCTGTCAACTCGACCTCACGCTCGGTTCTCACATCTCTCAATTGGCTGGGACTCTGACCTAGTCGCCCGCAGGCGGCCCGGACTGGTCGCAAGGGGGCTGGGGATTCCACAAAGGAACCTCCCAACAGTCATCTGCCGCCACACTGCCAAGATAGTTTCCTCTTCTCTCCGGCTTTCTGAGCTTCACTGCGTATCACACGCTACTTGCCTGCCCGATTGAAGCCTCAGTGGGCTCTCCCAGATGCCTGTACCTAGGTACCTGCGTGCTCTCTAGGGGAAAGCGCATGAGCAAACTTCAGTTCGCGACCAATGTAGAATAGATAGACAATTCTGCTGCATAATATTTGTGACCTTTCAGCAGCTTATCAATCTCTCGATAGTAGGTCCCACAACAATTCGTGGGTCGTCCACAGTCAGGGCATGCGTCTGCGCATCCGTATTTGTGGACCGTCCTCCAGGTCTCTACCACTTAATGACATTGCCATCCAACCTCAAAAGTAGACCCTTCTGTACACCGTTATGTTGATGGTAGCTTGGAAAACGCCCGCGCCAAGTGCTTTATCATTTCAATTGGAATTTTCATTCGCTTTCAGGCGTTGCCTCCAGTGTTCCGGTGAAAACTGGCCATGAGATGGCTTCATGTGATCAATTTGAGGCCATCAACGCGTCAAAATCTCTCAGCTTTAACCGTCCAGATATCAGTTGAGGATCTAGATGAAGATACCCAAGCGCCAGCTGGCAGAGGATCCCCCGCGAAAGAATAGACAACGAGTTGCTCTTGGTTGGTTGTTGGTTCAGCGTGTCTGATCCTCCGGCAAGATTTGCCGGTGGAGACCATGCCGGAATCTGCTCATCAGCGGGTGCTTCATGCATGGAGCAGGCAAGTCGACTTACAAGGGCATTACAACAGGGGTCACATCTGAGCATCAGTAACTTGTTAGGCAAGAGGAGTGGAGGCCCAATCCAATCCGCATCTCCAAGATGTGAAGGCCATGTTCTATGTCCACTTTGATACATTCTCCATTCAATGGCCGCCCACATTGTCCCGTATGCAAGCCAATCGTCTCGGTACTTTTGTCAGCTCAAACGTCCCCCCACAGTCACTCATCAATCCGAGATCGCTGTTCAGCCCCAATGCAGTAAATGTGTTTCTGTTGGGTGTATGTTTCACCGATTCTATACATACATGCTGGAAAAGGACCAATTTCTGAGAAGCAGGCTGTCGCTGCCAGTCAATTAGATACAAGGCCTGTCACGCGAGTCATGCAGCCTGGCTCACGGCTACTCAGAGGCCTCTATTCCTGACAAGGGACTGCAGATGTTGTCTTTGACTCACCGTTCCCGTTGGTCCCCCAGCTGCAAATGACGTGCCAAACGCTTGGCTGCATATCTTGAGTCAGGTCACGAGAATATAGATCAAACAGGCAGCGCTGTTTACCATTCGTCCTTGGTGCCGCAGTCCAGAGACCATAGGCCGGGCACTGCACCTTTCGGCCTCTCCATTCTCCCCATTCCCGGTGAGAACCCCCGGACTCACCATCGTATTGCATGATGCAGCCTAGCGAATTAAGCAGCGGCTATCTGTGCTCTGCGCTGGTGGCCGTTGGTTATACCCCTGTCTTGCAGCATCACAGCTGAATGTCCGTAGCCAAGAGGGGCAGTCCACCATTGTGTACAGTACTCAGCAACTGCCGAAGCTGTCCACCCAGCATGTTCCATCCTACCCGTCCATTCAAATGGTATATCTCAGGCGGCTTCGTGCGCTGTAAAAAGAAGTTGTGCAGGGCCAGCCGCGCCTGTAAAGGGACCATGAACAAGATAGGCCCTTGCTAGATCTCGATCGAAATTCGATGCAGATTTTCGCTGTTTCGAGTTCACCGGCGTTGCAGTGCGTCTGAGACAAGTTCCCCCTGTCAGTTTCTTGAGTAGGCACTCTAGACACTAGGCTATTACTTGCTTGCCTATAAGGACGATTCCCAACACTTCCGGCTTCTTATCTTAAAGGTCTTGGAGATTTGAGATAGCAGTGGGTGGGCTAATAGCGCACAAGGGGATAGAAGCAGGAGGTAAGCAATGCCGATGCATCCCATGTGACAAAAGGACAGGATTGGAACGTGTCTTGCCTGGCGCATGTCTACGTTACGAGTGACATCGCTCAGCCAGCCTTTAATCAACTGACCACCCGCGAGTCATCTACATAGTTGGCCATGCAGACTTGGCAGTGATGGCGGATGCTTCATGCGTGCGTCTGCTGGACTGCGGGTTGACCGTTTCCAGCCATGTCGTCTCTCCATCGTAGCGCCTACGCCGACAGCTCAGATTCAATATCAGAGCATGTGCGTCGGCCTCGCCTATAAAGCCGTGTGGTTGATTGCAGCTTCTGGCTCGATTTTACTCACCTTCGCCGACTTCAAGTGGAACTCTCAAGTCACTCATTTCATCATGACAATCATCCATGCAGCGCTCCTCCTTAGCATTGCTGGGTCTGTAGTTGTGAGTTGCAAGTCATCAGTCCCATCTTATCGCAGCTCTAACAGAATTGTGGCTATTAGTTGGTCTTTTGGTCCTTGGCACTAGTCATCTATCGACTCTTCTTCCACCCCTTAGCCAGGTATCCGGGTCCAAGGCCGGCAGCCTGCACTGAGGTACGTCTAATCAAGCAACAGGCGCACTGATGCCAATGTTGACTACTGTTTAGCTCTGGTTCGTCCGATCATGGACGGGAGGATACCACCCTTTTGTCATGAGACAAGTGCACGAGAAGTATGGCGACGTAGTAAGAGTGGCACCGAACGAGCTCAGCTTCAGATCTTCGGCAGCACACAAGGAGATCTACAGTCAGGTCCCCAAGGGAAAAGCCCCATTCCTAAAGAGCAAGGTCTTCTATAACGTAGGCCCGTCCATCAAACACCCTGACATCGTCTTCACCAGAGACCCCGAGGACCATCGCGTGCAACGGAAAGCTCTCTCCCATGTGTTTAACTCAAAAGGCCTACGGGAAGCCGAAGGTACCATTCAAGAGCACACGAGGCTTTTCGTGGAGCAGATCAGCAAGAACGCCGGCCATGGAACCAAGGGCGTTGATGTAACGGCGGTTTACAACTGGCTCACGTTTGACGTTATCGGTGAGTTGCGCCAATAATATCTCGAATATTGTGTACTTGACTCACAAGAGCAGGTGTTCTTACCTTTGGGGAGTCTTTCGAATCCGTGTCCAACTGGCAATCCAGTGTTTGGGTTACCCTCCTCCTGAACATGGCAAAGCACATGACGTTTCTCCCTGCGGCAGAGAGACTATCCATTCCATCCTTTGCTTTGGGTGCTGTCATGCCCAGCGACGTGAGCAAGAATGCCGCCTACCATGACAAGCTCACCGAGGAGAAGATAAGCAGACGGATCGGGTTGATCAAATCTAACGACCGTGAGGATTTCTTTGCATTTATCATCCGCAAGGGCAACTTTGATCCGGTTCACCTTCGTGAGCAGGCTAAGCTCTTGATGTTGGCGGGATCAGAGACGACGGCAACATTTCTCGCCATGGTGACCTACCTCTTGCTTAAGAACCCTGTGTCGATGCAAAAACTCCAGGACGAGGTGCGGTCAGCCTTCTCATCTGCCAGTGAGATCACGGGAGACTCAACAAACAACCTCAGCTATCTACAAGCCGTTGTCGAGGAGGGCCTTCGAATACTGCCGCCATCTCCGATTGGCCTCCCGCGCGTCTGTCCCGGAGCGACGATAGATGGGCACTTTATCCCAGCAGGCACCGATGTGTCAGTTGACGCGTACGTTCTGGGACACGACGATCGCTACTTTCCGGAACCAGATGAGTTCCGACCCGAGCATTGGATCGGCGACGACACTGGCAACGTAAAGGACGCGAGCCGTCCATTTTCATTTGGCCCGCGTGCTTGCCTGGGCATCAATCTTGCGTACCTCGAGGCCAGAATTGTTCTTGCCCACATGGTCTACGCGTATGATTGGGAATTGGTCAACAAGGACCTGGACTGGTTGAAGGAGGTCAGGCTCTGGACACTCTGGGAGAAGCCAGAGCTGTACGTTCGGTTCCATCCCAGGGATATCTGAATGAGAGAAATGTCCTGTGAATATGGAAGGGGGTGGGTTTTAACGCGTCAACCGAGCATGTAAAGGGATGGTTTGGTCTGCGGCATTTTCCGTGGACTCACGCGTGGTCGCGTGTGTGGGGGTATGGTCACCTAACCCTCCACAAGTGAGATACCCTACACTAGGCCGTTTTTTGCTCCCATCGAATATTGAATGCTTAGAACCTGGAGTTTGGTTCGATTTCTCTCTGATCATGATATTTGTAGCCATAATAGACAGTGGTCCAGAAGTGATTGGTTGTAGGACATAGCGCTTGCCTGGCCAGTTAAACTCGGCTGCCTCAATTCCTCCGTTGCATCAGACATTCTGAGCGGAGATGGCTCTTCATGAAAACTTCCAATCAAGTACCTTTGTGCCATAACGTCAGCTAAAGAAACTCTTGCGTGGTCAATTTGCACTTTGACACGCATTAGCCCTTAATCTACAAACCGAACATATTCCTCCTGCTCTGAAAGCGAGCTCTGTTTGAGCCAATGTCTGGATCAGGATATACGGCACGTGACACCACTCTCCTGGCACGGTGCCGGCAGGAGGAAGAAATCCGAGCAATAAGACCGTACTAATAAGTTCAAGTTGCACATATGTTATTGAAACGTGGGGAGCCAGGGCCATGTTAATTCTGTTGGCTCTCTAAGGTTTGTCTGTGGCATTACTGATTGGCCATCTCGAGACAGGTCAACATGACGCTTCCTACCACTCCCAGAAAACAACCAATCAGAAGCCAGCCTCTATGGCTCAGTGGTAGAGCGTGTCACTAGTAATGACAAGGTCCCAGGTTCGATCCCTGGTGGAGGCAGTCAAGTAGTCCCCAGGTGGGACATTCCCTTTTTGCCCCATGTCCATATTATTTCCTGAGCGATCCAGCTTCTCTTGCACATATAGAAAGAAGCGTGATTGGCCCGATACTTTTTGAGGTATCGCCGTCTCATCACTGCTGTTTCCCCCTCCCTATCTGTTGACTGCTAAGGTACGATAGCAGTTCACCTAGGATTCATGTACACCCCTGTCGAAGTCGTCATAAGCCGTGACTTAGTGGGCAAGGACATATCGGCGTAGATAGATATTTGTTCCTCTGGTAGTTTCTGCTCTTCTTCCTGCAGGGTTCGTGTTACAGGGCGACAAGATGTGGGGTGATTCGTTAGGTTCCTCAAACTCCACTGTATCATCAACATGAATCCCAAGCTAAGCCGAACGACATGTCTCGACATTGGGAATGATCCTTTGACGACAAATGCCACCCGAAGTTTTTTCTTCTTGTGCCTTTGCCGCATGCCTCACTGAAAGGCCAATGGGAGGTGGCGCTAGCTTCGTGCCGCAAAAAGCAAATACATGTCTGAGAGCCACATGGGTCTGACACTGCGACAACAAAAACTTTAGTTGGGCAAAACATTGTAATTTGGGTTTCCATACAGAGTGCTTTCCAGCTCGTGCTGCTCTGAACTATGTGCCCGTAGAGTTTCCGAGGCCTTGATATTTGTAGGCCACAATATCAGGTCTAGGTCTATGCACACATACCCGATCAGGCCACTCGACAATGGGCCTCTCTTCCCTCTCAAAGCTCAAATCCTCTCTTAAAACAAAGTTGCGGAGAATAACAAAGCCAACGTCAAACTAGAACGTGGCCCGAGACAAAGCTGGAATGTGCACACCCAAAAACAGTCAAGACAGCAAGCCCAACCGTGGCGCTTTCACCACCAACAGACACCTAGCGATGCATGATGACTAAATTGAGCCAGGGATGGTTATTCCCCTCAATCCCTAACCCCGCTTTCCGTCCCGTCGAATCTTGCATTCTGCAACCCTCTTCCAGTTTGATACAGTCTTGAACATGTCCAGCCCACCTCAAGGGCTGACGACCCCTCCCGAGGGGCCGAGAAGCACGGGTTCGCGGGTCAAGTCACCGTCGAAGTCGCCGTCTGCTTCTCCGCCGCGACAGAATGAGCTGATTCCTGCTGATGATGTTGATGTGAGCTCTATCCTATTTTCGGCTAAGGAGTGCCACTAACACCATGTAGGATGATCCTGATGGTGATCATGATTCGTCTCTGGGATCTGATGCGTAAGAAAAAGTATAAATCGCAACATGTGATTGGTACTGATGGGTTATGTAGGGAGAGTTCAACCGCCTCTGTTTCTGCCAGCCTACTCGAGTACCGTCAAAGTCAAGGACGTACCTATCACAGTGACAAGTTTGCGTCGAGCTATTTCTTCCCAAATGACGACCAACAACTCGAATCTATGGATATGACGTGCGCCCCTAGTTTGATCGATGTCAGTGAAGTGAGATTGACCTGAGATACAGCCATCACTACTTGACGCTTCTCCTGAACGACGACCTATTCCTTGCGCCCTTAAAGGCTGATAAACTTCAGGTATCCATCTTCCATAGACTTCTCCTTAGCCAACCGGTATTTAAGCTGACCATCAACTATTTAACAGAACGTCCTTGACGTTGGTACCGGCACTGGTCAGTTACCAAATGGTCCTCATATGAATGTCTGCTGACCACCAGCCTTAGGTATTTGGGCCATGTAAGGCAGTCACGTAAGGCTACAAGGCCATCCACTGATCAACTCTAGCGAATTCGCAGATCGCTATCCCAACGCCGAAGTCACCGGCACTGACCTCTCGCCATGCCAGCCGACATGGGTTCCCCCTAACGTTCGCTTCGAAATTGACGATGCCACCCAACCCTGGACATGGAACGATAATCACTTTGACTTCATTCATCTTCGATACCTTTTCGGCGCTATAAAAGACTGGGGCGCTTTGTTCAAGGAGGCATATCGTTGCGCCTCCCCTGGAGGCTGGGTGCAAACGGTCGAGGCCGATATTGAGTTCCGCAGCGATGACGACACTATCCAGTTAGAACCGGCTTTTGACACTTACCACAAGCTTTTTAGAGAGGGTGGCAAGGCCTTGGGGAGCTCTTTCTTTGTTCATGAGGAGCAGACGAAGGCGTTTCAAGAGGCTGGGTTTGAAGACGTCAAGATTGTGGATATCAAGGTTGGTTGCTCTCAGCTTTAGTGAACTGACTAACATGATGCCTTTTAGTTCCCTTGCGGAGGGTGGCCAAAGGACCCAAAGCTTGCCGAGGTTGGACGATTTGTCCAGCTCACTTTTGAGAATGACGTTGACGGTACGAACGCACCTCGCTTTGAGTCGAATAAACTGCTCACGGATGATAGGATACACTACGATGATGTGGCACGATGTTCTCAAATGGCCCAAGGATGAATATCAGCTGTTCCTCATGGGCCTGCGGAAGGCGGTGCGCAACCCCAAGGTTCACAGCTACCTGATTGCGCGTTACATATACGGACGCAAGCCCGTCCATGAACAGGCAGCATGAGACATGATTTCATAAAAACAATGACTTTCAACGACTCTGTTTTACGTTTCTTTAGATCTTATGTTCAACATCATATCCCTTTGTTGATTCCGTGGAGAACGTGTTGGCTGGTTTAATTCACTGCTCTCTTGTTAAAAACGGATCAAGATGTTGGAGTCTTCCACAGTTTGCATCGAATATTATCTCCTTGGTTAATAGTGTCATATGCTTGCACATAATCGCAACCGTCATTGTTGGCATGTGCTTGTGCGTGCAGCCTCCGGTGACACCCGTGACGTGACGGCTCATCGGTTGGGATTGCGAACTATATGTATAACTCCCGCAGTGTTCTAAAGACTAGGCAACTTGACACGGCCGCCGTAAAAGACGGAATGAAGCAAGTGATGATTGGCTCGGCATGCAAGCTAATTGGAGCGCATGGGTGGCGGTCCTGTTGGCATTCGGGGCGGGTGCCGGCTCGCGTGGGTATCATCATCCTGAGTAATGCAGGTCCATCGGATATACGGCTTGGAAATACGGGGAAATAGACTTGCCGTCATGCATTAGCGATGGCGGGGTAAACTAGCTGGAATGAGCAATGATAGCCTTGAAGTCGATCCGACGAGGCATCCGATCTTAAGTGCCGAAGTGGTATTCGGATAGATGGGACCGATGGTGTGTTGTGTCACCTGGTCACCTCTCAGATCATTGTCGCCTTGAGGGACTCATGAATAATCTCCTGGGGGCTTGTTAGGGGTCAAGAGCAAGGCTGTTTTTGATACACTGACTTCGTAACGAGTCATGCTAGATGAGATATATGGAAGATCTAATGAGAGAACGGAAGCATCCTGAACACAGGGGTGTCCTCTGGAAAGGGCTCCGATGGAATGTCAATGAGCTCCGGCTGCAAGAAATGTGCCAGCTCGCCCTCTCCAGGGTCAACCTGCGCCGCAGACCACCCGTCCCCAAGCCAAGCCAACTTGTTTCCCTCTTTCCCAGCACTGTCCTCACTGTACACGTAGTCGAAGTCCTCCCAGCGGGGCGAACGTAAAGTCTCCATGGCGTGCAGCGCACTTCCCGGCCACACACCAGTGATCCGATCGCCCCTACCGCCCTTGTTCTTGTACCAGCTGCTGCAGCTGTCGAGATACACTGTTCCTTTGAAGTACTCGTCGATAATCTTGGAGAAGTCTTTGACTCGTGCTGCTTTTGGCTCCATGCTCGAGATGCCTTCCTTTTGGAGTTTTCGTATACACTTAACGATGTAATCCCCGGTTCTTTCGATCATAGTTGTGAGAGGGCCGGTCCCAATTGCTGCGTTTGGACCTAGCATCATGAAGTAGTTGGGAAAGCCATCTGTGGCGAGGGATAGATACGTCTCTGCGTAGGGCTCAAATCGTTGCTGCATCGTCTGGCCATTTTTCCCAATCACTGGAAAAGGTGGAGGAGCAGAGGTTTGGAACCCAGTGGCACAAACCAAAATGTCCAACTTCTTCTCCTCCGAATTTTGGAATACTAAACCTGTTTCTGTCGCTCTGGCGATGGGCGTATTGATGAATTCGACGTTGTCTTCGATAAGGGCCTCGAGATATCCCGGGCCAGGTGTTAGTCGTCGACAGGTCACCCCAAAGTCTGGCAGCAGCGACTCAAAGATGTGCGGTTTAATCTCCAGTTTCTTTCGCATGAGTGCAATCAGGTCTTCTCGGGCAAGTTTCTGCATCTTGGAGTCCTTCATGGTTAGAGAGTGAGCCGAGTTGCCATCTCTCTCAATAGCAGTTCGAAAGTTGAGGTAGTACTCAGGGTCAGTTGCGAACTTCTTTCTTTGCTCAGGGGAGACTGTAACGTATCAGTGCACTCTTCGCTCAAGGTCTACGATATGTGATGACTTGCAGAATTCGTCATCTATTCCAAGACTCTTCATCACAGACTCGCCAATGGGCTTAGAGATCCATGTCTTGCTTCGAACGAAGCAACTGAGCTTAGTCCCAGGCAACTTCTGCAAGTTGGGAACGATCTGGATCGCACTGCTTCCACCGCCGATGATGCCAATTCTCTTGTTCTCAAAATTGACACTAGAAACCAAGACTTAGTATACTTTGGATGGAGAGCTCTTGTCCCAACATACCTCTCATCCCAAGATGCAGAATGCATGACCGGGATTTTCATGTCTTGAAGTCCTGGGATATCAGGCCAGGACCTCTCGTTCAAAGTGCCTCGGGCACTGATGACAACATCTGCCGTATCCTCCAAAGTCTCTCCGGTCTGTAGATTCTTGGCAGAGACATGCCTAAGACCGCATCAGCGATGATGACACAAGAACAGTCGAACTGTCTGTCTTACCACTGGGATGTCTTCTCATCCCATGTCGCGTCAAGTACCTTGTGCGAGGTTTTGATAAAGCGGTCTACTGAGTAGCGCTTCGTGACGGACTCGAGATATTGGAGAATCTCAGGGCCTGGGGCGTGAGACTGGCTCCAATTGGGATTGGGTGCAAATGTGTACTGATATGAGTGCGCTACCACTGTTAGAAAGGACGAACACCCGAAGGCACATAATACTTGCATGGAATATCGCAGGCGCATCCTGGGTACCGATTTTCATACCACGTCCCTCCAATTCCAGAATTCTTCTCGTATATCGTCAGCTTGACATTGCGTAGTCGTTCAGGTATACGAATGCCGCAGTAGATTCCAGAAAAGCCAGCGCCAATGATGATGACGCTGATAGGGCGGAAGTTCTCGACAACTCGGGGCTTGGGAAGGACATCAGACCCAGGGGAGCTTTGAGGAGTTGTGAGGCCGTTGAGAACAGCGTGTGTTGGAGTCTGTGGTGGAGTTGAGACACGAGACATGGCTGCTGGTGTGGTGTTTGGGAGCTGAAAAATTGCAATAACGGAATGTGGAACGGGGGCATCGGAAGAAGAAATGTGTGTAGCGGAACTACGAGACACGGGGATGGATAACTATAAGTTGGGGTAGTCTCTGGTTCACAGCCTTAAATCGCTTCCATTAAACCGGAGGGATGATGTACGCCCTGCCTTGCTTCACACTTGTTACAAAAACCGGGCCGGGGACTTGCATTCAGCTCGGGTAACGCTCTGAATTCGGAAACGTATATCCTAACCATGAATGGACACTATGCAGTACCCGAGACAAGGCGGGGGAAGAGGGGTCACGGTGTTTTCCTGTCTTGGCCAACGGGAATAATAGCTTTGCAATAGGAGCATGTCCGCTTAACGCAGATGGGAATGAGGCGTCTGAGGGGTCCGTGGGACTGCTGTGCATGGTAGGAAGCCTTGGAGCTTGACTAAAGCAACACGTAATACTTTGTCATACTATTTGAAGCCCGGGATAGGCCTAGCCATTCCGCCATATGGGATTCATGTTGCACACTGCTCCGACTGAGGTTCCGTACACCGTACTTTGCATCTCGGGAGGTTTTCGGAAGTTGGGGTCGAAGAGAGACTGGTACATGCCCAGTGCTGTGTGAGGATGCGCAACCACGTGACTCCTCAGATATGATGGTGTAGGTAGGAAAGAATTGAAGATGAAATATGGATTACTGAACAGAGGATATGATTTCCATATTTAATAGGTACATTAAAATCAACTCCTATTAAGAGTATGTAAGCCAGCCGTGCCAGGCATTCCTCATCCTCTCCGCCCTGTCCACGGTGAGATAGGCCGAGTTGGCCAATCTCACCTGCAGTTGCTTAAACTTGGCCGTCGACGCGCCCTTTTCGAACAACATGTCCAGCTCAAGATAAGAAAGACCCTTTGTTTCCGGTAATCGGAACCAACAATAAACAAGGCAAAGAAAAGCTGTTCCGGCATACACAAAGCATGATTTCCCCTCCACGTCCCAGGCTGTCGGGTTCAGCATCTGGGGTGCTATGACGTTGTTGATGATGGTGAAGAGGTTGTAGATGATGCGCGCGAGGGCGATGGTCTTGACTCGTAGGCGAGTGGATGGCAGCTCAGCGACAATGACGTAGCAGGTTGGGCCAATGGTGAGGTTGTATGCAAAGGTGGTTGCGATGAGGATAGAGCCGAGGGACCAGTTCAACGCCTTATGGCCTTCCAAGACCACGGCCAGGATACCGCCTAGAGTCAGGAGAGAGGCCGAGACCGCGAGGCCTGTAAGGTAGAGCTTGCGGCGACCGATGTGAGACAGAAGGAACCAAGAGATCATGCCTCCAACCAGAGCCATGCCATACATTCCGGTGGCGAGACTAAATGATTTTGATGAATCAAAGCCAGCTGCCTCGAGGAAATAAGGTGCATAGCCTGTCAAGGTCCATCCACATAGTGCTTGGCATGACCACACCATGCAGCAGATCTCGGTTCGACGAAGGTTGGCACCCTTGAACAAGTCGGCGTAACTTGCACCTCCGTAGTTGAGCTTACGCTCGACTTTGTTGGTGTGCTCCATCACGGCGATTGTATCGTCGATGTCGAGGTTGGACCGTTTGGTCAGACGTTGAAGAGCATGCCGCGCCTCAACCTTTCTCTCACGACGGATCAACCACCCTAGGAGACATGTTAGCGTTATTCAGACTCAGGATGGACGATGACTTACATGGGCTTTCAGGAGCAAAGCAAATGCCAATGAGTAGCGGGATGGCCCAAGCCCACTGGAGGGCAAAGGGGATACGATAAGACCACTCGGAGTTGTTGTGGATCAGGGCGCGGAGGATGCCAGTGCCAAGGAGTTGGCCGATGACCCAACACATGTTGACATTACTGAGAAGACAGGCACGGATGATGGAGGGGACGACCTCGGCGGCGTATGTAGCTGCCAGGGTTTGGATGACTCCCCATGAGATACCTGTGAGTTTAATTGTTAGCTGTGATTACCCCCATGTAGTGTATGTGAGTGAGAGGAGAGGAAGGCCAAAAGGGTAGGGGCTAAAGAAACAGAGACAGGGGAAAAAGAAGAAGAAACCTGCACATACCACAAAGTGCTTGAGAGATAAGCAAGACAGTAATGTTGTGAGCAAAGAATGCTGGAAACACGGCCACGAGCAACCACAGAAGACTGATGATCATCATCTTCTTGTAACCAATCCTGTAAGTGACCCATCCATGCACAAACAGGCCAATGACCTCGCACCCGACGGCGGCATTCTGTAGACCCATCTGCCAAAGAGGTGAGATCTCATAAAGAGGACCCTTTGGCGTCTCAGATAGTTCTCCATAGCGACGTCGGAAGGAAGGAAAGGCGATGAAGCCAGCAATCAGTGACTTGTCATAACCCTCCATGACCACCGTCAAGAAGAGTAGTAATGACCACATAATGGCTTTGGGATACTGCTTGCAGCAGTTGATCAAAGTCATTTCCTTCTCTGCATCCAACCCCCGTTGGATCTTCCTCCCCGTATCATCGGAGCTGTGAGATGCACGAGGGATCCATAGTACATCTCTGGCATTGCCTGGCTGTTCCTCTGGAAAGGTAAAGGTAGGTTCGGGCTCTTGGACGTGGGAGACATGGATGTCTGTCTGGATGATGACTGATTTGGAGTTTACGGGAAGCAGACCTATGTCGTCTTTGCTGCTATTCCCCGAGGTGTCATTCGATTTAGAAAACATGGTGAATTAAATAGAAAAGATAAGGAGCGGAATGCCTTTCGGCGGTTCGTGAGATCGACAGTCCCAGCGTCAACTAGACCAGGTTAACGCTGCACCAGACATAATGATATATACAGCTCGATCCTTTGCAGTGGCATGTCTGGTCTGCCTCGGCTGGGTATTCTCATCTAGACTGGGGTAATTAGCCATGCACCCCAGGTTCAGCTTTCCGGCCGTATCTCGGCGGCACATGTTTTGATGGCCAAGGTGGATACAGGGACATCTTTGGGCGTCATGCGAGTGAGCATGTCGGACTATTTCCTTGTTTGGTTTGGGGTCTTGTGTTTGTTCTATTCCGTTTACGAGGGAACCTGTGGCTATGCCATTTTGTGGCTTTCCGAATTACTGGAACGGGACATGGGTGTTGAACTGTTGATCGAGATTGGACCATCATACGATGGATGTCAGATGAGTGCCGGAAAGATGGTAGACGAAAATATCACGATAAAAGCGCGAGACTTGGTGCGTGCTCTGTTGAGTCGGATATGAGCCAAGACGTTGAAGACACTACAACACCACCAATAACGACCATTTTGGTGATGATGCAACTAATCCATACTCATTGAGTAGAAACTGACTGAATGCCTACTCATGAAAGCAGGACCTTTCTTGTGTTTCGAGTCTTGACTACCTTACTGTTTCGGACAACGACCGAGTCAGCCACCTCAATAGATCAAGTAACTATTACTCAAAAGAAGCCAGAGCGTCGTCGAAATAAAGGTCAGGAGGCGACGAAGAATTTTTATCACAGCATCAAACCATCTTGACTCTTCCGCTGCCGACTTTAACCGTTGCCCGATTATCCACCCTCTCCTGAAGCTAATCCCCCCACAAGAATTCCCCATGGAGAAAGGTTCTCTAGCGTGTGGTCCCCCTATTATTCATAGCGCGAGTCTCGAAGACGGCTGGTGATCAAGGCCCGCAGTCCGCACAAGGCACGTCACCAATCAGAAGCTCTACCGGCGCGGAGGCAAACGGGCGCTAGAAGACGTTGTCGTGTGTCGAGTTTCGCCGAGAGAAGGCCTAGCGACCGCAAATAGTTGGAGAACTGAAGCTCGATTTGGGGACCTGCGTGGTAAGGCTGTTCAATCAGAGGTGTTGGCAGGGATCTTGATTATCGGCCCTTTCCTCAGCCCCTGCGTCTCGTCAACCCACACCAGTTGTCAAACTAGACTTTTTTTGAGGGTGGTAGCCAGGGTTGGGACAGGTTCTAGTTTCCGAGCAGGCCGAGGCTGATGGGAGGAAAGCATCTGACAAGAGTGAGCAGATTTGCAAGAGGGAGTAGTATTTGGTGTCTGCAGCCGCCACCTATGCGTCACATTCGGTATAGTACTTGGCGTTGGCTGAAGATGTAGAAATAGGCCCGGTTCCATGGTTTGATACTCAACAAGGAGATAAACCTTGGTGGGCTCGGTTATGCTTTTCTGCTTCCATTCCTGCATCCACTCAGCGAGGTAACTAGGGTAGCGTCTTTGGACATCCGGGGCCCCGCGTAAATGGGAGTAAAAGGGCCGATATCTGGTGTTTTATGGCTTCAAGCGAGTGAATATTGCGCCCTGTTAATTGACGGCTCCAAGTTTAAAGAGTGCCTTGGTTGGCGCCATGATGTGATGAAGGAAAAGGGTGCAGAATGGTGATGCGTAAAGCGAACGCGACTGCGAGTATTATCACATTTCACACCGCAGTGAGATGTGATTCTTGTCAACGGGCCGATATCGAAGGAGGACGCCATTCGGAGCTACTTTTTTCTTAAGAAACGCATTTGCAGCGCCGTGTCTTTTGCTGCCGCGGCTGGTGGCCTCTTCTGGAGACGTCATCGGCGACAAAAGCCCATCGTTAGGAACAAGCACAACCGTACGCGCAATCTAGGCATCGAACGCATAAACTCACAACACCAAAGTCAAAGGCCAGGCAGCACCTCAGCAGAAATTATTTGCATCAGGCAACACCGCAATCAACATGCAAATAGGCTTTACAGCACTTCACATTCGTGTAAGCTGGCTCAGCCCCAAGGCATCAATCTGGCTTCTTGTTGCCTACTGCTCTTGCAAGAATGGCTATAAAAGGCTGCCTTCCTTCTTCAATTTCTGATTTCCTTTTCTCTCTCTTCCTCATCTGAATGCAGGGGCATTCGCCTACCCTATGAGGTTGACACTGAGGGAGGCTTTTGCTAGAGGGAGTTCTACTCTCGACCATTGCTCCTCATCGGGTTCGCCCGTTGAGGGAATTTTTGAATCGTGCTTTGTTTCATTGCGTTCTGTCTTTTCAAGATGGCCGTGAAGAAGCTGATCGGGATGGGATGGAGAATTATGTTTTTCTGTTGTCTTTCTTGATATTGTGGGCGACGGAGATGTCATTGATCACAACAACGCGATGGAAGATGGAGATAAAAAAGTCACCAAGTTTTAATTATCGGTGTTTTTTGCTGGGGGGACTGCCAGGCAAAGACTTCTTGGGTGAGAGTTAAAGAGAAATGCCATAAAGAAGGCCCGAGACTGAATAACCTGTATTTCCTCACCCTTCATGAATTACATGAGCTGTAACCATCGTCTGTGTGTGTTCACGAAATAAGACTCTCTCAATCACGTATACCAAATAATTATTCAAGCTAATTTGCAGCTTCTTCTTCAGTTGTTGATGAAACTTCATTCACACAGGCAAATGGGAATCGTGATTTCTTTTTAAACGGCATGCAATCGATCAATTTCATACTCTAGCCTTACTTCAATCTGGCCATTCTCCAAAGTAGGATTATGCACCACTTGGAACAGACTATGCATTGTTTCAAACACTCCTCAGGGCTCAGCTCCACATAGAGAGGTCTAGTTGTTGGCAATCTCTTCCACTAGCTCCACCATCTCCTTGTCACGAGCCTTGATCTCAGTGTTGGTCTTGACCAGAGCTCGCGTCACCTTCTCTCTCTCTTGGAGAGACAGGTTGGCAGGCGGGACTCCGTCAGATCCGTAAAGGACCAGCTTGTGGATGTTCTTCTGCTCCTTGAGCTTCTGGGACTCTTGCATGGCCTCATTGAATCGCTTGGCGGCAAGAATAGTAGCCTGATCAGAAGACATTTTGGTTAGCTTTCTTACTTAGGTATGGGGTAAGGTAGATTTAGTTGTCGGTGAGAGAAGATGGTTTCTGAATGTTGGTTGACTGTTTGTGTTGCCGATGGTGGATTCTCTTGATCTGGGGATCACAGCTGGTTTATGAGCTGTTGACTTGCTTGGTCCTTGCGTTCACTTTCTAGGGAATTTTTCTCTTCATTCATTCCGCTTCGGTGATGTTCTGGTGATCGGTGTCTTTGTTGGTCGAAGGGGTCTTGGAAAGCTGGCCAACCCTTCATTCCGCCCATAAAGCGTCCCTTGACTAATGAATGGCTCTTTGTTGAAGGGTCCTATTAGCAGAAATTCTCATCTTTCAATGACGTCTTGTTCAGTTGTGCCCCTCCTGGTAACCCATTTTCACAACGGCACGGTACCCCCACGACCGAGATGGCGGCACGTGAGTAGACACAGATGGCAGAGTCTGCCTTATCTCCCAGCCTTGACTCAAGTGGCGTCCATCCACGATCCAGGTCGTGCACCTTGGCACTGCCAAGCATCTTATTCAGCAGAGAGCCCCAAGTCAGCCCAATCCTCCCAGCTCAGCTGAACCCGAACTTCAATCCACAAGAACACTATGATGGAGTGGCTCCCGGGATGGCTTACTGGCTTCAAAGCCGCCTCATGCCCCTCCTGTGACCGCAAGCTTGGGCCTACCGACTGGAAAGACGACATGAACTGGGTCACGACGTTTCAAAGAATCGACGAAGCCTTGGCACTCAGCTGCCTGAGATGCATCTTCACCGTCGACTGCCTAAAAGCCTGTCCAACAACGGCAAAGATCGATTATTCCTTGATTGTGCGAGCCAAGGCTTGGAAGATGCACAACTTCATCTTTGTTCGTGTCAGGGACGAGGGATCCGAGGATGGGTTGCGCGAGATCGATCTGGAGCTTTTTTCACCTCAAGGTGCGTCAGCATGACTTGTTGGGCAGTCAGGTACTCATGAATGAATAGAAGGAAATACGCTTGATATCTTGCAGATATCGACGGTACGGAAGCCTCTAATCGGGGACACGTCCTCAAAGGAGTCCTTTTCGATGATTTCCTCCTGGATAGAAGAATGCTTAGACAAGCACTCAGACTGCGCAAAGACTGACAAAATCATCCGCGAGAAGAGAAAGTTTCCAGCCCGACTACTTAACCTAGCCAATGGGAAGGTGGTGCTTCGCGAGGGCATCCGGCCAGACCTATACGTCTGTTTGAGCCACTGCTGGGGTAAAACTACTCACACGGCCTTGACAACAAAGAAGACGTTCAAAGACCACCTCGTCTCCATTGATTGGGACTGCCTCACGCAGACTTTTCAGGACGCCATCACCATTTGCCGCCGATTAGATATTCCCTTTCTTTGGATCGATTCTCTGTGTATCATCCAGGACTGCGACGAGGACTGGAAACGCGAGGCCGCTCTCATGGGGAGTATCTATGAATCCGCCTTCTTGACCACCGCCGCAACAAAGGCCAGTGATAGTTCCGGGGGCTGCTTCTCCAAGGCTGATCCGGCATTTCTTGGGTCCCCGGTACCAGGAAATCCCAGCTGGCTAGTGAGAGAACAACCGACCAATTTTCCAGCCACGTGGTTCGATCTCGCCAACGACTCTTCCAAATTTCCACTCCTGAGTCGGGCATGTGTATACCAGGAAATGCGTCTCTCTTGACGTATCTTGCACTTTTGCTCAAATGAGATCATGTGGGAGTGTGGCTCTACCAGGAGGTCTGAGAGCGGTATAAGCAACGAGTACAGAGACTCTGAAGAGCAGTCTTTCTACCCAGGGGTAAACAAGATCGAGGCTGGGAAGTATGCTCATCTCGACTATGCCAGCCTCTGGTGGCAGACCGTCAGAGAGTTCTCACGGCTTAATATTACTTATCACACTGACAAGCTACCTGCCATGGCCGCCCTGGCGGAACGCATGGCTGAGATGAGATCTGGCGATGACACATATCTAGCTGGCCTCTGGCGAAGCACCCTTGCGCAAGATCTTCTCTGGAAGCTTAACTACGAATCCGCTGGCCAACCACCACCCAGTAGCGTGCCAACTTGGTCCTGGGCATCGACATCCTGTGCTGTAGCATGGGATACTGGATACACTACGATGGCCTCCTTTACTATCAATAATGTGTGATACGAGGCCTCTGGGCCAAAATACCTGGGAGATTGCTCGACAGCCAGAATCGAGATTGAAAGCCCAGTTGTTAGGCAGATGACCGGTGCTTCCATCGCATTGTGTCACGAGACAGGTCTTGCGAGTTACCAGAAGGATTGCACTAGTGAACAGGATCAGCAACGTACAAGCGGTCATTTCGCCATGAGCCAGTACAAACCTGATAGAGCTCCAGATACCGCCTCCAGTGAGGGATATACTGACACGCTTTTTATCCCAATAGCTTGCCCTGAATCGAAGTGGCATCTGCCTATTGTCGGCTTGCATGTTAGGAAAAGGCGTGGCTGTTGCAACTACGAACGACTCGGTTGGTTCGGCATGGAGCATGCAGAATATTTCAAGCACTCTAATCGGAGATTGGTGGCCAAATATGGGTGGCCTTATGAGGATAGAGCGTACGAGAGACCGAGTCAGGAACCTTTCACCAAGAAACTATTGGAGGTGTTGTTGAAGATGCCCCGGGAGGTTATCACGCTTGTTTGAAGACGTTCACTCTCTGCCTTCCTTGTTGGACTTAGTTCAATCCGCTTCACGATATCCGGTCGCCCCGCCGACAATGATCTTCATAATGGCGGGCATATGCAGCAGACCGCCCGCTGAGGGGTTGACGATGCAGAGAAGCGAGTTGGATGGAGTTGCAGCAATGCCAAGTTGTCGGTTCCACTATGTATCCTACCTTTGAAGGATCATGAAGCTTGTCGAGTGCAAGTATAAGATGTTGAATCTTAATATAACCATTAACTCATCTTATGTTTCCCGTCAATGACAACATGGTAATTCTTTCATTCACATTCTGCTTACCACAGTAAAACCTGACTCTTTGTTGTCCACGTCTACAGGACCACAGTTGTGAAGGCCTCACGGTGGGCCTTGTGGAGCTTTTGGTGATGCAGCGGGCCGAACTGACTCACACAAGCGTCTGGGCAAGGCGGACAGATGGTTAACTGCCTCCACCATAAAGGCGACATATCACTATTGTCTTGCTTAATGTCTTTGTTTTGGTATCAAAAGGCATACTCAACTGTGAAGTTGGCTGAAAATGGCTTCTTGTGCAGTACCAAGCTCACAATGCAGCACAACGGACGCGTTCTAGACTGATCAGTAGTTCACACAAATTCCAAGTTGGTTACACACACTAAAATGCTTGTGTAACGTTGTTGTAAAACTTTTTCAGTGGCAAACTTGCCAGCGAAGGGAGGCTCTTCTGACTCAACATGGCCCAATTGGACTACCGAGGGCCAGTAACCTCGAGACCATTAGAAATTGAGGCCTTCTACTCCACCATTGGCGGCTCTGGGCCCTTGTTAAATAATTCGGCACTTATGAATTCCAACATTCAAAACTCCAGCCGAACATCTGTGGCTGGCTGCTCTTGGTTCCTCGATAATGACATCCCGGTAAGCGCCGTGCAGTAACCAAGCTTTGAGGGGTAGGTTACATCAATCAGGCATGAAGTCGCATGCTGTCGTCCCGAATCTGACCTGGGTCCGCTGCAAACCTCTGCTTTGGTAAATAGGATCCGGCATATGTCATACCGAATTGGACATGCTAGACAAGCATCTGCATGCAGAATTTTACTTTAGTCCAAGAGACCCGGTGTAATATCGTATGCTGGCTGCACCGGATGCGACCTGTTGGGCCGGCATTTGCCTGCAAACCTCTATTTTGGTCAAAGAGACCCCTTGTAGGTCATACGATTCGCGCTGCTGTCACTTGACTGGGGTTGTGAAAATTGACTTCTCTGATGTGTACGCCCTGAATTTCTACAGGCAGCCACATCGAACACGCTCGGTATCCAGACGTTAATGCCTGACGCAGAATTCGCTGTCTATAAAACCAGCAGCCGCTGCTGATCGACTGATTCTCACCATCAGACAAGTCTAGACTGTTTGCCTCTCAATGAATCCCAAGCATTACCGCCGTTGTGAACTTGACAACACCTCCCAAAGAACCCATCCCCCACCCCAAGCATCGCCATTACCGCCGCCAAAATGAAGGACGAGCGAGTAAGCGACCACATCCGTTTCCCTCGTTATTCCTATCGTGTCTCCCGTCGCACGGATGGCATGAGTGGATACAACGACGTTATGGGACGGGCTGTGTTCATCTGCATCATCAATGATCTTGCCGACGTTGTCGATGCTGTCGAGGATCTTCGTTTACCTTCAAGGCCTGAGGACCGAGCCAGACTGAGAATCGAGAGACGAAAGATGTGTGACTCTGTGATCAAGGGGGCCAATGACCTCACTGCCATTTTCGACTCGGTGAAAGCGGAGAGCAAGTACACTGATCTTGCCCGTACGTGTCCCTTTGTCTGTTTCCCCTGCCAGAAGCTAATTGCAAAAAACCAGCCAAGAACTTACCGCAATATCGAAACGAGATCTGTGGTCAACTGTTGAACCCACTCCGAAAGTCTGATCCGAGAAGAGCGACCCCCTACGGGCGGCCATTTTCCTTTACCCCATACCGAGAGAAGCTCCGTATCATCCTGTCCGGTATCGAGCGAGAGCTTCGTCGATGGCTCAAGGTGCCGCGAGAAGAGACGCGGAAGTCAACAAAGCACGGAGGACAGCAACAAAAGAGCCGATCTCACCGAGGTTCATCACCGCCGAACCAGCCGGGTCTATGCACCGTCATGTAGATTCTTCCGAAAGTGGAATCACGGAGACGCGTCATGGATTAAGCGAGAGACATGATCTGATTTTTAAGCGACGGAAACAAAACAGTTGGGAACACATACAGAACCAAGAGACTGCGACTTTCTTATATCGTCATGAAGACGAACGGGATACAACTAATTTGGACGGGGGATCTAAATAGATAGTTAAAATGGCTATGTTGGAGGCATTTTCTTTACACTTAGGTAGTTAATCTTAATTTCATTTCATTTCGCCAACTCTGCTCCAGGCATAAAACTATGCACTCTTATGTCCACCTTATGCCTCAACGCGCGTCCCATTATGGTTCTTGATAAGAGCCTTTCAACAATCTCACCGCTTTCTTGAAGATGCATGTGAAGCATGGTTATTGTAACATAGTTACTTCGTTAGCGAACAAGGAAGATAGCGTACCGAAGACAGCCGACAGGGGACATTAGAACCGTCTCAGCGAGATATCTCACCGCCGGGGCCCAAACCGACGCAATATTAGTGTTGAGTCTAATCAATAAACCTGACTAGCCTAGTATTCATCAAGCCACAATCTCAAAATGGCACCGATCGCCTCTGGCTGATGCCACGCAGAAAGATGCCCAGCCTCGTCAACCGAGTAGAATCTCAGCCGATCCGTCCCTTTCCAAAAGCCGCCTCTCGTTGCCCCCCATGCGTCTACGTCGGTTGTGATTTCGCCGCTACTAAAGTGCCAGTCCTTGTAGTCAAGGCTCTGGTACTGTGCCTGGCCCCTCCAAGGCTGTTCATTCAACATACGCATTTGGCCAGGCGTGTTTCTGGAAAACTGGTCAGTTTCGTGGAGTATACCTCTTGCGTTGCATGACTCACATAATAATGTCATTATTTCCGTTGATAAACAGGATTTTGATGTCTGTCTCGTCAAGAATCCAGGTTAGCTCACGCGACACGGGGAGATGTAAATGCCCATCATTCTCCCAGCGCTCGCCCGTGTCAAAGTCAATCAGATCAAATGGGAAGTTGTCAAATCCCAATTTCTTCTGGACCCAGTTGCGGTTGAAGTACTTCCAAGTAGGCCCGTATGCAAGGTTCGAGCACATAGGAGGAATCTCGCACGGATGACGGCCTGTATCATCGTTGTCAGCAATAAAGCCTACTTTTGACTTTGGGGATGTCAGGGTTAGTGAAGAGGAAACTAACTGTCATATGGATCCCACCCTCCAGGACGTACTCCATCAAGGAAGAACTCGCCGATCGTCTCTTCACAAACCTCGTTTGCAGCACGACAAATGTCGATATCATAAGATTCTCTGCAACGAGCTGCCATCGCCTCGCAGGTCGGTATCGCGGCTTCCATTTCAGCGCAGGCGGTATCGTTCATCAGGGGTGCATCACGGCCATCAGATGCCCAGTCTGTGCAAAAGAAGTCGTAGTAGCCGACAAATTGGCGAGTCGCGTCGATGTATCCGTCCAAGATGACGGCC
This sequence comes from Fusarium sp. MBC 441, assembly GCA_030779165.1. Lineage (NCBI taxonomy): Eukaryota > Fungi > Ascomycota > Sordariomycetes > Hypocreales > Nectriaceae > Fusarium > Fusarium sp. MBC 441. Next base: position 76,953 of record JAPFTC010000142.1, read on the forward strand.
GATTTGATGTTGATACGAGGTTCGAGGCCCTTCTTAGCATTCTCTTGCTCAAGGGATGCTATGTGTTGTGTGTAGGCAGTGACGTAGTGACCTCCCATGGACTCTCCCGTTATATGCCACGGTCGTCCAGCAAGTTCCGGGAAGACTTTATGTGAAAAAGTTGATAAAAATGAGTATACATCCCGAGCTCCTTGTTTTAGGGTCACGGCGATATGATCCCGATCTGTTATCTGTGAGAAGCCGACGCCCACTGGTTGGCTGATGAATGTTAGCCATTTGACTGCTGACATGTTGCCTGCCAAGACACAAGAGATCTTACTCGATGTAGACGACGTTTGCGTGATCGATCCAAGAGTATTCGAGACGCTTGGTCGAGTTTCCATCACGGTTCACGGAGCAAGGGCCGCTACCCATAAACATGCCCATCTCTCCTGCTGCACCCGGCCCGCTGATTGCGATCAAACACAATGATCAGCATCAACTTGAAGCTGTCAGAAGCTTGTTTTAACTCACCCGCTCATCCATAGTAACAATGGGTCTGTTGCTGGGTCACGTCGGCTCTCAAAGTACCCTAACGAAATAAGCCTCAGGCGCATCATGTTCGGAACTAGGCATACACACAGAAAAACATCGACTTTTCAGTCGTAACGTTGACTGTGCCCGTCCATTGCCTAGATCCAGCGTCACAGAGGTCAGGAGACTGTTCCCGAACTTCAAAGTTTGGGCTTGGCGATTCATCAATCCCAGTCAACGGTTTCTGTTCCTGAGCGTTGACGGATAGCGTTTGGCCAGCTAACAATGCTGAAACGGTGATCCGAAGCAGCCGCATGATGGCCAGCCAGTCTTTAGGTCGCGTCTAGGCGCGGTATCCCTGGTGGTGCGCGTAGGAATATGGAGGATCCAAAACCTGTTCCTGAATTACTAATTATTACGGACTCCATGGGATTGGGGCGGAGCAACCACGCCACGACCTTCCTTGGTTAGAGCACACGCGCGTGTGGGGCGTGAGGAACAGGATCAAAACACCCATGTTCATGGAGCATACGATCTTGCTCCGAATCCCTTCAGGGAGCTGGAGAGATCCTTATTGGGTTATTTAATCATGGCCTTTCTTACAAAGCCATTAGATGCCATCTTCCAGCTGCTCTCAATTAGGTGATTTGACACAAAAGAAGATCCTATTGTTGCTTCACTATTGGAAACGCCTGTGTCTAGCTGGGCAACATACTCTACCGCAACAAAATAATAGCCTTGCTCTACCAATTGCTTTCTAGAACTAGACATCGAGGCACATAAAACACTAAAGTAAAAATCAGGCCACTCATATACGTATTCTAGACTCATCAAGGAATCCACAAAGTTGGACTCTTTCCCGTATCAACCCAGCGTTAAAGCATGTTGAGATTACCCTATACCAGAACGGAATCCGGCTGAGTACGACCGAGGCCGACCGCCGGACCCCGGGGTATTATAAACGCCCAGAAGCAGATATATACCTATGGATGGATGGTCAGCCCAAGTACCTAGTACCTGTGTGGTGTGGTGACTCGGCCGATTAACCCGGGTTGAAGAGTTCGGTGCTCGGCCTCCGGCGTCGGAGTGGGGCCGAGATCTAATTCGGCCGAAAGAACGGAAAACGCCGGGCGGCCCATCCCCAACCACTGTCAATTGTACGCTTGATAGGTACGCAAGGGTCAGATCCTTCCACCAATCCAGAACCTCCTTATCTGACAGAAAGACCGAGTTTAGCAGGGCCGACAGCCCTGCCAGTCCAACCGACTTTGCCAAGCCAAACTTGGTTCTCGGCTCGTCTTACGGTTGGTCTATTCGCCATACGCTACGTCTGCGCTGCTGCTCTTTTTTCCCTTCTCGGTTAAAGGTGGTTCATTGCCAGACGTCACCTTGCTCTCTCGTAAGCACAACTCAGGCGTAAGCGCGGGGACAGAACTTGAGTGAATTTAAACCCGACAGTTCCCTGTTGTTGAGTTGTCAAGACATTTCTGAATCATCAAGAATACCACAATGGCGGACGACAAACAAAAGCCAATCATCTTCCTCGTCCATGGCGCGTGGCATCGCCCCCTGCATTATCGCCCCCTCATCCATGCTCTCCAAGCGAAGGGCTTCACAGTTCTGGCACCTCCACTGGCAAGCTCTGGATATGACGACTCAGTCGATGGCAAGACGTACCATGACGACGTGAAGCGTGTTCATGATGTGTTGCTGCCCTTCCTGGATGAAGGAAGAATCGCCATTGGTATTGGCCACAGCTACGGCGGAGTGCCTCTCACCGTAGCTATCCAAGGTCATACTGTCGCCGAGCGCGCGGCAAAGGGACTCAAGGGAGGAGTTGCATCTGCCATTTACATTTCAGCGACGCCGGTTATCGCCAAGGACATTTCCATGTATGAGTCTGTGGGAAACAAGTATACGACTGACTGGCTCCACGATGTTTCTGTACGCACTCCATCTCCACTTTGCTAGACCTGAACATTTACTGATAAGCAAATCTAGGAAAAACGTCTTCCTCTTAAGCCGGACATCGCATCAGATGCATTCTACTTTGATGTTGAACAGTCCATCAGGGATGAAGCAATGGCGCATGTTTGCCACCAGAGCCGTGGTCCCTTTGAGGTTCCTGTTGTCTGCACGCCAAAGGACCTTGACATTCCCAAGACTTACGTCGTCTGTCTAAACGACAAGATCTTCTTGAAGGACATTCAGGCTTATGTGGCGGATAACTGGGAAGCTAAGCCTCTTGAGATCGAATCGGGACACAGCCCGTGGTTGATCGATTCCCATAGAGAGTGGCTTGTCAATCTTGTGGGGGAGGAAGCAGCTAAGGCCTGAGGATGATAGCACCCAATGAAGTAGTTGGAGGCATCTGCGTTCAAGAGCATTTCGTGTAGGGTGATATTGTCAAGAGGCGGGAGCAAGATAGAAGTGGGAGTCGGTTGTATACATCGAAATTCCCCTGTGATGCAATACTTCTGATAGTAAGGACAATTTCTAGGTAGACCGAATACTTATCTCTAGTTTCCATACGCCATGTACTCGATGGCCATGCCTCTTGAGGCATGTGCCTTTTTATCGCGAACATAAATACGCGCCCGTCGAATGATCCTTTGCTACCTAGGTGTAATCTCAACCATAGCCTGTTTAAGACACTAGCTCTTCACAATACCCAGACCTCCGCAATTAAACCCAATGGGACATACAATTTTTGTTCAAGTCTCTATTGTTTCATATCCTTGGGAAAACTAAGTGACTATAATGCTGAGCTGGGATTGGAGGACGCTAGCACAAAAGTTGCCTTGTAGTTCGCCTTCTGGGCTTTTCTGCCTTGTGCCCAGTTCTGCGCTGTCATTTGTAATTTCTGGGCTGGGTAACTCACCGCTTGTTGACAGATAAAATCCTCGACCCTCTTTCCTTATCCAACACTCCCGTTGCACTCTCTCTAGAACTTCAGGTCGATTGTGAGGCAGCTCTGTTGCCAGGATGGCTGACCTCTCGATGCTGGCCAATGGCTTTAGCGTGGTCGGTCTGGCGGATGTGGTCTGCCGTGCATCCATACAGCTTTATGACTTGATACAGGGACTGCGAAACGCTCCAGCAAGACAGCAGCGATATCTGGGTATCCTAAGAAACCTTACGCTCACCGCTACTCAAGTACGACTTTGGGTTGAGAATCATGGGAGGTACACATCCTCTATGAGAGAAGGCCAACACGAGCTGCAAGGGGTATCGACGATTCTCAAGGGTTCCGAGGATCAGATCCGGCAATTGACAACCTCTCTTACCCAATCTACAGTTTCAACCTGGCTCGGTCGATGGCGATCAGTGGCCGGCTTTGCTTGGGACGAGACGTTATTCCAAGATGGTTTCGATCTCTTGGAAAAGAACAACAACTGCTTATCTATTTTGCTCCAACTTTGCTCGTTGTAAGTCATCCTCCATAGTCTCTGAGGACTATCTTTGGGCTGGCGCTTATCTGCAAACAGGAAGAATGGAGTCAGTCTTAGCAGAGAAATGAAAACTGTGAGCACGAACTTTCAAGAACTTGGGAATGTGCTACTCGGTTCGGACACCACCATTCGCCAAGACCTGGGCGCTCTCAGAGACCAGATCCAGCTGCATGCTAGGAGCACGCCATCTAATGCAGAGTTTCAACTGTTATCCCAGAAAATTGGCGAGTCAAGCGAACAACTTAAGAATTTCTGGGATGACCAGCGTCTTCACTATTCAAATTTAGACAACGCCCTTGTTCGTCAGGTTGACCTCCAGAGGTCCCTTTTATCGGCACTTGAAGTCGCCAGGAAGCCTGCTTCAATTGTCGCCGCCACTCAGATGATTGAGGCAAATTTAGTACGGCCAGCAACAGCGCTTGAGCATTCGAGTTATCCCAATACTGTGTTTGGTATACGAGATCCTCACCGGGTTTTGCTGTCATTGCTGCTTATCCGCCCGAGGCTGCTATCTTGTATCCAGCAGATGGCCAACGCAGGCGGAATGCACCTTTCACAGTCTGAAGTTTCATGGGTGGAGTCGGAAATTGAACTACTCCAGCGTTCGGCAGCTTTCCTACTTGCAGATCCAACGGCAAGCGAGAAGTATTTGTGGTCTTGCGAATCCCAAGCATACACGTTCCAGCCTCGGTCCAAAGACGTTCAATTTCGCCACAAATACGCCGATAGGACTACTGGAGGCCTTCTAATTACTGACAGCTCAGTGGCCTACGATGGAGCGAGACAGTCTCAAGATGCAACCAAGTTCCATGGTTACCGGTTTGCCTGCATAACAAATCCACCAGACTGCGAACCATCTGGACTTTTAGCAGCATTCCATCGAAAGCAAGATGTTTTGATGACAAAAAGTCCTCAGATCACTCGAAACTTGCGCGAGTTAACCATTATATCTCAAGACTCGCCGATCTATCAGTTCGTAATCGAAAACAATGTTGACAAAATGTGCGAGATATTCAGTAAACGGCAAGCTTCGCCGTTTGACTACACACAAGACGGAATTTCCCTCCTTGCTGTTTGTTTTCCATCATTTGGTCTATCCATACAGATGTAGCTGATGGTGCGTTCTCGTAGGTCGCGGCACTCTCTCTCAATTCTGAAGCGGTCGACTTTTTGCTTCAACAAGGAGCCGATCCGTGTAATTGTATTCTCGACGAGTCGTAAGTCTTTCTGTATCACCTCAAGAGACTCCAATAATTAGGTATCCCAGGGGCATCCATGACATTTGGGATGTGCTGACCAACGACGTTCCTGGCAGAGCCAGTGACGGGGAACTTTTCTACGCGGCAGAAAGGCTACAAAAAACAGCAAATGTTCTATCCAAGAGGGGTCTCGATCTACCAGAAGAGACTGCGGGTCCTCAAATGTGGATAAGCTTAAGGGTGGCTGCATACTTCGATTCGGGGGAGGCTCGGACTTATCGTGTAAGAGTTGTGAAGTGGTCACAATGCCGCAATCTCATACATGACCAGTACTCATGTTTACCCTTCGTTGAAGATTTAAGGGAGAGACTGGATAGTATAACAAGGGCAGAGGAAGGGTCTTTGGTTTTCATGTCAGACTCTAAAAGCCTTCTCCGTCCTGTGCTGGAACGCGTTGCTCTTTGTTACTCCAACGCTGCAAAGCGAGAGTTCAACGCTGACTTTGAGTTCATTCCCAAGGACTCGGTGCAGGTGGAGATCACGCCGGGAGTTCTTGGAGATTTGGCTGCACTTGAGAATAAGACGAGAGAAACTGAGGGGACGTTGAATTGTTGCGACCTCGCAAAGTGGTTTTTTACGGAGCTGCTGAAAATACTCAAGAAAGGGGCCGTTCACCGCACTGACGACTCTTCTCCCTGGTAGGAACACGATCTCCTTTGAATTCTATCTTGGACGCTTTCACCCTTGACATGAGATCATTGGCTGCGGTGTTTGGCCACTGGCGAAAATGAGATAGGAACCGGAATGAGTAGAAGCAAGTAAGAGCTGGGCCTGAGCGACAGCGGCGCAGTTTTGAATAGACAAAGCAAGTCGACGGTATATGGATTGGAATGGTATTTACATGTGAAACAAGATATAGTTACTCTGAGACCAGCCCTTGACCCTAGTAACTGATGCTCATTCTAGCGAGCCAACGACAGGGACCCCAAAGAGACACGCAGGAATAGCCTGGTCATTGTCATTGTCTGAAGTCAAAAAGCCATCAAAATCAACATCGCTGAACGTCTTGCCCGCATTCTGACAGTCAATAGCGTTGTTTGCCACTGTGTCAAAATTCAACCCGGTGCTTGCAATAGCCCCAGCCGCGTCACGAGGATGCTCACCAGTAGCAAGAGTGACAGGCGTTGTACCGTCACGATACTTGAACTGCATGCACTTGTCTCGCACGCGGGTGGATGGCTGAGAGATACATTCACCAAACTCGTCGGGATCCGAGAGGACAAGGTTCATGCTGATCTTTGTCCACAGCTGGGCAAGTGCAAAGATCTTGAGGTTGCGTGAGATGGCCTTCTCATAATCTTCCTGTGAAGTTGGTGTGCTGAGACCAGCTCCATCCTTGAGCATATCACCAATCGTATTGTCTGAATGGGTGTTGAGGAAGATGTCATCGTTCTGCTCTTTCATGTTCTCTTGCACCCAAGCAGGGACAGAGCCTAAGAGGTCCTTGAGGATCTGGGACTGGTTGTCGATGCTCTCGTCTTGATCAGCCTGTTCGTTGCGTGCATTCTTGAGCAGCTTTCCGGCCAACTTCTTGAACCGTGGGACGACGGTACGGAAAGCGGCTAGCTCAGGCCCGATGGGGGCTGGGACAAAGATGAGGGAGAGCTCTGCAAGCTTGAATAGGACCTCCTTGGGAATGGGCAAGGGATCAGCCGTTGATTTGGTGACCAAGTCATCAATGAATTTAGAGTTGAGGATGCTGTCAACAGCTGGCTGCACAGCATTGTTGATGTTGCGAAGATGTGTGTACAGGTTAATCCATGCCTGACCGATGAAGCCAAGTTGGGGGTTGTGAAAGGCGCCACAGACAGTGCCGCTAAGGTCGTTTGATTCACCCACAAAGATGAAGTTTGTTGGGATCGTGCACTTGTCCGGGTTGTTCAAGTCAGAGCACTGAAAGTCGAGCCTTGGGTTGTCGTCTTGAAGGAAGAGTCTGGGGTACTCGGCTGAGAACACAGATTAGCTTGGGCTAAGAGAACTTGGAGAGGCTTGAACTTACGAACTTGGCCAAAGCCAAGAGTGCCAGATATCGTGGCATCGATGGCGTTTGTCCTCCAATTCTCTGGGGTGAGGTCACCTGGCTCGCAACCGGTATTCAGGGTTGGCCGTTCATCTTCTTGACGCGGCTGCAAAGGCGACGCCAACGCCAGTGGCAGAAGAATTGCTGTTATGACTGAATTCATTGCGAGAATGGGGATACTGAGAAGGTGAACCAAATTGATACTCGCGTCTCCTACTAAGATATTTGAAGGTTTGTTTGAGCCACTTACAAATTCATCTTCACAACGACAAAGCAATATCACGGCGGAAAAGCGGCCGAGAATGCCAAGAGTCTATGCATAACATGATCAATAAACGTAGTAGAAAGACGGCGGAGATATGACCGGGTCGCTTCAATGTAGCATCGCGCTTATTAGATCACGTCTGACCTGGAGGCTAGGTTAGTGCTGATGGAGCTGAACGTTTTAGCCGTCTCACCAATTGCCGCGACCCCTGTCAAAAGGCTTCAATCAGATTCTTTGTTTGACGAGTTGGAGCAGGCTATTGGATCCTTAATGCTGACCAAGCCGTTTGCAGCATTTCCTGCGAGTGTCGGGGCGGCCGCCCGCTTACGTTTTTGCTGTTGACAAGTGCCGGATGTTGCATTAACCGATTACCATGATTCCAAACTTAGCTATTGAGGATGTAGCTTATTTTCAGCCAAAGTCCCTCGTGACTGTAAGCGCAGTTGACGCCCTCGACAGACGCGAGATAAAGAGAGAAGCGTGTCACCCCCCTAAGCACTCTGTCGCTTGCCAAATGCTGCCCATCCAACAATACTGAAATCTCCTCATCTGCCACCATGGATCTCAATGTAGAATCTGCTTATGAGCCTTACTCCCACCAAGGACGCTTCCATGAACCTGAGCACCTTTCTGGTGACAAATTGTTTGCCGCCATCTCGGATCAACAGCTCCTTCTTAAGCGAAAGAAGGCCGACCAGGGAACCCAACGAACCATCGAGGGACTTCGACTCATTTTGAGAGTTCTCGAACTGCTTCTCGACTTGAGTACTTTGGCATTGATGCTTCATGCTGCCATTATTTGGTGGACAACGCGCAACAAGATCGTCAACAATGGGTCTGGTTGGAGAGTTATTCAATGGCCTCACACGGATATGAGGCCGACATGGACCATGATGGGCGTCGCTGTCGGCACAACTTTGGCCCATGTGGTATCTCTCATCACACAGTGTAGGAAGGTATGTTTGGGGTCCCGGAATCTATTATTTATGTGGCTAAGTCTTGTTTAGTTCCGTTCTATGCGCGAAGGCGCGTGGCGTACGCGAGCAGTCTACGCCAGATCGACATTCATCACGGCTGCTTGGTCTGCTGCACTCGCCTACTTCAAGATGTCCAACGAAAATGCCAAGAAAACGCGCCATTGGGATCTTTGGTCTTGGACTTGCAATGTCCGAGACGAGCAGGGCGAGATTCCCTGGGGCTCTCTGTGCATTGAAATGGTATGCGTGAACCCTGACATATGCAACCAAGCCTGGCTAATCCTTACTCTTTATTCTAGAACTATTGCTTCATTGCTTGTCTGGTGGCTGTGCCTATGGAAGTTATTGGGCTCATCATCTTTATTCTTTCTCACCAGAGTTCCAAGCGTCGGGGCAAGTACGGAGTGCTCAAGGGCTAAGTCTACACGGCCAGTACCTCTTACTTGGTTGAGGTCACATGGCTTTATGATTCATAGCGAATGATGGGGAATATGAGTAGTAATGGGATATGAAGCTTGCATTGACGGCACAGAGTGTTGTCAACTGTAGGAGAACAATGACAATAGGGGGAGCTCAGAGTGTTTTCAACGGTGTTTAAATAAGAAGGATTTTTGGCGTTTAGCGACTAAAAAGAAATACAAGCGTGTCTAACGTTACGAGTCCAAGATCGGACCATAGGCAGCAATGCCTCGGCTCTCCAGCTGATACACCACCTTGGCTGTTGTGCTCCTGTTGGAGATGATGCACACACACTCTGCTCCACTCTCCTTGTACATTTGATACGCCAACTTGGTCATGTCAGGCCGTCCCCTTTCATCAGTATTCCAAATAAGAGCGCCCGGGTCACAAGCCAGAATCGTGTCGAGAATCCCTTGTCCGTATGTTGCGAGTGGGTTCTTCGTCGACCAGACTACACGGCAAGGCACGCGACGTTCCATGATGACTGGCAAACAAGGTCCGATTCCAGAGCCAGTGGCCACAAGAACCACCTTCTTGAACAATGGCGCGACTGCGAGTACACCAGAAGCTGGGGTACCTCGGGTCCAGATGGATGTGGGAGGGTTCTCAATGATGCGTTTTGTCCAGTCGCCGGCCTTTGAGACGACGATGGAGAAGCCCTTTCCATGAGGCTCAGGGATAGCGGCAAATGCGTGCCATTCAATCAGCGGTCGGTCGGTGATGCGAACACCTCGCGAAGTGCAAGGCCCGGGAGTGCAAAAGTCGAAATGAAGACGAACAGCGTGCTTGGACAGGGGCTCAGGGACGACCTTGACGCGACGGAGCCTGACCCACGGCAATGCAATACTGAGAGTTGTCAATGCCACCAAGTAAATGGTAGGGGACTTGGCGAGAGCTGGTCCCACGGGCCCTGGTGTGTTCGATATTGTCGATGCAATAACATGAGTCCAAACAAGGGCCACGGTGGACCATCCAACAAAGCGATGTGCCCATTCGAACTGGTCGTGCATCTTCATACGTATAGAAGGATATGCCATAACCAAGATAAAAGAAAGAGTAGCCATGATGACATAGGTCAGCGCGAGGACGAACGCTTTGATGGGCGGTGGGTTCTCCAGGGCAATAAAGTCGCGGCTTGAAGTGGCAGTGAACATGACCCACCATGCCGTCGCAGAAACAGCACAGCCTGAATGAACACCACCATTATGATAGACACGCGCGAAATGGCGCCTGATGCTTAGTGGCAAGGAGGTCGGTACTCGAGAGCAGATGAAGAAGATGGCGTTGACGACGTAGTCTTGACGAACAAGGACGGCGACGAGAAGGTTTGCGGCCACGGCTGTAGCCAGGTGAGAAGCCTGTGGCGAGAAGTTGCTGTTGCGGCTTTCATACAAAAGAAAAATGAGTACGACGAGGTTTGCGATGAAGATGAAGCCAAAAAGCTTGCGATAAGCTGACAGAGCACGATGGCGAACCCAGCGCCATCCATGGATGCCATTCTTGGCTGGCAACGCGTCTTCTTCGGATTCGACTTCGGTGACGTCGATAATGACGTCTTTCCCATCTTTCTCCAGGTCTCGGGAAGAGCCAAAGTGGTCGGCTTCCACGAGAGTTCCGTCGCTGGAGCTCCCCATTGAACTGCGAGGTGGCGAAGGCCATATTGTCTCTGGACGGGGCTTCTTGGCTGGGACTTCGGGCGGTACATCCTCGCACTCTGAGGCGACTTTGTACAGAGCTCTCTTATCCACTTTACCATTAGGAGTAAGCTCCAATGTTGGCAAGTGCTTCCAGACGGTCGGTACGGCATAGAATGGCTGACTGATGCTCACGGCCCTCTTCAGCTCACTCTCATCGATCCTTGCGTGAGCAGAGTAGAAACCCCAAAGCTTGTCTTCGATCTTGAGGGCACAGCCCTTGATGACAGAGGGGGCTGATTCGATGGAGCGGGAGACACCGTCGAGCTCGACTCGGAAGCCCTGAATTTTTACCTGGTCGTCCTTTCGGCCGAGGGGTAGGAGGCTGCCATCTTCAAGCCATCGAGCGAGATCGCCAGTATTGAACATCATGCGACTGTGTCATGTTAGTTAGGCTCACTTCTTTTCGTTTTGAGTCCATTCTTACCCGTCTTGGGTGAACTTGTCTGGCTTGTACCGAGTCTTGGTCAGATCTGGCAGACCAAGGTATCCTCGAGAGACTCCATCACCACCAGCCCACATAATACCCGGCTCTCCGATCTTGACCGGATTCTCGTCGTCATCCAAGATATAGACATTTGTGTTCGGGTTCGGCTTGCCGATTGACAGTGTCCTGCCAGGCCGGTGCAGATGGGCAGTGTTGAGGATGCTGATCTCGGTAGGCCCACAGACATTCCAGAACTTGACATATGGCGCCCACTTCTCGGCAAGGGCCAAGGGGCAAGGCTCTCCTCCGACCGCAATTGTCTTGACGTTCGGAAAATCTTCGACTCGGGGCATGTACTTGAGGACGACGGAGGGAGTTGCGATGACTGTGTCGACTCGTCGTAGGCAATCGGTCCATGGTTCGAGGCCGCTGCCTCGGATGTGGAGAGTGCCGCCGTTCATCGTGGTACCTAAAATCTCCCATGCGCCTATTATTTGTTAGAATGATTCTGTTACACGAATTGGTTGACTTACACATGTCGAAAGCGACGTTCAGTTGTTGTGCCACGTTACTACCGACGCGGATACCCAGGCGAGAAGGCTCGGCAAGAAGTGTATTGGTAACGCCCCCATGACGAACATCAACGCCCTTGGGTCTTCCAGTAGTGCCTGAAGTGTAGATGACATAGGCTCCATGGTCCGGGCCGACATCGACCATTGGGTGCGCCGAGTTGCCATGTCTCCAAAGCCTTGAGGCATGGTCAAGATCAATGACGTCGACTAAGCCCTGGCGTTGGCGAGGAATACTGCGAACCACCTTTTCGCGGAACTTGGGGAGACAGATGACGACAGGGGCATTGGAGTCCACAATGTCGAAGCCAAGTGTGTCATCAGTAACAATGCCGCCGTCCAAAGGAATGTATTGTCCACCAGCCTTCAGGACGGCAAGGATAAAGACAACCATTTCAATGCACCGCGAGTACACGAGAACAACGCGATCTCCAACCTTCAGACCAAAGGTATCTCGCAACACGTTGGCAAGCATGTTTGCTCGGCGATTGAGCTCGCGGTATGTGATGGTGGTGCCATCGTAGTGTCGAACAGCAGTGACCTCGGGATGCGCCAGCGCAGCGGCCTCAAAGGCATGATGAACAACATTGTAAGGAATGGATTGGCTAGGACCTTTGCTGAATTTATTAAAGAGCACTCGATCCGCCAGGGAGAGGTTGTCAAGAGAATGAAAAGAAGAAGAAGCAGACATTGTGGGCGACTGGCCGTGAGTTTCCACCACGACACGGGAGAGAAAGTGAAAGCAGTTCAGACATGTTTAAGTAATTCCTTACACGGCAATTAAGACTCTTGAGAACGTGTTAAGTGGCAACCCGAGGTTGTTTGTTTTTCTTCTGCTCTGTCACTGCTGACGACAACCAAAACCCTTGCAAATAGCTGTAACAGTTAACGCTCAACTCCTTGCCCCCTGAGTCCCAGCGTCTATAGTCTCATCGGTAATCTTTGTGATCAAAAAGTCCGGGGCGGAATTATCTCCAAGGAGAAAGTTGTTCCGCTTGGCTCTGTCGTATAACCGGGTCCCAGACCCACGTCAGGTTCCAAGCTAGAACGTTCGGAGCAGTGACACCGAAACGGAGATCGGAGAAGAACATCTAATCTAGAAAGTAGCAGATTAGGCGAAACACGCCACCCTTCGGAGTGGATCTTTCTTTCGAAACGTTATTCTTGTGCTTGTCGATATTTTCAAACTTTACGTGGTGGGGCTGGTTTCAACTCAGGGATCTTGCATCTTGATTGTGGATTTACTTGGCATCTCTTGGAAGAATTAGACGAGCTGAAGGGGAGAATACGGAGGCGGCGTTTTTCGAAACGGGGGTTACAAACGTTGTTTTGAAGCAAGCGTTGCATCAAACGTCAAACGAGCTGTAACGGTCCTGGTTATTTCGTCGTTTAGTAATTGCTTACAACGGAACACATTACTTTATGCCTCAAGACGATAACGTTAAATATAGCCCTTCATAGTTTATCTAGCATTTTTAACCCGACCAAGAAACTGATCATCTCTTACCACGTCCTGCATTTCTGTCCCTTAAACCACGTCACACATATTTCTCATGCCCAAGGCCCAATGGACAACCTTCAAGATCTCATACTCACCGTCGACGATGACAAGAACATCGCGGTGATTCAGTTCAACCGACCAGCAAAACGGAATGCATTCTCTCAAAACACAATCAACGAATTGGTAGCAGTTCTTGCTCACCTTGATCAACTTGAGACAGTTCGTGCAGTTGTTATTACTGGCCAACCAGATGGTCACTTCTGTGGTATGTTTCATCACGATCTCAGCGGCCCATGCCATGCTCAATGGCTAATGTTCCCTAATTCAGCCGGAATGGATCTTAACGAACTTGTCCAAATATCCACAGCCAAAGGTCACCAACGGGCCTTTCTCAAGGATCTTACAGATGGCTTTTCAAGTTTCACCAAACCCATTATCGCCGCAGTTGTGGGATATGCTGTAAGTGTGGCCCCCCAACCTCTATTTCGTTACATCTAACATGAAAATTTAGCTGGGTGGTGGATTTGAGATTTCACTAGCTGTGAGTAGAAATCCTTTCTTCGTTGAAATGCTCTCAGCTCATCATTTCGTTAGTGCGATATCATTTATGCGGCTGAAGATGCCATGTTTGGGCTCCCAGAAGTCAAGATTGGGACTATTCCTGGCGCTGGTGGTACACAACGGCTGGCCCGGGCATTGGGGAAGCACAAGGTCAGTTTTCGGCGTCCATATTACCTAGCGCGTTCACGAATGTAGATCAACTAACTGTCCTAGGCTATGGAGTTTATCCTAACCGGCGATCCTGCGAGCGGGTCGGAATTTGAACGTCTTGGCGTTGTCACTAAAGTGTTTCCCCCATCAGAGGTCCTGCCAGCGGCCATCAAGCTTGCCGAAAAGCTGTCAAATCTTTCCGGTCCTGTTGTGCAAATCGCGAAGCAAGCCGTGCTTACTGGTAAGTGTTATTCACATTTGCACTCGCCCAAGAAAAGAGCATTGCTAATTGTTTCCGGCAGCTGAAACCACGACACTTGATGCTGGGATGGTGCACGAGAAGTCTTTGTATTATTCAACCTTTAGCCTCGATGACTTTCAGGAGGGGATAAGCTCTTTCCTGGAAAAGAGGAAGCCGACTTTCCGGCATTCCTAGATCTATATAAAAGAAGGAGAAATAAGTGTACTGCTGAGTAACCACAGGGCTGTTGGCTTTTTTTGCACGTATGGCCCTCGTGCTCACTATCGAGAAATACGTATAAGGTGACCCTTAAATCACATCGACTGTAAGGATATATGCCTGCCTCCAACGTCCTGTTCGCTATCGCCCTTGTCCTTTCTTCTTTTCATGCTGAAATCGGCGTCCACCCAACGACCTTGAAAAGCAATACCGGGATGATAAATCGTGAGACACAAACAGGCGACGAGAATCATGGTTCCTTCGAGGAGCAAGAATGCTGTTTCACTTTTGGCAATCTTGCTGTCGAATCCCTGGCTTAGCTCTGCTACCCGGAAAGCTGTTCGTATCAATACTGCCAGAGTTGAAATGCCGAGGACTATGTCTTTGTTAATAATTGTCGCCGTACCTTTTGGCCCGCATTCGGCACGTACCAACGCAAAACGCCTTGAACTTGGTTGATAGCTGCAACGTCTTGAAATCATCACTCCATTCACCCCTGGCCCGACGAACAACCACACCAAACTCAAGACACAACGCCCCGTATATGACGATACCAATAAGATGAATCGAAAGCCCGGCTTGCAAAATCTTGAGCCCTGTATCCCACATGCTCGGATCATCTCCGCCGACAAGAGCGCCTCCACCAGATTGGAGCAAGAGAGCAAAAAAGTCGAGTAACATGAAGACAGTTGTATAGACCACCGGCCGGAACCGCGCTAGGTGGGCCCCATACACGGTTATGATGCGAGCCAGGCATAGGTAAAGAGCGGCGCTGAGGAATGCGGGACCTATTGTAAGAGTGACAATGTACCTGACAGAGTGATTAGTTGCCATTAAAAACATGTCAAGG
Source organism: Fusarium sp. MBC 441 (assembly GCA_030779165.1). NCBI lineage: Eukaryota > Fungi > Ascomycota > Sordariomycetes > Hypocreales > Nectriaceae > Fusarium > Fusarium sp. MBC 441. The sequence continues at coordinate 92,110 of JAPFTC010000142.1, forward strand.
CAATACGGACATGAGAAAGAGATCTTTTCCATAGTGCAACCCGACTCGTGATGCGTAGCCCAGGATTTCCAGCACGAGGGCGCAGAACATGCCAAAGAGGAAGCCCCATGTTCTGTAGCGGAGACCAAAGTAGATTTGAACGGGAGTCAAGATGGAAAAGGCGATTAGGAAGAATAAGTTGCCCCCCAACACATATTCGTGACGCATGGTGGAGCAGCGTGAGTGAGATGATAGCTGAGCAGAGGAGGTGAAATGAACAAGATTAATGAAAGAGAGTAAGAATTAATGAGCTGGCGTAAAAGAGGGATGCCATTTCCATCTTTAAATCATCCTATTCAGTTGCCCTTGGGTCCATCGAAAGCGGCCGTGGCTCGCCAAGGGGCAACCCGATCGCTTTTAAGGGCTGATGAAGTCATTGCATGGAGGGTTTTTGACAAGGCGTCCTGCCGTGCGTACCCATTTTCGTGATGAATCCGATCGGTTTTTGAAATGATGTGCGCCAAACTGCCGAACAAGTCTAACTCGAAATGGATCTTGATTCGAAGCCAAGACTCATGCGTGGCGGTGCATTTCTTAGGAAACATAAGCAATATTTATAAAATGCCAATCCCTCAGTCATTGTCGACTCTCCCTCGAATGAATTTCCTTTTCCGGCCTCCATGATTGTCGGGACAGGGATCGTGGAAGTGGATCAAGTGGGCTGAAGCTCGAATGGATTTCCCTTTATGGACATGCGTGTAACCGTCCAAGATGAGGCTGAGCGGCAGGATCCGATCGGACTCTGGGACAAAAGGATAGAAGAATAAGCTCTCTTGTAAATTCATCCACTGATTTCCAAGCTTACTCCTCACGTCCCAACTTCCTCTGCATCGGAAACCATGGCGGGGGAATTCAAGTTCCGGCATGGCATAGCAGCCACACAAATCCCCATCTTCTCCGTCTTCTTATTCTTTGGTACCCTCTTTTACTTTCAAAAGAAGAATGGCTGGTTCAGTATTGCCTTGTTCTCCATCATTCGTCTTACTGGGGCGAGCTGCATGTTGGCGACTCTGACCAATGGTTCTTATGGAGTGTGGGCTGCTGTATATGTATGCGAGTCACTCGGTCTGGTTCTCTTGACTTTTTTGCTGCTCAATATGCTACAGCGAGCGTAAGTTATATATTGCACAACTTAGTATCAGTCTGAACGGCTGACATTTCTTTCTCAGAAACACATTCGCCCAAGTGCTCACGCCATGGCATTTCCGTGTCCCTGAGCTCATCTGCTGGGCAGGCATGGGTCTCTCAATAGCCGACTACGCCACCGCAAGCCAACGGGAAGACGCAGCGAAACCTGGAAGTCTTGCTCAAGCCAGCATGGGACTCTTTGTGGCCCTATACGCCTGGGCACTTTTACTTGCCTTTTACCTAGTTCAACGGTGGTCATTGATCCCCGAAGATGAGCGCCGAGGGATGTGGAGCTTTGGGGCTTGTGTTCCCTTCATGATTGTTCGGACTACTTACAGTGTTGCTTTCACTGCAACGGGCGATAAAAGTTCAGTGCTGTGGTTGGAAGTCCGTTCATGTACCTTTTCATGTCACTGTTGATGGAGACGGCTATCCTTGGTATTGTGACGTGGGCTATCTACACGATGCCTCGGCTGGATGCAAAAGCTTCGAAAGATTCTGTAGAAGGTGGATCATATAGAATGATGGACATGCGCGACGAGAGATGAGGGTAGATTTACAAAAGTGCATTTTAGTCGTTTACTATGTCATTTATATCGGATCATTTTTCGTACCTATATCCGTCCACTCTAATCATATCCTTCAATCCCGCAACAGACTCAATGCAACCCTCCGGAACTCGGGACCGAACTGCAATATTTCCTTCCAAGCCTCAGGAATAGATCCCTCTCCATCCCTAGCGCCAAGAAGTCCACCAGCAATGGCTCCATTAGTGTCCGTATCCTTGCCGATGCGAACAACATCCACCAAATTATCTTCGAGATCTCGCTTGTCGAGAACGGCAGCGACAGCAAGGGTCAGAGATGCGAGCACGTAGCCACTGCAACCTCCTCGCAACTTAGGCGATGGGCCTTTCTCGGCCATGGCTGCAATGTCGAGCGTCTTGGCCAGTTCAATGGATTGATAGACCTGACCAGATGTTGACCCTTCCAGCGTCTTGGCAACTTCCTGACCAGCGGTGACGGCATCAATCGCTCTCTCCTCGTTGATTAGCTTGGATATCATGGTGTTGTAAGCCGCACACGCTATTGTGCACCTCTTATCGTCGTGAGTAATCTTGCTGATGCGTTCACTCTCAGTGATCAACTTTTGAGGGTCTGTCTGGAACAAGCCAGTCGGCACGCATCGCATCAAGCTACCGTTTCCAGCACGTCCTTCACCGGCTCCGGCGCGATCAGGGTTTCGCGTGTGTTCATATTTTTCCAAGCCATCAGAAGTAGCACCTCCAATGTCTTTGGGATAGCTTCCTGGCTTCCGGCCCGGCCAGTCACCGTTCAACCACTTGAGGAAGTATTCACCCGCGAGACGGGCCACATCGTCGCCGGGCTTTGCGTCAGCGTAGGCAAGAAGAACTCCACGGGTCATATCGGTATCGTCAGTGGCTCCACCGGCCGGCCACGCAAAGTGTCCTCCGCCAATGATTTCTCGGAGGCCGCGAGGATATTTACGGGCAATTTGAGCGTGGGACATGAATTCGAGAGGGGCGCCCAGCGAGTCGCCGCAATGGACGCCCAGTAAAGCACCAATGACTCGAGACTCGCGAGGAGAAAGTTCTGCGTCTTGAGAAGAAGCCATGTTTGAGATGGTGTGAAATGACGATGTAAGAAATGAATGATTCAGGTGAGACATTGAACAACGCGTCTGCTTACTCTCATGACTTGGTGCACGTGATCACTGCTGCCTAAATTGGAGGCGGAGTAAACAGTCACCATAGAATGTGAGTGAGATGAATGTCAAAGACCATGCATTGTGACCCATTTTAAGAGGATATTCTAATAAATTGGCATGATTTCTTATCTTGGTAATTGTGCTGAGTAGTGGTGTCGTTGTCAACCCAGGGTTGCACATCAGTGGTCTTGGCGTGCGGAGACTTGCCACCAAAGTGACGATCAACCTCAAAATAGGGTCAAGATAGTTCAACTCTAAAAAGTGTACTTGAGCAGATAACTAAGCACCTAAGCTGACGTGAGATGGGCACAGTAATCAACGTTAGACTAGTTGCCCGCAAAGACCTTATAGGCGGTGATACCCCGCGATGGTGATGAAACATTTCCCCTCTCGATCACGACTCCTCCTGTACGACTCGATAGCTACTGCACGCATCAACATAATCATGGCTTCTGCAGATATTAGAAAGACCATTGAAGCGACTACGCGAGGCTTCATCGCGGCATACAAGGACGGCGCGGAAGAAAACAATCCCGCCATCATCAACCGAGACGTCGCTGATAGCTGCACCCGTCACCTGCTCCCAGCCTCTTTGATCAAAGCCCTCGGCGCTCCACCAGATTTTGTCATTGACAACGCCGAATACGAAAGACTTTTTGCCCAGGATCTCGAAGTTGGTGGTGTTCAGAGAAGCGACATTTCAAATCTGATAATTGATATTGAAGCCCGGAAGGCCGCGGCAACAACTGTCACGGACATGGTGTGCAAGGATGGCGAGACGATTGTCATGGAGCACTCTTGGTTCTTGAGCTTCAACGAGGATGGATCCAAGGTTACCAAAGTGGTCGAGTTTTGTGACGCGGAGTCGGTTCATCGGCTCATGGCCAAGAGTAAACCCAAGGCCGATGAGAAGAGCTCTTAGAAGCGTTCGGATGACTCGTGACTCGGAATAAGCCGCTTTAGTTGAAATACTCTCCTTCTTTGTTCCTTTAACTATCATGGGCCAACCTGCGCATAAGAGGCACTCAGCTTGCACTGTGAAGGCTTGGGTCTGTCAAATCCCCTCAATGCTCATACAGCCTTCCATCCTCCTTAGGGGGCAAGCATCGATGCCAAGATCCACCTTTGTATCACAAAAAACTATTTTCTTCGTATAAGATATAAACATGGCCCTGATCTTCGGGCTGTGGGGATACAGAATAATGCCGATCCAGGAGGTGTCTCGACTAAACACTCCATGCTATCGTGAAACATGGCAGACTCGTCACCCCACCCCTTTCAATCTCCCACAAACGCGGCTCTCCAATGCATCTCGACTTTCAGATGCGTCAGCAATTATCTTGATACTTCCTAAGATCGGAACATCGGACATTTCGGGATATGCGGTTGATGTTTTTACTTGGTGCCTCCGTGACGACCTAGCTTGGTTAACTCATCAAGGGCTAAGCTGCAACTATTACAACGAATACATTATTGCAACCGTCACAAACATAGCATACAATAATAGTAAAATGAAGCAAGCTGACACTTGCAATGATGCGTCAAACAGCTCCATTGCGCATAGCTATATATAGAATTTTTTTTGCATGTTTAGGTATCCATCCAGGAGCAATAAAATAGCATAGGGTAGCCGTGACTTTACCTTGTCTCGATGTTTGCTCTTTTTTTTTTTTTTTCAGTGTGAGACTCCTTGCGACCTTACCAAAAGCAGAAATAAAAATAAACACAAGGGAGCATAACCTTAATCCCATGCTTAGAATTTACAGTTAAACCCTTAAACTTAAACGAACTAAACGAACCACTTCTAATGTCTTGAGAAGCGCAATGAGTGTGGTATTTCCAGCACCATGCACTTCACGCCAAACAATAGGGTAGATCACGATGCTGTGATAGCGGTGCATCAGCTAAGGCCCCAATTCAGGTCAGCCAGCCCATGGACCAACAGTTCCTCCAACCACGTCAGGCAGAGTGTGATCCCAAGTTTGACGTCTCCCACTTGCCGGCCTCGTTACCGTTGATTGCACCTGATTGGCGGCCATTCTTAAGTAAATACGACATGGAATCTTCCGCGCGCTTCTAATTGCTACATAGAGATAAGCTAACAGAACGTTGACGGTGACAGTCAAGTTGGCCGACGACGATCTTAACGTCGAGTCAGGATACTATTATCCCTCGTGGGTCCGTTCCGATTCCCCGTCGGGGCCGTCGGTCAGCTCATTTGTCTCCTACAGTGGGGAGTTTGGAGTTTGGGGCCACTTGCTGAGGCTGCCATGAGGCGTGAGATGCTTCAAGATGCTTCAATCTGATAAAGATGGTTGTTTACGGGGCAGTCTTGGCTGGATCGCAAGCGAAGGCTTAAACTTGAACTATTATCCTGCTTGGCAGCGGGTTCAAGCTTGGCTTTCAGATCCCGCAGATGAGGCGATGGAGAGATTCTCGGAAATAATCACTAACGCGATCCCGCAACTGTCACCGTCAACCCTTGATAGGGGCACGTTTCAGCGCGGGAAAATTCGTCCTGACCGTCGTGTTAGCCGCTCTCGCTTGGCAGGGGTCAGCTTGGCGTGATAGGTGGCATTTCCGATGAGCTGAAACAAGCTTCACGGCATGTATCAATTAGGAATTTTACCGTTTCAAACAGTGGGGACGTTTCAGGCACGGTTGTTCCATAGCTTGGTAGGCGAAGCGAGTGTGTTTACGCGAGGAGGAGGCTCTTGATGTAACCTCTCAAGGCCAAGTTATGTCCGCGAATGACGACTAAGGAGTGACCTGATTTACAGACCGAGATCTGATGTATAAAGGTGCAGTGACATCTCGTCCATCTCGTTCTTTTTGCTCCTCGTCTTCACCAGTACTTTCATTGTTCATTCCACCTTCTTCTCTCTTTTTTTGACAAGCTGTGCTTGATCATTCTTTCGTTTTTCACTCTTACAGCACAAAGTTTCAGACCGGTCTGATACCAATCCTTCTCTCTTTTCTACATCAACCAAAAAAAGAACACTCTTTCCACCATCAACATGCAGTACCGAATGATCATGGCGGCCACTCTGGCCATGGGCAACTTTGCCAACGCCTTCCCTGCTCCTCCCCAGATCACCAAGGCCCCCAAGGCCGATCTCTCCAAGCGCCAGCAGCCCGCTGCTGACGGCACCAGCGTCCTCGATGCCCCCATGACTATCGCCGCCGGCGAGACCTTCGATGGTAAGAATGTCATGTTCGACCGTGGTGTTTCCTGCACTGGTCAGGAGGAGGGTGGCGACTCTGACGCCGTCTTCATCCTCGAGGCCGGCGCTTCGCTGTCCAACGTCATCATTGGCCCCAACCAGATTGAGGGTGTCCACTGCAACGGTGGCTGCACTCTCACCAACGTCTGGTGGGATGCTGTCTGCGAGGATGCCTTCAGCATCAAGAAGCAGGCTGATGGCGAGACCACCACCATCAACGGCGGTGGTGCCAAGGGCGCTGAGGACAAGGTCATCCAGCACAACGGTGGCGGTACCGTCGTCATCAACGACTTCACCGTCTCCGACTTTGGCAAGCTCTACCGTAGCTGCGGTAACTGTAAGGAGATGCCCGCCCGCCACGTCAAGGTCTCTGGCGGCTCTGCCAGCGAGGGCAAGGTCCTTGTCGGCATCAACCCCAACATGGGTGACACTGCCAGCATCTCTGGCATCAGCGTGACCAACGTCAAGGAGCAGTGTGTTGCCTTCAACGGTGTCACTGACGGCAGCGAGCCCGAGAAGGTTGGCAGCTGTGACGCCGATGCCGGTGTTGGCTCTGGCTCCGACTCTGGTTCCGAGACTGGCTCTGGTGACGCTCCCGCCACCTCTGCCCCTTCTGATGCTACCCCTACCTCTGGCAGCGACGACGAGGAGGCTGCTCCTGTTGAGTCTGCCCCCGCCGAGGAGTCTGCTGCCCCTGTCGAGTCCGCCGAGCCAGAGCCCACCGAGTCTACTGGTGACGATGAGTCTAGCGACGACAACAACGACGACGAGGAGGCTTCTCCCGTTGAGTCTGCCCCCGCTGAGGAGTCCGCCCCTGTCGAGTCCGCCGAGCCTGAGCCTACCGAGTCCAGCGACGACAGCAACGACGACGACCAGTCTTCCGATGACCAGGACGAGGAGGTCGAGAACCAGGAGCAGACCGGCGACAACCAGCAGACTGGTGGCTGGAACTGGGGCTCCTGGTTCAAGAACAACAACTAAGCGTTCTCACACTTTCGGCTCTCAGCCTTGATGAAGGAGTGAAACGGATTGGTATTCACATGCTTCTACCCATCAAGGGTGAAGTTACAACGAAGCTTTCTTTCGGTGCTATATATACCTAGACAAAAGTACATACCCACTAAATAATAGGTGCTGGCCATAACTTGATGTTTTGTGTTGCGAGTGATGTTTTGTGAATGTGAACAGTTTAACAGCGTGTTGGGATGAATGAGTGGAGGAGCTGCAGAGTTAGCACACCTTTACCCTAGGGGCGATAAACATGACAAAAAACAACAGTAGTGGCGTTCAATCGAGATGTAGAGGGCTAGAACATAAAGAGGACAAATGGCAACCATGGGGTTACCGGAATAATGTTGAGTCAAACGCCACAAGGGCGGTAGTCCTGTGTCAACAACCAGGAAGAATCGAGATTTACCCAAGCGAAAACAGTCTGCCTCGGCTCACGCGATAGGCTCTCGTAGGTAAAAATATGCATACCTAATAAGGTTAAAGTAATAACGAGCGCAGATCGCTTCTGGACCAAAACAAGCCACAAAGCCGTGGCTGGCTGAACGCTGAGACTTTTCTTTCTTTACAACTCACAAGAGTGGTCAATTGCTGACTTGAGGCTTGAGGGCTAGACCGTCGGATGTAAGCACTTCTTAGTCACACGGCGCAGCCAACGTCTTGGCAGCTCTCGCCTGGTAAGGCCGAGACACTGTCGGGAATGCGATAGTACTTCTTGGCCTGCGTTTGTGGTCGCTTGTCTGGGCAATCGAGGTTCAGCTCTTCCGCCACTGCAGTTCTCAGCTTGGATGGGCGTTCAGCCACTTTGATTCAGAATGGCATTGCAAAAAACTCAAATTGGCCCCTTGACTCCCTTTTTGGGGGTTAAAGGTAGGGAGCGTTTTCTTTTCTGGTCGTCAATCGAGTTGGCTGTCAACTGGTCGACGCCTACGGTCAAGTTCACCCTCAACATCACCCAAACCTCTCGATCCCCTCTGGTACCGGCCTCTCGATTCTGCATTTGATCAAGAGTTCTTGGTTCTCAAGTAATCATGTACCAGCCAAACAGTCCCTACGGCGCACCGCCTGTAAACTATGGCTACCCACAACAGACACAGTTCTCCGAAAAGCCTGGCATTCCCAACAATCCGGCCCTCGCACCCGTCACCGTGTCGGCTCAAGAGCAATACCTCCCGCGTACGACACCGCCCGACAAGAAACTCACACGTTCACGATGTGGCTTTGTCACTGCCGGCTTCTTCTTCCTCGCCCTATACTCGACCGTTATGAGCGGCCTCTGGCTCGCGACGGCCATTGTCCAGCCACGCTGGGGCGACATGATCTCTGCCAAGAAGGGAAGACTGTCGCCCTCAAATGCGGCTTTGGTCTCTCAACTCCTGAGCAAGACGATCGAGATTTCCTTTGCCACTGTGTTTATCGGCTACCTTGGACAAGTCCTCAGCCGACGCGCAATGACTTCGAATACAAAGGGGATCACGCTGGCGGACATGTCCATGAAGAACTGGGTAGTTCAGCCTGGTTCTGTCTTCACCCACCTCGGGGCCGTCTCGCTGGCTGGCTTTACCTTTCTTGGTGTCATGACGTTTGCCGTCTTGATCGCCACCTTTCTTTACACAACGGCCTCGGAAGCCCTTGTGGCACCGAAGCTCAAGTACAGCCCATGGAAAGATGCAGCCTTGGCGGCTACTGTGCATACATGGTACGGTAACCCTGTATATGCAGCCAGGCAGTGCCAGCCTCTTCTTAAGCAGAACCCCGGACCAGACACTGATCTCGACGATATGGAGTCGTTCTTTGAGTTTTATAACTGTCTGATACTTCAGTTCAGTTCCCAATCGTCCCATGATCTGTACTCGTACCTAATTGATTGGAACAACACGGATGCTACCGGCATTGAGCTTGCCAACCGCCCTGCTGGAAGCACCATGGTCGACAACAATATCACCATGGAAGCCTCCTGGGTTGACGTCAAGTACAAGGACGTTCCGGAGCTTTACAAGAAATGGGGGAGAATCATTGACAATGCCACCATCGCTCTTCCACACCCTCGAGTCTGGGAAGCGTTTCGGTCGCCGTCCAATGGTATCCTCCAGCCTGAAGATCTTGGAGGGCTCGGCGGCATCAACATCAAAGCCCGTGTTTCGTCACCTAAACTTAACGTGCTCTGTGTCAACATGGACGGCAATGAGCTCCAGCCAATTGTCACCGAAACTTGGCCAGATGGTGAGGACAAGAACAGCACGCAACAGAGGCAGGAAAACGAAGCCAAGCCTGGTAGCACTGTCGTTGACGACATCTTTGGATGGGACGCTTCAAACAAACGAGGCCGTCCGCTATTTTCAGAGGCAAATGAACCTGGTCTCCCCACTTAACCTTATCCATACTGACATGTTGCATCACAGTACCCCAAAGACTATGGCTTGCTGTTCCCAGAACTGTTTGAGCAAGATGGTGGTACTCAATACATTCTGACTAAAGCCCCTAACTTTGGAAACTATACCCTCTGTCACTTACGGACTTGGCTGTCGGCCAACTGCTCTACTCACCTGTCTATTGGAGGCACACCGCAACCAGCATTGAAGGCGCATTGTGCAAACACAACAGAAGATGCAGCACTGATTGATGAGAGTATTGGGTTTTCTGTGAGTACTATCATTGGTTCATCTAAGCAGTGTCAATATTCGGAGTACGGTAATGACTAACATTATGTTCAGGTCATTGGGCCTGTTCTAGCTGAAGCTCTCAAGCTATTCAACGTCGACACCCTGGGCATATCCAGCAACCCAAGCCTTGTGACGCGGCTAGCCCTCAAAAAGCCAGAGCTCCCCACCGACTTTCCTTCAATGGCCGAAGCTTTCTGCGTTTTTACTCTTGCATTGTTAACCAGCTCGGCTTTGGGAACGACCTTTCAACACAAGTGGGATTATGGCGCCTACGATCCCCGGGCGAACAAGGACACGTTTCGCGACTATGGCAGGGCCGAGGTATTTCATGCGTCCATCTCGAGTCAGCAGTATACATCTGGTCACACCGATGACTGGCAAAAGGCCTTCTATGCTGTCCTAGCCTTTGTCTTTGTGACCAACCTGATGTGTCTTCTTTACTTTGTCTTTCATTTCGGGTTGGTCGCCGACTTTACTGAGGCAGAGAATCACTTCGCACTTGCCATCAATAGCCCTCCGACTGAGAAGATGGTGGGAAGTGCCGTTGATGGCCCGCACAGAAGTCATATGGCGGTGCGTTGGAGGATCTCGGCTGTCGCAAACTCCAGCGGCTACTGCTTTGAACCTGTGTCAAGTGAGTCAGCTGGGGATACACAGACATCGTCTGGTGTTTACCAGCGAGTATCGCCCCATGAATGAGACTATGGGCTGTAATTATTTACATATCGCTTAATTATAATCATCAATTTATCGCATCGCCTTGAGCTTCTTAGTGTACCTGTCCATCCCCAGGAGCCTGCCAACAATCGAACCTGACTCCTGAGTTCGAGAGGGAATTGTTGAGTTGGTTTCTCAACTCGCCGAGAGGCATGATACGTCATTAAGCATTACTTCTGGTATGGAGCATACAGAAACCTATGCAGTTGGCCAGCCCAGACTTCCAAGCAGACCAACACCAACACCAGAAATGAAGTAGCATGTCTTGTTGTCATCATTTGTTGGTTGTTAGGCCCTTTTTTGTGTTGGCTGTTAACCTGAAACGTGCCAGTGTGGTACAGTCGCGTATTTGGATAACGTACGGGCCTCTGCTCTGGTCAGCACGCATAACACAGGAAAGCTGTCAATACTGCTATTCGACCTTCTCTTCATCTCTTCTCCTCACGGTATCTCTAGCCTCTACAAATCGAGTATTCTTCAACATGATTGGGCGTGGCAAGGCTGGCACATCCGCGCCGCCTCGTCTCCCTCCACGGGACCTTACCCTCACGACTCGACTGGTTCCACAAGAGCGCTTTTTCGACATTCGGTCTGTAGGACCCGGCGCTGCTTCCGACATCAGGAGCACGGCTGAATCGTTTCACGATTTGAAGGACAGAGCTGGACCCTTCTCTGATAGTGATGAATGCGGCCAGGCATGGTATCTCCTCAGGAAGCTCCGCAGGCAGAGCGATCCGACCTGGGCTTATTACGTTTTTGTCAACTCATATACAGAAGCGGCAATGAATGGCCTTGAGCCAGCGGCACAGAAGCTAGTCAAAGTAGTGCATCGTATCTTCGCAGAGACCGCCCACCCGGCCCTCAGCGCCGAGACATACAAGCGGTTCAAGTTGGATCTCGTTCAAGACAGAGAGGCCCTGAACGGGGCATCCGACGACTGCGTTCGTGGAGAGTCCAATGCTTTGCTCCGAGGCCACGGACTTTGGCCTGCTCGTCACTTTGTGTGCTTTGTCTTTGATGAGGCCACGATACTTGAGCTGGAGAGCCTATCATTCCCGGAAACACTGGAGGAAGACTATAAGGCTTTGAAGAATGTCAGGATCAAAATCGTCGATCGTGCTTGGCAGCGTCCCAAGAGCGACCGGGCCACTTATCCAGGGGTTGACGACTGTCCCGTCCAAGGTCTTGTGGGCGTCTATTATTTGATAGGGAATGGTGATCCAAACAGCATGAAAGACATGTGTCCTATGACTCATTGTTTTACTAGGGGTAATCACAACGAAGTTGTATCAACCTGGAGACGCAATGTGTTTGTTACAGTTCAAGCCCGGCCCTCAATAGGAAAACTGAGCCACAAGACCATATACGTACCTTGAACCGACACCTACCTCTGCTGGAAGCACCAGAACTTCAGGAGTAACGACAGTCACTCTTGTCATGAAGGATTATTACTATCGTATACGTCATTGAGGAGCTGGCATGGGCTGGGAATGAAGGATGTGAGAGAACTGGTTGACCTAACTGACACACACTGTACAACGGTAGTCGATGCTCGTGTACTATTTAGGCTTTCGGTGTTTTCCTCTATTGTGGCGTTCTCTGTTATAGTTGAAATTCGGAGTTTGATGTGACAAGGGCGTGGAGAGAGGTTGTCTTCGCCTTCAGCCTTGGGATGTGTCTCGTAGTTGGGAAGATCGTTGTGAAAGCTAGGGGTCGAGTCGCCTCACACCGTAGCGATGCAAGTTACCGAGTGAGAAGAGCGCGTCTGCATCGCAGAGTAGCTAATGTCGTTTGAGTAAGTATATGCCAACGGGCCTCAGGCGGCTACCCGCAGAAGGGTTTCAAGCTACTGGGGTGGCCACAACAGAGGAATTCGGAATGAACACGGCCATTACTTGGGGGGCGACGCTGGCTGTGAACACCAAGACGGAAGGGATGGCAAGGTGTTATCGAGTTTAGCCAAAGACATCGACTGAGAGGGGGACGCTGGTAGCTCGGTGTTGGATGCATCTCATCAGCAAAACAGCAGGTTAAATAGAGTAAGAAATCTTACAATTGCCATGTGAAATTCCGAGACGGGCTGAACGGAACCTCGTTTCTTCTAAGGTTCCTTGTTCTCTGAGGCATTGAGCAAAGATATGGACGTGAGTAGTGTTGAATACGCAAATGGTGAAATAATAGATAGGGTCAAACGCCCATGGGATCAGGATGTGACGATGATAGTTGCGATAGCGACACAACACATTGTAAGGTCTGTTCTCTCAAGTGCAAGGACCATACGAATCTGGTCTTCACCTGGGGCATGGTTGAATCCTATGTTTGCCACCCAGCTGAGTTCGCAATGTTCCCCGGGACACGGAATGGGAGCGGGGTAGTAAAATAATCAAGATCGTATGAGGGGGAAAGATGTAACAAGATGGGGGGATAGAAATTTGACAATCGATGCTGTTTGTGGAGGCAGGTGAGCAACTTGGACGGCCTGGTGAGCCCTTGGCAGGGGATGGTATGGCCAGTGTTTGATGCACCATACCGCAGTGAGGATAGCGTATTTTAGCGCTAGGGTGAGGCAATTGTGCCAGGGAGGATAAGGATGGAACTGGGGAAAGGACTGGGGCCTGGAGTAGCGCGCCGGAGGAAGGGAGACTTGGAGTCGGTGACCTGACGCAGTATTTCTTAATTTTCAAGCTTATTCGCAGCGTTCAATTTGGTTCATCATGGTAGCTACTCAACTACATCTACAGTACGTACTTGGTCGCGTGAGGAGCAGTCTCTATCTTTACCATTGTGATTGACTTGGAGAACGGCATGACCCTCGGTTAGCTATCTCACCTTGTGCCTTGACTCCAAACCATGCAGCCAATGAACATGACCCCAATCTTGCCATGAGATTTCTCTAACTCGGACATTGCCGCTGACGCGCCATCTGTCGATAGATCGCAGTCGAGATCCAAGAACCGCCGAACATGGGACTTGATCCTTGCATTATTCACGGCCCACGGGAGATGGAAGACTGCTTAAAGTTGCGATAGCGTCATACGGAGGCCCCATTCTTCTTGCGCCTCCCAGTTCGTCCCGTTCATGACTCGCCTCAGCCGCCTATCAGACAAGCCCCAATCCAACCTTGAGGGGTTGGATGTCACCCCATTCGCCCACACCGTTCACAGCCTCTGCGATGCGGGGAAATGGCTGCTGTATAACCCTCACGCTCATTGGGCCGGTGTTCTACGGCGAGGTGTCGGGGCACAAGCCGAGCCTGTCTTTAGAACACCTCCAGAACGTATGGCCTTCACCCTTGACCATATCACGACTAGGGTCCCTGGCAGCGTGTCTCACGCTGACGCTTTGATTAGAGAGAGCGGGGGTCATTGTCCGACTTGCGGGCACTCTGACAGAATAAGCTCAGTTGCAATGTGGAGGCATGTTTCACTGCAGGTTGGAGTAGAGCATCAACGTGGTCTGTCCCGCAGTTGAGCATCTAGACCTTCTCCTTCTGGCTAGATGTTCCGTCCATTCCGGGGCTCGGGCACTTTCCATCTGCCACAGACCTCACGACCCCAACATTCCCCAGAATCCCCGGATTCTAGATGACCCCGGGATCCGACAGTTTCAGATGAGATTCTTATCAAGATGGAGTATAAAAGGATCCTAGTATCCTGGATGACCTTTGAACTTTGGCTCATCATCTCTCGCACACTTCTCTCTAGAAGCCTTACAGTTTATCACATTCATAAGCTACCTCCACAAGGGATCTTGTGGGAATCCCCTCACGATGACTAAAGTTGCCGACCCCAACATCGAGCTTGGAGTAGACGAGAAGCCCACTGGTGTTCACCATGAGCGCATTCAGTTGCTTGCGAACTTGCCTGATCCCGATGCTGGCAAAAGCGACGAGGAACGCGCTGAGATTGTACGACTCACTCTCCATCCAAGATTCATTCCGTGTGTAAACTAACTCTGTCTTGTAGGACCGAAAGCTCATGTGGAAAGTCGACCTATGGCTTATCCCCTGGCTGTCCCTCCTCTACCTTCTCTCGTTCCTCGATCGAACCAATATCGGCAACGCTCGCCTCGCTGGCATGGAACCTGATCTCAACATGTCAGGAACCGACTACAACCTATCCTTGACCATCTTCTTCATCAGCTATGCTGTTTTCGAGCCCCTTACGAACGCCCTTCTGAAGCGCCTTACACCTCGAATCTTCTTTACCATCATTATTGTCGTCTGGGGCATCATCATGACACTCATGGGCCTTGTTACAAACTTCAAGGGTCTTCTCGCTGCACGTTGGTTTCTCGGCGTCGCGGAAGCTGGTCTATTCCCAGGTAAGAAGAGATAAGCTCACCGCTCAAATTGATAGCTTGCTGACCGTTGCCCTCTAGGCGTGAACTACTACCTGTCCTGCTGGTACAAGGGATCTGAAATCGGCGCCCGATCCGCTGTCTTCTTTTCTGCAGCTGCTCTTGCAGGCTCTTTTGGTGGTCTTCTCGCTGCTGCTATCGCCAAGATGGATGGAATCGGCGGCAAGCCAGGCTGGGCGTGGATTTTCATCATTGAAGGTCTCGCTACGACTTTCGTCGGTTTCTTCTGCTGGTGGATGGTCTTTGATTGGCCCGAGAACGCTCGCTTCCTCTCCCCAGACGACCAAGTCCGAGTCCAGCGACGCATCATCGCTGACAGGCAAGGCAAGACGGCTGAAGATTTCGACAAGCGACACATCTACGAGGCTCTCAAAGACTGGAAGACATATGGATACATGGCTATCTATATGGGCTGTCTTGTTCCTCTCTACGCCTTCTCTCTTTTCCTCCCTACAATCCTTCGAGGCATGGGATACACAGGAACTCGAGCCCAGCTTCTGAGTGTTCCTCCGTACGCGGCTGCTGCAACGATGACCATTTCCATCGGGCTCCTTGCTGACAAGACCCGATGGCGCGGATACCTCAATATGGTTACAGTTATTGTTGGCATTGGCGGCTTTCTCATGCTCATCGCCACCTCCAATCCAAAGATCCAATATGCTGGAACGTTCCTGGGAGCCATCGGCATCTACCCCACCATCCCCAACACCCTTTCTTGGCTCATCAACAACACCGAAGGATCGCTAAAGCGTGCCGTCGTTCTTGGCATGGTGGTTGGATGGGGCAACCTGAACGGTGTGGTGTCCTCCAACATCTACTTGGTCAAGGAAGCTCCCCGGTTCTGGTCCGGCCACGGTGTCGTTCTTGGATACCAAGCAGTATTTCTCCTCGGCGGGTCCGTTTTTATGCACGTTGCTCTGGCAAGGCAGAACAAGATCCGACGAGAGGGTAGAATGAACGAGAAATGGGATGCCATGACTGAGGAGCAAAGATGGGTTGCTGGTGACAAGCGTCCCGATTTCATTTACACAATTTAGCTGGAGACAAATGGGCTTTCTGAGGACATTGTTGTTATTTGTCTTGGTCTGTTTGTTCAAGTTTGAAAGACCCGGTTGCATGACACAAATAGCCCGGTTATCCTGGCGAATTTTATCCTTGCACAAGATTTGTGAGGTTTGGATGTATTCTATGATTTTCCATCCTGACCTCTCGTGGAATGGCCATAGCTATCGCATCGTAACAATAAGGGATAGCAATTTCGAAATCATGTCATAGATCGATCTATCATTCTTTCAAGAACAGTGATTAACGACTCGATTGTCGCATCTACCTAAGCTTGAGAATCCTAACCACAAGCTCTGCCGAAGCGTTACAAGCGAGGATGAGTTGTGCCAGGTACCCCCAATATCACGGAACCCAAGCATTGCAGTTTACCCATCCCTGTTGGTTGACTCTCGATCTTCTGGTTCAGTCAACCTATCAAGGGTCGGGCTTCAAATATAACAAAGAAAACATTAATTGCCAAGACATAGTTGGCTAAACGATTCTAACAGAGGTAGTGTTCTGACTCTCCAGGGCTTTGAGCACGCGGTTTCGTTGAGGCTCTGACTCGTACCAGCCAACCCGGCGGAACTCATTGGATTCATTACCCTTTGAGGTTGGTTCTAGAATGAGGCCGCGAACCATTTCTTCAAGCAAGATAGGCAGGACCCATAGACTACTCGGGCGGGTAAACTCAACCCCCAAGTCGGACACGTACCAAGTCGAGTCAGTGCGATAGTCCCCGTTATTGCCACAAGGATTCTGTAGAATATCATGATCCTCAGCATCCTGAAATTTCATGAGACATCCGTCCAGGTCTAGAAAGCCCGTGAAGAGTCTTTTCTGGGGGTCAGAAGGGTCTGGTATAACGCCAACGTTCAGAATTTTTGCCAGTGGCATGTCGGAGTCGGATCGATAAGTTTGCCACTCGAGACCCCCATCTAACGCAGCCCAGCTCCAGGAGGGCGCCCGGGATCGAGGGGGACGTCGCAAAATGCAACTCGTCGGGGCTTTCCACAACAGCCCAATGTGCAAGTCGTCCATCCAGAGGCCCGCAAGATATCGGCTCCCGACCACCTTGGCCGTTACTCTAGCCAGGCCGGAAATGGCAGGAAGCTTGTCTTCCGGAAAAGTCAAGGTCTTCATAGAAAACCACTCCACGTCTCCGTACCAGGTGTCGAATGTCGTAGGGTTATTGGCTCCAAGGAAGCACTGGGGCTTCCAAAAAGGATTTTGTAAAACCCACTCGTTGTCGTCGTCAGACAACTCAGGTCTCATCTCCATCCATTCGCACCTGAAACCAGAGGCGCATTCAAAGTAGAGAATCCCTCGGGTGAAATGCAGCACTCTGTGCGAGAGTTTTTGTTCCTGGAAGATCCAGCCACGCGTGCGCCAATCGTTGTCCCAGACATACTCATGCATTAGCCACTCGGGATAACGGAGCATGAGATCAGATTTCTCAGCATTGCTGTTGATGGGGATCTTTATTCGCTGGCATTGTGGACGCCTTAGGAATCCCTGCGTTATGGAAACAGCCGACGTGGCGGCGATGGTGAGGGATGCATGGTGGAATATGTTTCCCATGACTTGGGATTCCTTGGACCAATCGAGCGGGTCGTCCTGTACAATACACAGCAAATCCACCCACAGGTACCGTATCTCAAGCCAGCGCGTGACCGTGATGGCGTCCCGTATCGTCTGCGGGAAGGTTTCCTCAGACACATGGCCGAGTCTCGCGGTGAGGTTTGCCTGGACGGTTCGGGTGCTCTCAGCGCTGAGCCGACTGGAAGGGCTGTTTCCCCAACAATAGCTCAACGCCGTATATCTCACTTTCTCATCAAGCGCTTTGCCGAGGACGATCCGGAGATGTCGTTGATCTGCTACTTCGTTCCCAACATCAAGAAGTCGGGTGGGAACAAATGCTGTCTTCGGCGGTTGGCATGTTTCATGTTTTGAACACTGTTTTAGCCACTTTTGAATGAAAGCCGAGCCAACGTCGCAAAACGGATCAGAATCCATGTCTGTAATCCATCGACGGGATCTGTCTAAACACATCCAATGCTATCAGCCAGCAATGTCCACACGATCCAATATCTATCACGTACCGGATGGATTATAAACAGACATGTGAATATCGCGTCGAGACCATCCGAGTTCTAGCCGGAGTCGAACAATACAAGGTACCCTAAAAGTGGCGGAAATCTTCTGCGACTTGAAAGACACCCTCCCGTCCCACCGACTCAGTGTGTCTTCCGACGCGGCGACATCCAAGTCGATGGGCCTCACACCGAAGTCGTCTATGATGGCACACCGAAGAAATCCACAAAGCCTACAGCCATTGGATGCTGACAAGCCGAGATTTGGGAAATCCGGGTAAAGGTCGTCATCAGTCCATTCGATTTCGTCGTCGTCACTGAACTCGGAAAATGACAAGAGATGCGTAAAGATGTGCTTGCAAAGGCGGCAGTCCATGCTAGAGAGTAGAAAAGAGGGAGGCGGGCATGGGCATCAAACTGGGATGTGAGAGCCCAAATAGCCTGGGAATCCTGAGCGTCTCACCTTAGTCAGCGTGAATCCCGGCGCTGTCCTATCAGACGCTTTCGAGCAGAACGAGCTGTGCCAAGTACAGATTGCTGACTCCAAGCTTTGCAACACCCCCGTCACTGTTGGTCGCCTCTGTTCTTATGGTGACTGCAGTAGGGATATCATGTCACCATGGGGCTCTCCCCCACTCAGCCTGAATGTGACCCTTGTGCGGGGTGCTGAAGTTCGTGTAAATAGCTCGTTGGACCCGTGCCCGCTTGAAGTAAAACAAGACTCTTTCAACCCTCTTTATGTCTTCTCTAATTTGGTACGTAGTCCCATCTTAGCCGCTGACCACAAGCTTGCTTTCACTCAATTGGAGAATCGTATCCCACCATTCCTTTTAAGCTACCCCCCGTGAACGCCAGTCTTTACTGAGCGTTGAACTCGTTAAGAATCCCCAGCTCAATTTCTCGTAATCACCACTATCGCTGGGTCTTTTTTTCTAATAGACTTTCAAGTAAGCATGTGCCATGGATTTGCCACTTAAGACATATGACACAGTTGAGTCCGTGGAAGCCCTGGGCAGCACGACCGAGTAAGTGCAAACATCTCAGGCCCCCTTTCACGTGCTGACAAGACGGTTTCTAGTCCGGAGCTGGCGGAGGCAAGACATAAAAGTCCCACAGTTATATCGTCCTACGCTAACAGAAACAGATGATTGCTGATGGCACTGCCAGCCCGATTGCGAGCATGTCACTGGAAAGTATTGCCCAGATGTCTCGCCTTTATCCCATTCAATCACCCCCTCCATCTCGAACCGAGTATACAAAGAACTTGACAATGCGCGATGGTCATGTCCACAAAGTTGGGGTGTACAAACCAGAGAGCCTAGCAACTAGAGCGCTGGTCGTTCTAATTCATGGAGGGGGCTTTTGCCTTGGACATTATTCTCACATCAGCTTCTATTCTAGGGCGCTAGTTGCCCTCTACGATGTGACCGTTGTTAACATCGCGTATCGTTTGGCCCCAGAGTTCCCCTTCCCTACGGCGCCACAAGATGTTTGGGACTCCCTTGTAGCCTTGACGAGCTCAACCGTGGCCGAGGAGCTGGGCCTGGACTTATCCGGAGGATTTTTTATTGGCGGGACCTCTGCAGGCGCAAATCTCGCCGCCGTTGCGGTTCAGCAGTGGGTTGCACAAGAGCTGTCGCCACCAATCCTCGGAGTTTGGCTCAACATCCCGATGATTTTCGACGCTGCCATTGTACCTGACGACCAAAAAGCTCTCTGGTTATCCAGGAAACAAAACGCCAACGCCATGGTCATCAACGCCAAGTCTCGGGAATATGTCTACAGGGTCTACAAGCCTGACATCCGATCGCCCGACTTTTCGCCCTTCAACTCCCCTAATCCTCATAGGGGCCTGCCCCCAGTTTATTTCCAGGTCTGTGGCCAGGATCCCCTACGAGATGATGGCCTGGTCTACGAAAGAGTACTAAGGGAGCACGGTGTAAAAACTCGACTTGACGCGTATCCCGGGGTTCCCCATGGCGCAGCCAACCTGTTTCCAACCTTGACTAGCTCTAAAAGGCATCAAGTGGACGTTCTTCGGGGTTTTGGCTGGTTGCTTGGCAGGGAGGTTCGAGATGAAGATTGTCAAACCGCAATGCAGGCAGGTTTGGGAGATTGAGATTGGTCTGCAGATAATGACAACGGGGGATGAGAGCAGGTGATTGAAACTAGGCAAATCTAGAGGGACTTGAGTGTGCGTTGAAGTGAGCTTGAGTCTTATTAGGACTTCTGTCAAAGCGCACTATCGACATGCCGTAGTCACGGTAAACGAGCGTAGCTACATCTCTTGGGCCCGTTTGAAGTGGCCTCGATTGCTTGCCGATAGTCTTTGGCTACGATGCACTTTGCCGCATTCTGGAGTTCCACAAGACATCAAATATCCCCTGTCGGCCAATGAATGGATGGACTTCCGCTTAGTTGCAGGTTCAAGGGCCTGGCGTCGGAAACCGGCATCTGGAATACCTCATGGACCTATCTTTACCACAAAGAATTATTTGTAAAAATTAAATGATCCCGTTGCTTACATGTCAAATACCGCCTGTTCCCCTCACCATGCGCCATCTTTAGGACTTTCATCCCTTTATACACACCATGACACCGAAAAAGAAGGGCCGCAGAGGGAGAAAGAGGGCAAGTCCCAAAGAGAGACAAGGCGTCCCAGCCAAGGGGAGAGAGATCCTGAAAGAAAAACGAGATATTGCAAGTAAGTCAAGTACCATAGTTAACATCTTCCTGTGGTTGGTGGTGACTGACACGATACAGTCTTGGCGACCGCGACTGATTTTCGAGTCGTAGATCACAAGAGCCATGGCAAAAGCCCAGCTAAGAAGGGATAGAAGGGAAAAGACAAATTCGGTGACGAGACCAAATTTACCATGGACCTCAAAGTCCAGTGGACATATGGTTCTTCATGGTAAGGTGAATTGCCTGAAGGCTGGTTCCGCGAGAAAGACTTGCGGGGGCTGAATCAATCCCTGGTCCTGTAGTACTGGGAGGACAAAGGGGGTCGGGACGCGTGCTGTGATTTTGATACCAAGAAGACACACTTCTTGGCGATCCACGACGAGAGGATGGATGCGAAATCTCACCGCAAGTCGTACCAGGTGCAATTCGTTGGGTACTGCAATGACCCTACCTTCTGGGTTGAGGCTGGAAGGGTTTATCCGCTTTACCCCGAACTCGTCAAGACTTGGCGTGCTCGACAGCGACGCGACCGTCAGGGGAATGAAGCAACAGAGTTGGATTACCCTAAAAATCAGCATGAAATATTATTGGACTTGGATAAGATGGATTAAATTGACAAGTAACTCTATGTGGCCCTGGTGAGGCGCGTGCCGGGTATAGGGTGAGCAAGAAGTAGTGAAGAGAAGAAAAAGTAGTGAACATATGATCATTTTACAGTGAGTTAACATATCAGCCATTGGCGTAAATTAAGAGATATGGTGATTTAAAAGTGTTTTCCGATGTAAAGGAGGTTTGTAGGCATGTTGAGTGGTCTGATTCAGTTCTCCATGCAGATCTAACCATCCTCTCTCACGAACCTCAGCCTTCTCGAATTCACCTCAGACAATACACGTTTCAAATAACAGTTAAATACTTAATCTAAGCACTAAATGACAATCAAACAACAATCAGAGCACCAAAAGAAGACTGTGCTGTTGAAACACAATCCAGAAGTCAAGTAAAAGTTGCACGAAATGCCCTCTTTCCGGCAAGGCCAGCCCAGCTACGGATCCTCTCAAGCAGAAAGGACAGTAAAGGAATTCGACACTGAGCTTGGAAGGACGAGATTCCAGGTAGGCATCTAGTGCCAGCACTTGCCGAGGACATCATTGGGGTTTCCACCAAAGTTGACGTCCCAAGCCTGCTTGCAGGTGTTCTCCCAGGGCTGTCCATCGATGCCACGGCCGGTGCCCTTGTCAATGCACTAAAAGGTAGTTTGTTAGTGTCCGTAATGCAATCTACCATGTTACTCATCAAAACACTTACAGAGTAGCCATCTGGTTTTGGTTAGCCTCGAGCTCTCGCAGGTAGCAAGGGTAATATCACTTACCAAAGTGGGTATGGATCTGGGTCGCGCCCCAAAGAGCGCAGGTAGCCTGGCTCAAGGCGACATTGTACTGTCCGCGAACGTTGCAGCCGCAGTTGTGGTGCTTGGCAGCCATGGCGCTTTGGCAAGTTAGCTCAGGAAGCATCAGGCACCGCGAGACAAAACTTACCTGCCGCCAAGAGCAAGAAGAACGAGAGCAGTGACCTTCATGATGTCGGTTTGTTGGGAGCAAAGTTGTTGCTGGTTCGGAGAGTGAGAAGAGATGATTGTGTGAGATTGATGAGTTGTTGAATGCTTGTGGAAAACGAAACTGAAGGGAGACGAGAGGGTCAGTCTTTATACTTGGCAGAATGTCTTGAAGAGATTGCTTGCACAAAGTCCTCTTCTAGCAGATCTAGAGGCCGGGAGAATTTGTCATTCGACTTGTCTCGATCAGAATTGATGTCTCAACAGCGGTACGCTGACGACAAGTTAGATCCTTGCTCAGAGTGAAACTTAAGCTGGCCCCAGGTTCTATCCTCACTATGCCTAGAAATGGATTAATCGTATGGTATCCGCGAAAGGTACGTTGCCAGGAACAGTAGAGACGAGAAAGCGAATCACAATCAACGACCGGTCTCAGGGGTCATATCTACGTATCATAGAACAGAGAATAGAAACGTGTAACGATCGTAAGATTTCTCCCTCACTTCCGGCCGGCAGATGTCAGTGGAAATGAGGCTACAGTGACAGGGAGAACTGCCGTCTACCCGAAGCTAAGCTTTGGTAGAAGCATTAGAGTTTGTATACGAGGCATCCGGGCGTAGCAAGACATTGGACGAGCGTACGATGCCCTGGCCCACGTGGGGTGTGGGGGGCCCAGGAAGCTGGAAATGAACAAACGGTTTCCAAAAGCAGTAAAAGAAGTGGGCAGGTTATCCCTGCTCGTAATATAGGGCTCACAGGGACGGGTAGACTAGCCCGGGGTTGTTACAAATGTCATCCGGTAGCCAGGGGATCGCATAACGTGTCTAGCCTGGGTAGTTAAAGTTTCATGGTAGACTTGACCAGCGAGATCCGCGAGTTGCGTGAATTAAGGGACGATCAATAGAAGATTTAGCAAGTTAAGACTCGGCCGAGGCCCGGATAACACGGCAAAGATGCTCAACTAGCTCCACGTGAGCATCCTGTTGTCAGTCGACATATTCCTCCAATTAAAGTCAAAACTGAGCATCAACAACAGCTTAACACCAATACCGTCTTCTTGGAGAACAACGTGCAATGAAATTCCTCGTCATCTGCCTCACAAACACCAAATGCACTATTTCGTATTTTGACTTTGCAGGCATTGAACGAACAAGGGGATGACATTCTGATGGACAGGTGTGAGGAAATCATCTAAACATCATACGGACCGGGCGATGAGAGATTTCACAAACACCAAAAAAGGGAAGAACTTTTCAAGTTGCATGCTCAAAGCGATGCCGAGCATCCGAGTCGAACGCGTTGATGAGAAAGAACGGCAAAGTCTCCTCCTCGTGATCCAAAAACGCGTAGGGGATCAGAAAAATGTGACGGGAAATCGGGATGGACTCAAGGCCGAGGATCCGCAGGCCCGGATGGACAGGTGTATGTGTGCAACCTCCTAGAAAGAATTTCTCCCCACTAGAAAGGCTCGAGGACTATAAAGAGGCGCTTTGCACCTTTTTGAAGTAGAATAATCAAGCACCAGCTCTCAACTACCCAATAAAACTGACTACAATCTTTCAATCTTAAACCAACTTTTCATTGACGCAATGGCTCGTATCTTCTTCCTCCTTACCACCTTGGCCGGTATGGCCCTCGCCAAGAATGTTTCATTCACCTCTGGCGACGCCACTGGCTGCATCAGCCTTTCCCACATTCAGGCACTTGGCCAGACCTTCGACTGGCTCAACGCCAACAGCACCAGCGACGCTTCTCTTCCTGCTGTGCCCGAGCAGTTCATCAACGCTCCCTCCGAGTGTATTCCCGAGTCCCTCTATGATCTCTACTTTGAGCCCATCGTCGACATGGCCAAGAAGGAGGACCTCCTTGCTAACCTCGGCTCGGTTCTCGAGTTTGTTGGTAGCGAGCACTCGATTCACAAGCGTGCCCGAAACTGCCCTCAGATCAAGGATGCCGCTCTCAAGAAGGCCAGCTCCTTTAGCTGCAACAGTGCTCCTCACCCCAGCTCTTGCCGCTCCTGCGCCAACTTCTCGGGCATCAACTTTGTGGCTGCTTGTGTTGCTTGCGCTGCCAAGGCCAACCAGGAGAGCGTCTTCTGCTGTGCTGCTGCCGCCACCACCTTTGCCACCTACTACTCCCAGGTCTGCCTGGAGAAGTAAATGAACATACGAACGATCCCGAAATAAGGCTTGTACGTGTGTGAGATGGGATGAATACGTGGAGAAAGAAGTTATGCAAGGGGTTGTTCTTTGTGTAGAGGTTGATGGTTTTGATGGTTGTCTTCTTCTTAGATTATGCTTCAACTGCATGATCCTTTTGTTTCTTTTGACAACGTGTTTTAGTTATTGCTAGATGTTCTAGTCATAGCCCCGTATTTCAGTCATTATAACCTCTTTGTTGAATTGCCGCATGTTCCGACTCAACACTAGATTCTCCCGTCATCTACGCATCCTTTGACGTTCCCCATGATCATATGAGTCAAGGACCCTTTAAAGTATCTATAAAGAGGAGAGTTCCTAGTTGTTGGGGGGTTTCAGCTCGATG
This sequence comes from Fusarium sp. MBC 441, assembly GCA_030779165.1. NCBI lineage: Eukaryota > Fungi > Ascomycota > Sordariomycetes > Hypocreales > Nectriaceae > Fusarium > Fusarium sp. MBC 441. The sequence goes on from JAPFTC010000142.1 coordinate 116,894, forward strand.
TGTGCGTGCTATGGATGCCAAAGCGTCATCGGGCTTACTGGGGTGACACTTGGAACCTCCCATCAGTCATACCACGCGACATTCGCCGGCCCGTTTTCGAGATCCAAATGAGCAACAACTGAAGCCTTCTTCTCTCCAATTTTCCAAACTTCGACAAAGTTATCCCCACTGTCTGTGATTGCAAAGTAATCCTCGCTGAATGGGGCTGGCGAAACGGCATTGGCGGACCCCCCGCTGCCGGTCGTGGGTTGGAGGAATAGCTGTTTCTTGATGTCACCGAACTTTGCATCCAAGCTGAAAGCTGAAACATATCCAGGTGTCCCAGTGGTACGTGATCGGGTTGCGGCAAGAAGATATTTGGGCGAGTCACCATCCACTGGGACTGAGAGGAGTACCTCGTCCGCCCAGTAGGAAGAGGAGTTGGTGAATCCTATCAAGGCAGCGGTTAGTCATACAAATGAAAATGAAATTTTCCTCATAGGGCACTTCTTACCTGAAGGGAGTAGGCTATACGTCTCATTGTGGAACTCAAGTTTCCCCGTGGTTGCGTCTCGTTCATACGCAGCAATAGCATTTGCCTCTTCGTACACAACGTAAACCCATTTTCCGTTAGGATGTACGGCCAGGTGTCTAGGGTTCGAACCAGAGGCAGCAGCAAGATACTGCACTTCACGAATGACGCCCGTCGCCTTGTCGTAGGAGTGAACCCAAACCGCATTCCCCATATCATCAGCTGAGTAGAGGAAGTCATTCTTAGGGCTCAGTGCGGTTCCATGAACACCACTTGAGTCGAGATAGCTGGCATTCGCGACTGTTGCCGCAAGGGTACCAGACGAGTCGGTGGAAATGGCCAATGTCGGACAGCCGCTTCCGTATGGAGTACCAAAGACCGTATACGGAGCCTTTGATAGGGCGGTGACAAAATTCGCGTTGTTGCCTATGCCAAGGGTTAGTTTAGCTATGAACAACATAATGCCCGATGCTATCACCGGAGGTCTTACAGGGCGAAGACAAGTTGACGCTGCTTTCGTAGGACAGGTTCAAGTCTTTGGTGAGCTTGTAGCTTTGGAAAGCACCTGTCGTAGCAACATATAAGTTTTTCTTACGCGCCTAGGATTATCTGTCACCAAGAATGTCAGGGTCGATGGAGAAGTTGTGGTGCCGTACATCAAGTGTTATCCACTTAGACCCAGATGCTTCGGATGAAATATTCTTCACCAGGGTGAGGGACGAGGAAATATCGTCAAACTCGATCCCTGCAATGGTAGAACCGGAAAAGAAGCCGGAAAAGAGATGATGGGTCTCGGCAAAAGCAATGGTGACGGTGCCCAGAGGGATCAACACCCTTGTAAGAATCATCTTTGGACAAGTGGGGAGCGGATATGAAACAAGTACGAGACCGAGACCGAGGGCGATGAAGATTATGAAGATTTAGAAAGTCTTGGCATGCCTGATTTATAGTCGTTTAGAAAGAGTAACTAAGAGTAACACTCGGCGTGTAACCAGAGACGCGCGGCAGATCGACTTGCGTCAGCGTCGGGATGTGGGATGGAACCCGGCATCTCTAATGAGTTGCAATCGTCAACTGCCGCGACGATCAGCTGGCATCTAGTCTATTAGCGATTTTACTGGACTTGTTTTTCACGAAAAAACCCGGAAGTGCGGCAAGCGCTCAAGGATTTGGTGAAAGATGTTCACAAAACACGTCAGATCCTTCTACTCATTAGCGATTGGAGGACTCCGTTGCTATTTCGTAGGAGGCTTTCTAAAACTTCATCGTAGTTTGTAATAGATTTCTCCAAACTTGAGCCTCGACGGCAGAGAGGTGCCAAACTGACTGCGAGCCTTCTCGGTCGCCACTCTACTGGACCTTAGGTGCACTATCCCGGTTCTTACCTACACATGAGAGACATATTAGCTTCTTGATCCAAAAGACATGCTGTGATTAGTGCGTGGCCGATTGAATCACAATGCATCATCATGCACCGCTATGTTAATTGGGTTATGATGCTATGATGTGTTGACAATGTGCTCTTCATCATGATTGAAGCCCGACTGGCCCTTGATGAGTCAACTGAGCTAGAAGATCGCATCATCATGCACTCTATTGAGGAACTCCTCGGGCCCCCTCCATGTTCATGGTCAATAAGAAAAGTCTGGAGACCTCAAGGGTCAGGGTCCGGCCTCCATGGCCTCAATCTCAGCTACTGGCCCCGGTCTGCGGGAATTGGCACAAGTTTAGGTGTCGGAAGCGATTTGATATGATTGATCAAATTACAGCTCTCGCGACATTTGTTAGGATCATTCTCATTGTTTAGCCTCTCGTGGCTGCGGCAGGGGAAGGTCATGGGACACATAACGAGGCTTTACAATATTAGGTTTTAGCAACACAGTGACGTGTCCAGAATCGTCCCCTTCTTTACTGCGGCCGACTTACTTTTTTGACAGCAAGGCTGACTGTTCTCAATAATATTTTCGGTGGTTTTGTGACGCAGGGGAGGAGGGCAGCAACCCTTTCCCCCTCGCAGTGTGGGCTACATAAATCCTCGAATGCTCTCTGATGCCGGATCTTGCTTGATATGGGAGTCTCGCCGGAACAAAATCTCACCTCTAGGATCCATACTCCACGCATGCACTCTGCCCGTTATTCTTTATTAACATGGGCAATGTCTGCAATGGCGAGTCTCGTCAGTCCCAACCCGAAATTGAGCTGGCACCGCGAGTTGCCCAGCCTCAGAGGGAGCCCATTCACGCGCAGCCAGTTCTGGATATAGAGGCTGCCCCAGAAGCCCCACGACATGAAAGTTCAGGAATTCCATTGCAGACCGGTACCGTTGGACATATTCACGGTGATCCAGCGATGGCATCCTCCCAGCAAGAGCCGCGGAGGCCATGTCGATTCTATGCCAAAGGGTACTGCAAAAATGGGGATACTTGCACTCTCTTGCATGGGAAGCCAAAGGAAGCGGATGGGGAAGAAAGATCAAAGGTACTCTCCATACGGGCTATTGCTTAGCTCCGCAACAGCTAACAGATAATTACCATAGGAAAACAAGAAGGCCCGCGATTTCATACGAGAGCTTGGAGGAGCATGGGCTCGATTCGGCCCAGGAGCGACTGCCACTGAAATCATTTTACCCTCTGACTTTTCCGCCATCCGCATCAGCAATCTCCCAACCGGCTATTCAACTCAACTCATCGAAGACATGCTCTGGCATGCGGGCTTGAACATATCCAGATGTGACATATACATCAGTAACACGAAAAAAGGTACCGCAATGGTCAGAATCTGGAGTCCCTGTTTTCCAAAGGAAGCTTGGGGATACTTGGGCACTCGCAACCCCAAGCTTGAAGTTGTCCCGATACCCGCCCCCTTCCCGGTAGGATCCAACCTTCGCCGGGTAGACTGCAGAGAAGTTCAGTTCACATGGTATCGACCGAGTCGAGAAGTCAACCTCATATTCGGTACTAGAGAAGCTGCTTTGAGGCTTCATCGGGAGGTTCCTACAGGGTTCACGGTGCACGGATATCGAGTCATAGCTCACCCTCCCGCTCTTGGGGACGACTTAGTGACTTGGGTAGTTAAATTGACGGGCTTACCTGAGAGTGTCAGGGACCAAGACGTCATCCAGATCATTCCAAAGCGACACTGGCCTTTCCAAAATCAAATCCGATACCTGGTCTATACCGATGATACGGAAACCGAGTCTACCTTTGTTCGGTCGATGCTGGATGAATATGGGCCTTTGGAGCGATGGGAGGTTTCAGAGATCTCTGAAGGAGGGCAAATAAAAGGTCAGGCTGTCTTTTTCGAGGAGTCTCACGCCCGCAATGCAGCCACAGCACTCGACGGGAAGCGGTTACCATTTTCCAAGTCAAGAAGGTTATCAACCACTGTAGTCACCGTGGTGAAGTTCGACGTACTGCCACGCGTGTACGAGGTTGTTCGAGACCAGATCAATGCCCACAAAAGATCTTGGGAGGACCAGAACATTGACTTTGTCGCGATTCCTCCATTTGGTTCTTATGTAACCCTCCAGCTTAAAGGCTGTGACCGCGAATCGATGGCTAAGGCCAAACATGAGCTCGAGCTCATTCTTGCTGGGGAGGTGATGAGGCAGCGTGGGAAGAATATCTGGCACTCAAGCTTCAACAATACAGGAGAAGCCTACGAGACGCTCAAGACAATCGAGAAGGAGTTGGGGATTGCCATCGTCCGAGATGGATGGCTCTCCCAGTTTCGAGTTTTTGGTGCGGAAGGACGGCAAGCACTGGTGGCAAAAGCCTTGGATCGGCTTATCAAAGACACAGGCCCGTCTCATGTCATTCGACTCGACCAGCTGAGTGAGTTTTGCTGGGCAGTAGGAGGAGGCCTTGAAGAAATACAGTCACAGCTCGGACAAGAAAAGGCTGCTTTCGATGAGTCATCAGATTCTATTCTGATCCAAGGATCTGAGGATGACCTTGCTCAGGCCAAACTCATTATGGCTCGCGCACAGGCTAGAGCTTCAGGGGATTCGTCGAAGCCGAAGCAATATTGCCAGATTTGCTTTTGGGTAGCTGAGGAACCAGTCATGACTTCTTGCAATCATGCCTACTGTGATCACTGCTTCGTGGGAATGTGCGAAGCAATGGCTACGAATCCTGGCGAGTTTTGTATCACCTGCGAAGGGGATGCTGGGAAATGCAGAAAGGTTTTTGAACTTGCTGAAATCCGCAGTCTCCTCCCATCCGAGATATTCGACAAAATCCTCGAAGAATCCTTTACTTCTTTTGTCCAACGTCACCAGGACCAATTTCGGTATTGCCCTACTCCTGACTGCTGTCAGGTATACCGTGCGGCCTCACCGACGGAAAAAGAGCCCCCAGCATTCACCTGCAACAGCTGTCTAGCTTCCATCTGCACAGCTTGCCACGCTGCACACCCTGCGCTCACCTGCGCCGAGCATCAGGACCACGCTTCAGGAGGTCTCCAGGCCCTGAACAAGCTCAAGAAAAAGCTGGGCGTTCAAGATTGCCCGAGATGTCAAACGTCGTTGGAAAAAATTGCGGGCTGTGATCACATCATTTGCGAAGGATGCGGGACTGATATTTGCTGGGTATGTATGGCAGCCTTTGACAACGGAGATGCTTGTTATCAGCACTTGATGACGGTGCACAAGGGGGTCGAGTATGACTAAAATGAATTGACGATGATGATGGATGAATAGAACAAGTGTTCTGGATTATTTGGTTCGGAGTCGGGCGAGATTCTGGCGTTTTCTTTTTTAGCGTTGGGTTAATAAATGTCGGCATGTGGCGGAGACTGTTACTGTTTTATCACGGCTGATTGCTTTTCGAGGGTGTCAACAAGTTCACGAAAAAGATATGCGTCATCTCATGAGTTTTTTGCTTCATATTTAAGATGAGCCAACAGGCAGCAGAATCCCAAGAAATGAATCTAATGAAGTATACTACCTAAACGATTTGATCGAGAAAACTGTTGGCACATACCTCGGGATAGAGAAGAGGCAAAATGAGTCTCCGTTGTAGCGATGTCAAGTGCTAAAAAGAAAGTGGTGACAGCAAGCCACTGCATCTTTTCTAAACAACACATTCCGCGCAAGGCCAAAATTGCTACCTTGATCTAACCCGTCAAGGCTCGGGCTTGTAGTCATCCCACTTCCGGCCTTTGAACAGAATCAGTATGGTTTCAGAGTACTAGGGAGGAAGACTTACACTCTTCGCAGAACGTCTTTCTGTTAGGCGATTGGGGATACTTGTCCTTGCCAAAGGTCCTGTTAAGAGTGACAGCTCCAACAACCTCTCCGGTTTCAAGACGAATCCATGTCTCGAGTTCGCCCTTCTTGATGCGATCTTGACGCAGAAGAAGCTGTCGAGAGCCACGCTCCCAGTCTCCATTGCCACCATATCCGGTATGTTGGCCGTAACAAATCTTCAACCCTCCGGCAGAAGGTTGCACAGGATAACCAGGCAAGCTCTTGTCGGTCCAAGGATAGCACCAGGAGTTTCCATGGTGGTGAGCCACGAAAACACCCATGAGGCCACGAGTTGATCCGAGAGCATCCATGAAGGGAATATCCTGGCCACCCCAAGTACAACCATCGCTTCTCGTACCATTGGAGCAAAACTTCTCACCCTGGCCCAGCTGGAACATGTCGTTGATTCCAGGGTTGCGGATCGGGTCAATGCCTACATCCTTCTGAACAGCGTAGAAGACGTTGGGCGGGATGTGAACAAAGGCCAGAGATGGGATGGTCGCCCTGTACTTCTTCTCAATGTTTTTGCGCTCTTTGATGAACCACTTGACGACTTTCTTGTCAACCCAGTTCACACGCTGCACTTGCTTTCCTTGTTCATCCAAGTCATTGTAGTTGAAGCCACTGCGGCTATCAAAGAACCACAGGATGAGCTTGGGAACACAACGGTGGCCGCGGTTGCACTTCGAGTCGTAAACAGGGAGATAGTAGTTTGTAATACCAACATCCTTGCCTGGAACCATGGAGAGAGTCCGGGACCCACGGAATTGCTTCTCGCGGCGGAAGACATCCTTGACACTGCGCACGTTATTGTTTTCGTGATTTCCATATACCGAAGCCCATGTCATTCCTCGGTCAACAAGAGGCTTAAGGGCTTGGTTGAGGTAGCCCGTGCTGTTGGGCATGAGATTATCGCGAGAGATAATATCACCATTGATGACGGCAAGATCTATGCCACGCTCGTCTCGCAGAATCTTAGACACGACCTTTGAAGTAAGGCCATCTTGGGTAGGCCCATAGGTGCTGGGAGCTACGCTAGTCAGCAGACGACCAAAGAAACGTGGATGAGCTTACCCTCTCCATAGTGAAGATCTTCAAAGATGGAGATTTGAAAGGTTCCATCGCGTCCAAAAGCCAGAGCTTGATTGGCGCGATTGGGGACACCTGCAGAGACAATAGTCCCGAATGCAACAGCTGTAATTGCAGACCAATGCATGATCGCGGCAAGGGGTTGTCAGGTCCAGCGGCTTAGTGAATGGGTTGCCTGGACATGAACAGTTGTGGACCCTTCCTCTTTGTCGCTGTGATCGATTATGAGGGCACTGCTCTTTTTAGAGGAACAGGACATCAGCCACGATAACAAAGTGGACAATAACCTGTTTTGGCCTCTGTACTCCGTCGCACATTTAAGCCATTTAAGAACAACCCCCTCTCACTGCCAAGATAATGGTTGTCCTACTCTCCAAGGAACATCAGGACCATCCACACGTGGAGAGTCGGCTAATTTGCTAGTCATCCGACTAAGAAATGATCGTCACGCAACTCGCTTGGGTCGCGAATAGTAGGCATAAGAAGAGGCACGTGTTGTCCAGGTTCTCGAGTCTTTTTTCAACGTTATCACTTTAAATGCCTCCTCGGTGTGGAAAACGTCCAGTTTTTCCCAACACCAGTATAGCTTCACAATCCCACTTTCTTGGCATTCATTTTAGCAGCACGCGTCTTTTAAGACAAATTTCTTGTCAATGATATGACGGATCGCAACTATTATTAAGTAAATAAAACATTCTAGGCCCATCCAGTTGCTATGTAATACAAACTCCGTACACCACCCAAGTAACCGTCCGAATTTCGGATCAGGATATCCATCCTTGATCCATCAGCCCAAGTACATGGGCCACTTCGACGTCTACAGTTGAAAATCACCCAAACTCCTCGTAGAACCCAAATAGCACAAAGCATTTAACAGCGTTTAACAGCCGCATCCGCAAGCCTTGCAGTCGCCCACAGAGCATCGCGCGCCCTTCTCCATGTTTCGGTAACAGTCATCATCTTCCTTGCACTTTGACCACTCTCCGGTTCCGTGGTTCATTGCCTCCCAGCACCACTCTCCCCTGAGAAGACTGCCGCAGTTGATCCAGCAGTATCCCTTCTTGGAGCAACCCCATCGCTTTCCGTGCTCTCCGGGTGGTGAACACGCTCTCTCTTCAAGGATGTTGGCCTCTCGCTTGTTGGGGCTGACGGTTCTTTCCGGGTGCTCCTTGCACTTTCGGAGCTGAGAGCGGTCGACGTAGTCGGGGAGCTCTACAGTGCTCCAGTCCATGACGCCGAGGGCGCCGCATTCGTTCTCGGCATTTGTGGGCAGAGCGAAAACGCACGCAGCGTGGTAGGCGAAAAGAGCAAAGGTTGTGAACTTCATGGTGATAAGAGGATGGCGATAGTGGGTTGAAAAGGTGATTTGTGGTTTTGAGTTGGTGAGTTGAGTAGATAGGTTGGTGGTTAATGAGTTGTGATTGTTGTGTTGATGGGTTGATGAGTTGAGCCCAAGGAGAGGTTGCGGTGCTTTCTTATACTTCGTCAGCTTATATGTTCACGTTACAACACGTCATTGAACATTAAACAGCTATATGTTCAACATTATCACCTCTTTGACGACCTCCAAAAATAAAAACCTATTTCCGTCCAATGCTTTGTTGCCAACAATGTTCCACGGGACTCGACGTGTACACTGGTGGAGGCTTTGCCTAACTCCACACGGGGACATAACAAGTCATGCAAACTCTCTCTGCTGGGTCGGTTGGTCAGTGCATGTGCAGCTTTTCCCCACCGTCCAGCGTCAACAGCTGAGCGGGTTGGGCCAGCCTGTCAAGCGGGCCGATAGTGTTGCGTTGCCGGGATCTTAGGCTTGAGCCAACACCGGGAATTCGGTTAAGGCTCAATATGTTGGCTGTGGAGTAATTCTGTGAGTAGACCTCATCCCTGTCACGCATAAATGTTCTGAAACAAAGAGGATGGATAACCCAGCAAAAGGCGGCAGACAGAAGAAAGCAATACTTATTTTTGTAAATGGCTACGGCAACTCACCTGAGGGCCAGCTGTAAGGTGGAGGCACACAGACGACACTATCGATCAAAGGCCAGAGCATATAATTCTCTTCGAAATGTGTATGCAATGGTCAGCCAATGCACGTGGGCTGATTTGCACAGTCATGCAACTGTACGCGGGGCGTCCAAGACGTGGTTCCCTAGTCGCAGAAGATGGATCGGACGGGTTTTAAAAATGAAAGAAACACAAAGAGGGAGCCTGAAAGAATATGGAAAGTAAATACGAAAGCCAACTCACAGTGGTTTCACAAACGTGACGGCATAATCCCTGGGTAAGTTTACACGTATTGAATCTAAATCCGACCGCACAGCCACCCGATACCCTGACCAGGGAAACCTGTCGAGGTGCCGCCCATGCAGTTTCAGCTGTCATGACAACACGATCTAAAGATTTACTTGCTGAAGACGATGAGTTATCTTGTAGTTTTGCAGCGTGACCAAAGACGTGCATCTTTGCATCCTCGGTAGTCGGGAAATTTATCAATTGTTTATGGTCCCCCACAGACGCCAAAACGCTTGGGCTTTTCTCTCCGGTCTAGGGTGGTAAGTGGCAAGCCTCGAGATGTGAGGGGGAAGAGAAAACACTTCGCATTGGCTGTGCTGTGTAGTGGTGTTGATGACTGCATGCCATGTCTTGAATATGGCCGAGAGATTGGCTCTTTGTGGTCAGGTGCACATGCAGTTGCCTTGATGAACTGAAACCTACAGATTTGTGTGTCTTGGGCCTAGCGTTCGTGGGAAAAGTGACAAACGATAAGACAGTCGAGCATAGAGTGCGGGGAGGAACATTCTGCAGAGCCTCACCCCGACTAAGCTTGGTATAAACATGAGGCACATAGCTTACGAATGGGCTACTGTTTGTGTTTTCTCTTCCAACACTTCGGATAGACGCCATTAAAACCCTGAACTACTCATTTTCTCTACGAGAGCTTCAAAGATGGCTTCCTGTTCCATCAAGAACCGCAACAAGAGCACTATTCTATATGCCCGCCCACCTCACGCCCGCTCTCGCTTATCTGATGGTTGCGACCACTTTCGTGACCATTCTTGCAAATTTCATCGCGAAGACATTCCGAAGCGGAGTTATCATCAGTGAAGAGGGACCTGAACAACCATCTCACAGCACAACCTGATGGATGCCTTCGACCGCCCCCAACGCAGAGCCCGGGCTACAGAAGAAGGGTTTTATGGGAATTTTCGGAGAGCTGGTGGAGGTATTTCTAGTCTTTGCCGCATATGCAATGGTTTCGCAAGGTGTGTTTTCGGCTGGGCAGTGAAAGTGAAGGAGGAGAGAAAGTACCCTGAAAGAGGGTGCGAATAGAAAAATTGCCTTGATTTAGTAGTCATTGTTGTGCGGGGAATAAATTGTTACTGTTTGTACCAAGGTTATGAGCAAATTATTATTTTCCACTAGCTCCCTATGCCATGATAACCCTTGCGTATGTCTTTCACTTGTCAAGGAATCGGTATTGAAGCCTGAGCTCCTCTGGAGAAAAGGATGTATGGGCGGGTAGGGCGCAGATGTGTTGTATGCGCTTAGTAAACCCATCACATGTAAATGAATCATCCATGAATGGGAAGTCTGTCCTGAATATCTGCCACTGCAGCAAGTCCCAAGTTGTGGTAGGACTGCCCGTCTCTGATTCACCCACCATCAGATCAAAACGTCAGCCCAGTGCTAGACTCGATTTCTTCATGTTCAAGACGTACGGGATATTGGAGAAGCGGCTGGAGCTGTCGACTTGGATGCACCTCCACCAAAAAGTGAAGGAGATGAAGTTGCAGGTTTGGATGGCGAGCTGGCGCCGAGGCTGGAGAACCCACCACCAAAGGAGGGGGCCGACGAGTCTGAATCCAGAGGCTTTATGGTCAAGCTACTACCTCCGAAAGGATTACCCGAGGAGAAAAGTGAGGAAGATGAAGCTGCGGGTTTGGGCGCCGAGCTACTACCCCCACCGAAAAGCCCACCCGAGCCAAAACCAGAAGCGGCTGGAACTGTAGGGTTGGTCGACAAGCTGGCACTTCCACCGAAAAGTCCACCACCTGAAGCAGCTGGCTTGGCGGCGGGGCTAACAGACGTTGAGCTAGTGCTTTGGCCAAATAGCGAAGTGGTCACAGGTTTGGAAGCAGAGCCATTGGTAGTGCCACCAGTACTTTGGCTGAAAATCGAACGACCTTGTTCCCCAGGCTTCTGAGATTGTGCAGCAGCAGCAGTAGCGGTGGCTAGAATATTGTTGGACTTGGCAGCGGGCGCGGGCTGATCCAGGTGGTTAGTGCCCGTCGCGGGGACTGACAGCATGCCTGTTTGGACCAATGCCGCACCAATTTCCTTCCCTAGAGCTTCTAGACTTGTCTTATAGGCCGGAGTGCTGATGGGTGCCGGTTCAATACCCGCCACGGGTTTGGTCACCGGTTCTATCATCAGTTAGACAGCACATGGCTAGCAGAATTCATATACTTACTTGCAGGAGCCTTTCCCTGAACCGATGCCGAGAGCTTGACCTTAGATGAAGGGCGGACTACTCATCTAATTAGTCGAGGCTGCCTTGGAACGCATGAAATCTGCTTACCTGTGGATGGTCTGGGTCTGTAGCGTCGACAAAGTGCAAGGCCTTGGCTCAAGATCTTGACCTCCTCTCGCAGCGTTTGCCTCTGAGAAACGGTGTTTTGTGACTCATCTGCTAGCTCCGAAAGCCTTTGGTCGCTCATGCAGTTGACCTCGGTTGGAGTGAGGATGTTGGGGATGTCGCACACGAGGCAGCTCTCGATGGCTAGGTTGACAACGTTGTCGGTAAAGGTACGTCGAGACATCTATACCAGTCAGCAAGCACAAGAGTCCAAGAGTCCAAGAAATAATACCTCGTAGTAGGCTTGCATCATGTCAATGACCTTTTCCGTGCCAAATTCACCTTGCTCGGCTTCTTGTTCCATGGCCCGAGTGATCATCCATGGCTGAAGCTCCAACTGAACCTCTTTGTCAAACAACTCAGGATGTTGATCCTGTAATGCACTACAGAGCTGACTTGCAAAGCGGCTCATGGCCCTTTGAGACAAAGAGCCATAGAAATCAACGTCCGAGGGAAGAGCATAGCCCTCCAGGTAGGGCCGAAGGAGTTCCTCGAGCTTGTCCTGGAGCAACTTCTCTTTCTCTTCGAAGAAGGGATCCACGCATGTCGTCAGGATAGCCTCGGTCGTTCGGTTGATGCCCGGTGGTCCGGCGACATGGCTGAATAGGTCGTCGACAAAAGCTTTGGCAATGTCGATAACCTGTCTGATATGGCACTCGGCAATCTCCTTCCATGGGGCTGCTTGTTTCTTGAAGAGCTGGATTGCGAGATCCGTGTTGGAGGATCCTGGAAGTTCTCGTCCCAGATTTGCTGCAGCGTGCTTCTCGAGTTGGGCGTTTAGTTCTGTCGTGGTGATTATCTCTGGGTCTGGAAACTCATATTGCCCCAAAAAGGCCTCGAGGTAGTCAGGGTACTCGACCTCCTCTTGAGCCTTCTCGTCATCGGCCACGATCAGCTGCTTGGACCCCTTGGTCTTGAGAATGTAGTCAAAGGCACGGTTGAAGCTCCGGAGCTGCGCACGAAGTTTGCGGTCTTCGGCCTCTAAATCTCCAAAGAATCGATGCTCGTTGTAACGACCGTGGATTCCATCTCTCGCCAGGCGCTGAAACTCGCCGGCGATCGAGACTAAAAACAACCTCTTCTCAGCGTCATCAGCCCTCGGCTTCCCGAGCCGGTCAAGCTGTTCCTGTCGTTCTCTGAGACTGTTCTCAATATCCTCGACAACGCTTGGAAGGCTGTTGCGAATGTGGTCATACAAGACCTTGCTCAATTTCCTTCGTAGGTTCGCAATGCCACGGTCGTTCTCAGGAATAGTTGCCCAGGCACCAGACTTGAAGAACTCCTCCTCGACCTCATCCCGGGCTTCTAAGCTAGCTTCCTTTTCGGATCTGTTGCGAAGGACGTGCCAGCCAAGTTGAAGTTTGTTTGCGCTCTCCTGGTTTCTGGCGACCCTGATGTAGGTCTTCTCATCGTCGAGCCCAGGGTGAGTGAGGTCAGGCTTGGTGATAACGCCAATGGTGCGCTGTCGCTTTGGGTCCATCTCTTTGACTCTGCGGAGGGCCACGTGACTGGCGAGCTGAGAGTTGGCTGAGACTACCACTAGAATGATGCTGTTCTTTTGTTTCATGTAGGACTCAACAAGCTGATCAACGGTCTCCTTTCCAGCAAGAGATTGTGTCTCCGTTTCTGCGTGGAAGAGGCCTGGAAGATCGACCAAGGTCAAGGGATACATGCCGGGTCCTTGGATTTCAAGGCGCAGGACATCCTTTGAGAAGTCCCGCCCGGCCCGAGTGAAACCCATGCATTCTTGGGCTTCTTTGATGATATCTGGGAGATCATCCTCGCGGAAACCAGTTCTCTGGAAAGCTTGGGGCTTCTTTGTTTCGTCGGCAAACCTCACACTGACGTCGACACGGGTCTCAGGTGCCTGCCGGAGAACCAGCTCTGTGGCAAAGCGCGTGCAGAGACCGCCTTGAACAGGAAAGCGGACATGGGAGATGGCCTCTAGTACCGATGACTTGCCTGCCGATTGTTCCCCGACAACGATAATTTGAGGGAGATTGACGATTTTACCGACGCCACACGCACTCAGGCTGTCACTGATGTCGTGTAGGTCCTTGGCTTCAGCAGTGTTGAGTTGCTTGAGGATATCCGAGTCAACCGAGACGTCCATCTTGGGTGGTTGGTGTTGAAAAGAAGCGAAGGTGAAGTGGGGAGATTGGATCTGGGAGCGAAACTTCTTTGACTGCTGGGAGCGCGTAACTTGAGTGTTGGTTCGATACGAAACTCGCTGAAGTGGAGCAGTCATGGGCTGTGCAAGTGAAACTCATTTCCCATGCAGGGGGAAGACTTTGGCGCTGTGGCTGCTGAGCGACCAGCCAATCTCTTACATTCGTCACACGATTAACGATGTGATCAAACCGACTCCCCTTGCGGCCCCCAGGCGGGTTAGAACTACCCAAAAGGAACAAGATCAACCGACCCGTACAAAGGCAGAGGCTACGGTTGTGCACGTGTAGTTTAAATAGCTCTCAGAGACGAGAGTTCCAGAGCGTTGGGTGTTATGGAAATAATGCCATGGAGCATAAATATGCCTTGTACACGTCAATCCACGCACCCCGTAGTTACCTAATGGTGACCAAACGTATCCTTTATGTAGAACGAACACAGCCATTCAATCCATCCAGTCAAATGAGCCCCTTGCAGTGCTTCGAGGCAGAAGTCGTGGGGGTCTCATACATGTACGGGTAGCCGTGTGAAAATCACGTGATCTTATTTGTACGGCTACCCGTACATGTATGAGACCCCTATACGTTAGTTAAGCTTAGTAATGCTTAAGGGCCGGGGGGAGGAGGGCACTATGAACACCATTCTTCACTCATCCACTCACAGGCTCTTGGCTCTCTTTCATGTCTGGGGACCGATTTATCCGATGCCTCGTTCAAAGACTTCCCGTACTACTAAGGGAAGACGAAGAACTGGTGATTAGACAACCATAAAACTATCTGCTTGGTACTGACTGAGAGATATAGGCTGGTACGTCCAGGGTTTACCTTGACCATCTTCGGCGTGCTAATCTTTCAGTCTAAACTGCCGCAATCGCCGCATAAAATGCGACGAAAAGAAGCCATGCAGCTACTGCACTCGACGAGGACTTGAGTGCATACAGCCAGAGTTCATTGTCCGTCATGGATGGTCAGAGTCAGCTGTGGCGGCCACGGATACCAACAGTGAGCCAGCCACGTCATACGAGACGTTTCGACAAATCTATTCAGCCGAACACGCTGGAACGGCCTTGCCTTCAACTGAGGTCACTACTAGCAGTGAGGTTTTGACTAATGAGACGGCCAAGTTATTGCGAATTTATCAACAGGGCATTGGGACTTGGATGGATATTCTGGATCACTCGCTCACTTTCCAGCGTCAAGTCCTATCGTCTGCACTTTCGTCACCTCTTTTGTTCCACTCTATCTGTGCCCTTTCAGCCAAGCAGATGAGTCTTACTCAAGACAATGGTCTTTGGGAGCCCATCTCCTCACATCACTACGGCGAGAGTCTCAGATTGCTCATTCATGACGTCACTGTTGAAGGAACAAAGAGAGCCACCATGCTCTCGGCGACTATCCTTCTGTGCAGCTATGAGTTGCTCGCCTTTCCTGGCGCGGATTATCAGCGTCATCTGTTTGGTGGCCGGACCCTGATCGAGGCAGATGTTAACGTCGTGTCGGCAACCAACCTGGGTCATGCCAGTTTTTGGATCTACGCACGGCAAGATGTTTCGTTGGCGCTGGTCAATGAACGGCCAACTCTTATCCCGCCAATAGAATGGCCGGCTGTTCCATTTTTGAACGAGAGACAGGAAGACGCTCTCGGGAAGCGCATTCTCTGGTTGCTCGCCAGGGTAATCGAGATTAGATTTGCTATACTAGGCGATGTCGATGGCGACACACAGGAGGATAATCTCGATGTTATAGTATCAGAAATTGTCCATTGGTCGGAGAGCGTTCCTTCGCACGCTCGCGGAGTTGGCGTCCAAGGAGACCTGGCCGACGGTCTCAAGCAGACATGGTTCTGCGTCCCTTCAGCAGGTCGGATATGACGCCCTGTCCTTGGAATTCAGGCACTAACAAGCACTTCCAGCGGCTGGTTGTCTATACTATCATTTGGCAAAGATTTTGTGCTTCGAATTCTGGCTACAGCGCCCTGCTGGACCAGTTCCAAAAGATGTTTTATCTGCCAGCCTCCGCAACCACGCTCTGGAAATCGCTTCTATCTGCCTCTCACCGGGTATATCTGACGGCGCCTTGGTTGTTGCAGTAAATCCTTTGTTCTATGGTTGGTTTGGTCCTTTCTTAGAGGCAACACCTTGATGGAATGCTAACTACGAATAGCCGCAAAATACATCGGGTCACTGCCATTGGAGGCCAGAATTTGGGGGCTCCTCGAGGATATCGAACGCCGCTTGGGGTTTCATACACGGAACAGGGTGGCTAAACTACAGAGTGAATGGGTGTCGAGACGGGAAAGTACTTGAATTGAGTGGCATCATTGTGTGACAGCGTACCCCTCGCTCTCACCGTCCATTTCATTAATCGCCCAAGTTTCGCCTCTTTGAAATGCTCAAGGTCATGGGTCTTGGCCAGAGGTTGAATGCCTCCTCATGGTTCAACTCCCAGTCATCATGGGGTAGTGCAAAATCGTATCGCTGAACAAGTGAGGCGATAAGTATCATCTGCTCCATATATGTGATGTTGCGACCAATGCAGCCTCGAGCGCCAGCACTGAACGGGATAAAAGATGTTTTGGCGTCCTTGTGCATCTCCTCCAGCCATCGCTCGGGATGGTAACGCTCTGGATCGGGGAACAATTCGGGGTTGCGATGAGCTGTGTACGCCGGGACCCCTACGGTGATGCCCTCGTCGATCCATTGACCGTCGATGGTTAGGCCTCCCGGGCCAGTCTTGCGATTTAGGCCGAATGAGACTGGGGGCAGGAGACGCAACGATTCGTCAAGACACGCGCGTAGATATGGTAAGTTCTTGACTTGTCCATACGAGGCAACCGGATTATCAACGTCCAGTGTCTCTTTCAGCTCGTCTCGCAACCGCTGGAGCGCGTTAGGGTGGCGAAGGAGATTATACATGACATGAGTCAAGGCGATCGCGGTCGTATCGGAGCCAGCGTCAACTAAATACACCCTGTTAGTAAACCGCATAAAGGATTGACACGGAGTATCAGCAACTCACGTAGAACACCAACTTCAGCTTCGATCTCGCCGATATCGAGGCCGCGAAGTTCACCATTTTTATCCTCGATGAGACAGTGGACGATGTCGTCCAAGGTCTCGCTAGTTCGGTGACGCTCAACACGCACTCTCGTGAGATGATGAACCATGTCATCAAACTGGCTCCCCTTTAGCCATTGCGAGCGAAACCATCCGGGAAGAAGAGTCAGAACAGTTCGCAGGAAATGGAACCAGGAGGTCGCCCAGACGAGCGTAGAGGTCGCACGTTTGCCTGCGTGGAGGCATTCGATGTAGTGAATTCGCTTCTCATTGCCATCGGTGGTCGTGACTGTGACTTGATCATCCCCACGATCAAGGCATCCGAGCTTGTGACTCAAAGCAATATCCGCGATGGCTTCGACAGTGAACAGATTGGTCCACTTGCGGAAGTCCAGGGTCCCAGTGTTGGCATTCGTTGCTGATGCAGCTCCATCACAGATGTGGTCAAATTGACGGATGAGCCTTCTAACCTTATCGGTAACCTTGTGCTCCCATGTCTCTAGGTTGCGAGTAGCAAGTGCATGAGACATGTAACGGCGCTTGCGAGCATGCGCTTCCTTGTCTATGACATCTAGAAGACTGGCGTGGGGACCCGCAGGGGCGGCGTACATATCACCTTTGATGCAGTTGGTGGAGTGGCCATAGATGGATCGGATAGCTTCAGGGGAAGAGAATGATAGAGAGCTGGGGCCAATGCGAACAACACTGTGCTTTTTGTGTACCTCATGGAGATCCCTGGAGCGAAAACCGCGGCAGCGCTCGATGATATAGCCAAGATTGGTGATACCGGAGAGAGGATTGTGGGATGGGAAACGGCGCAGGTTCTGGAAGTCCCAAAGGTATCGAGCAAAAGGTTCGATGATGAAAAGAAGAAAAAGGGCGGTAGTGAAAAAGATGAATGGCTCCATGATGTTGGTTTGTGTTGAAGCTTTGGCTCAGCTTGGGTCGAGCCTGGCCACCTTTTTATAACTTGCTGTCGGCAATCAAGATGCTACCGAGAGGGGGTCGGTAGAGATGAAGAGGTCATCTAAACCACGCCGAGTTGCTTAATTCAGTATGTTAGCCGCAGGTTCAAGTCATCTGTGCAATGCTGGCTGAAGGAATGCCTCCTCGCATCCTCTCTTTAGTTTAATACAGCCTCTTGACTACATCGTGGCAGTTGAGGTGGTCAGGAAAACATTCCTAACTCGGTATGTTAGGCGCGGTTCACGCCAAACATTCCTGAATCGGCTTAGCCCATCTCAAGACAAGAACGTTAAGTGGTCACGCCCTCAGCTACGACCGCCACTTTACTTCACTAATGTAAGCCGAGCTGCGCTCTGGAAGGAAATCGGATTCTTGCTTGTGTTACATAGTGCTTATGAGAGATGCATGAACCTCTGCTATAGGGTCCCCTTCAGATGTGCACACCAATGATACCCCCATCTTTTTACTCATGTTAAAACCCATATTCAACCATAACCACTAGTCTACCACACCCTTTTAACCGGTCTTCTTTTGGCACGCACTAAAAACATTGCTTTGGTGTCTCCTCCCAGTAGAACCCTTTTGACATCTTATTTCTCACTGGCATTGCCCCTTACACCATCTCTTTGCGCTGGACTTCCCAATCGTACTGCCACACTGTGCTCCCGTCAACAACCAGATCATAGTGGAGAAGAAGCCGATCCTTGTTGGTTGTATCAAAAGAGACAACCCCAAACTTTGACGTGCCCCATGGATGAGAGTGAACGGAGATGTCAGTGTCCTCGATTTCTTTGTGGAATCGGTCAAAGGGCTCGTAGAACTGATTCAATGGTGAGGTCGAGAACTCAATCACTGGCATCTCGCCCTCGTTCTTTGGCGGGAATTTGGTTGTGGCATGCTCGTGACGATCCTGAAATTGTGGTCAGCATCACGTACAAAAAGACGTGCTATTTCCAGAAATCTGCCATCGGACAGTAAAGGTCTGATCACTTACACCGCTTAGGATAATAGCTCCGCCATTCCGCTTCATGGTGTCAAGAATCTGTTCCCGTTCCCAGAGATATCCAGACCAGCTATCCGCCGAGTCTGGGCCTCTCCAGTTTCTAGTGAATGGCACACTACTCACGACAACCTTATAATCGGTCTCGTACTCGAGCCAACGTAGGAGAGCCGCGCGCTGCTGTTCACCCAGCATGGTCTTCTCTGGCCCGTCATCCATGGCGTTGTCTGATCGATACCGCCGAGTGTCCAAGACGAAGAATGAAACGCTTCCACGCCGGAAGACGTAGTAGGTTTTTCCCGCACCAAACTCAGATGGAGGGTTAGCATGTCCTTGGTAGCTCCAGAAAGGCTGCATGGCTGTTCCGTAGAGTCCTGTCTCGTTGGCGGCCCAGTCATTGATGATCTCATGGTCATCATACACATGAAGCCATGGGATGGCTCGCAGTTGGGAAGACCAGGATGGGGAAGCATAAGCCTGTCGGTAGGCTGTGTAGTACGCCTTGGCATCCCAGCCCAACGGTATCGGAAGGTCGATGTAGATGAAATCTCCAAGGAAAAGCATCATCTCGACAGGATTAGTGGAGATGTAACTTCCGAGGTACTCCAGTCCCTTGATACGTAAGCCATGGTCCAGGGGGCTATACGGGTAGAATGGCTTGATGCAACTCGATGAAATGAGGCTCCAGCGTGTCAGGTCTTGGGGCAAGACCGATGTGTGAAAGGATCCGGTATGGCTGGCATTGGTTAAATACGTGTATGACGTGTTGGCAGCCAGCCCTTCGATCAGAAAAGTTCCTGTGTAGTCGGATTCAGGACTAATCAAGACTGGATCGAGTTGTGCGCTCGAACCGACCGATTTGGAAGTAATGGTTATGTCGACATAATCGGAGTTGGGGGCTCGAATCACTACTCGGGCGGTTGAAGAGTCAACAAAGCCAACCCGGGAGAATGAGAGGTCGGTGCTCTGATGAAGTATGTGGCCACGGAAGAGAAAGTCAAGAACCGCCGCCATGCAACAAAGGTTGACTATGAAGCTCATGGCCGTAGAGATTGGTCTTGCATGATCAAATAATGCCAATAGTAGAGCGAAGCCTCGACTTCTCTTCAGTCTCAAGCCGGCACGTCTGACAAAGAAAAATTGGGTGATGAAAGCCAAGAGGAAAATAGCAAAGCTCCAGTAGATTCGATCGAGGTATCTTTTGCCTAGCGGGTGCTTGAAATAGACGGTCAGTATGACACCACAAGAGAGAACTTGTGTAACTTACGAATCGGACAAAAAGAATTGGCGTGTATCGCAGAGTGAGAGACGAAATTCCAATGAGGGCGTCAAGCACGCTCACAACCACTGTGTTCCCGGCCATGATTGACTTTGGACCTTGTCAATTTTGCTCATGCCTCGAGTTCAAGAATGTCTGCCTTCCTAGAAAAACTGCCGTTCTCTTTACCTGTCATTTCTAGCGGCCGAAGCCACAAAATTCTCACACGTGGAGTTCAGGGATGTCCGTTGGCCGATGCCAGTAGGGTTATTGTAGCGCTGTGGACCCTGAATCCATCGCTCTCTTCCATGGTGCTTCTCGTTTAGCCGAACGTTTGTCCTGCCTTATAGATAAGCCCACGTGGGATCCAACGCCCACAATACACCGGACTCTGTAGCCGGGCCAAGAGCGTGAATCGGCGCCGAGGGGATGCTGATACACGGTTGGGCCTAACATCAACCGGCATGGAAATGCCGTTCCTCCACAATCACCGGCGCCACGTGCGTCGCGATAGCCCCCGAGTCGCTCGGCCGTGTTGAAGTTCGGCCGCTGGGTGGACATTTAAAAGGTGACATTGAGAAAAAAACGTCAGGCTCAAAAATCCTTCAGCAAGGGCAGGGTTTTATAGTGACACTGTAGCTTATCACGGACAAACTTTAGTTACGTTCCAAGCTGTCGGAATCGTTCGTCCGGATCGAATGTCTTGCGTGAGGGGAATGTATAAATGGCAGTGAAGATGCGCATTCTAACGATTTCTCACAAACTCAACTCAGCTCATCAACTTTCGTGCAAAATTCTTTCTTACCTGGTTGATACACAATGGAACAAGCCAACAAGAACGATGTCCCTCCCGAAAAGACCCTCGTGGTCGCTTCAGATGAGAGTGTCTCTGCAGAACCGGAGCCAAAGGAGCAAACTCAGCGCGCACCTGGCGTCCTAGATGTCCTTGTACAAGGTGTTGCTCTCTTCTCTGATGGATACAATATCCAGATTATTGGATACATGAACACGGTTCTTGCCAAGCTGTACGTTGATGATCCAGTTATTAGAGGCTAAACTCACGCGAGCAGGTACCCAAAGCAGATGACACCCGAAGTCAAGACCAGGCTGTCCAACTCGATTCTTATCGGTGACATTTTCGGTATGCTTCTCTTTGGTCTCTGCATTGATCGCTTCGGAAGACGTATTGGTATCTTCCTCACGACCTTTTTCTTGGTTCTGGTACGTGGACATCCCAGCTTTATAAGTTAAGCTCTCTCATACTGGTTTCAGGGTATCATTATTGCCACTGCCTCTCATGGCGCGACCGTCGAGGGAATGTTTTGGATGATGGTCATTGGTCGAGGTGTTGCTGGTGTCGGAGCAGGTTCGTCCCCCTCTTACCAACCTGACAATAGACAAGCTCATATACAGTATAGGCGGAGAGTATGCCGTGTGCACTGCTCAAGCTGTCGAGTGTGCCGATAGCACTGAGGCCATGCAGAAGCGCCGTGGTATGCTTGTTGCTGTTGCGACCAACGCTGCCATCATCTCGGGCTTTGTCGGCTCCAGTATCGTGTCGCTGATCGTCATTGCTGCCTACAAGGGTGAGCCAAGTGATGGCATCTGGCGTATCTGTTTTGGTATCGGCATCATTGTAAGTTTACCCTCCATACCTCTAATCAGGCTCCAAGTTGACCAGTCAAGCTCCCTCTTGCCATCTTCCTCTTCCGTCTCCGACTTGTCGACTCCACTCAGTACAACAGACACGCTATCAAGCGCAAGGTGCCATATATGCTTGCCATCAAGTTCTACTGGAAGCCTCTACTCGGGTGCTGCTCAGCTTGGTTCCTCTACGATGCTGTTGTCTACCCATTCAACCTCTTGGCTCCCACTCTCGTTGCCGGCTTCTCGGACAACCAGACTATGCAGGAGTCTATCGGTTGGTCAGCTCTCATCAACTTCTTTGCTCTTCCAGGTGCCTTTATCGGCGCCATGCTCATGGATCGCATCGGTCGACGACAGACTTATGCTCTAGGTTGGGCCATTGTCTGCGTTTTTGGATTTGTCATTGGAGGCACAATGTTCCCTTTGAGCAGCTCATCGGCATTCCCTGCTTTCGTTACCCTTTACGGCCTGTTCCAGACGTTCCTTTCTGTGGGACCTGGTGACTGCAACTTCCTTGTGAGCAGCGAGAGTTTCCCTACACCGCTTAGAGGACATTTTCTCGGCTTCGCTGCGGCTGTGGGCAAGGCCGGTGCTGCCGTTGGCACAGAAGCGTTGAGCAAGGCCCTCACTAGCTTTGACGACAGACTCAAGGGCCAGCAGGTGGTGTTCCTCATCGGCAGTGGTATTTCCGTCGTTGGAACTCTGTGCGTGTGGTTCTTAATCCCCAATGTGAGTCTTCTCTGTCAAGGAGGTGGTACCCTAGCTAACATTCTCAAAGCATCCAAAGACACTGGAGGAGGAAGACGCCCGCTTCCGGGCCTACTTGGAGGAGAACGGCTATGACGTCAGCCAAATGGGACTCAAGGGTTAGGCGGAGGTGCCTATTTCAACTGCGGATGGGGACATTGACAAACGACAGAAGTTGACCAGGGCCGTTCATTCAGGTTCGATTATTTTCGTGCATGCACTACTAGCACTTTATTAGACTATCTAAACCCCATTCATCCTCCACATCTACCCGACCTTAGCTACTACTTCTACCAACTTCAAGGCTCTAGAGGCTTCATAGGCTTAACAGGAGCGATGATGGTCTCTCCAAAAGCCGCAGCCGTCTTTCCACTATCAGCCACAATGTTTTGGGCGTTGACAGAGGCTGACAAGTCCGACGCAAGAAAGACACCAATGTTGGCGATCTCAATGGGTTCGGGAATACGGTTGTAGTAGTACTTCTCCTCAGCGTGGCGGCCCAGAACGCTGTCAAACACTTCCTTGGCGTTTTCCTTATTCAGACTCTCGTCAAAGGCAGCGCCAGAGACTGTGTTGGCCGATGTCACAGCGATGCTCGACTTGACGAAGCCAGGAGCGATCGAGTTGACACGGATGTGCGAGGCTGAGAGCTGAACCGAGGCAGACTTGAGCATGCCAGCAACAGCAGCCTTGGCGGTAGCTGGTAGAGTTTGGTCAGTATCAATGGCCAGAGATATCGGGACTCGGCCTTACAGTATGAGATGTCTGAAATAGCTCCAGAAACTCCAGCCATGGAGCTTGTGACGATAATAGAGCCCGAGGGACGAGGCTTCTCGTCAGAAGTATTGCACATGGCATTTCCACCATATTTAAGAGCCAGGAAGAAAGATCTTTGCATCACGTTGATGGCAAAATCGTAGTACTTGGCATCTGTATCCTCCAGTGTCCTATGTTCCAGTTAGCATGGTGAGCTCTCGATGCTGAATGCCCTAGCCCGTACTTGTAGTTACCAAATCCTGCATTAGCAAAGAAAAAGTCCAACCGCCCATACGTGCCAATAATCTCCTTCAGCACAGAGACGGTCTGGTCCTCGGATGTGACATCGAGGATAGCTCCGTGAACCTTGCACGAAGAGCCAGCATCCTTAACTTCCTGTTGCAGTGAGGGGATATTGACCAGTGTAAGGTCTGTGGCATACACAGCCTTGGCTCCTGCGAGAGCCAGCGATATGACAAGCGATCGCCCGATGCCGAAAGGGGATCCAGCACCGGTGACGATGCCGACCTTGTTGGTGAGTAGAGTCGATGAGTAAGCCATGACGATGGTATAGGTAAATAGGCAGATGAACCTTTTGCTGTATAAGATATAGGGTGCGAAGATCAAGTCCCAAAGGAGGCTGATGCGGAGGAGATGAGACGTGTGTATGCAAGAGGTGGGTGTGGTTGAGAGACACCAACGAATAATCTCGCAATTACTTTATATAGAACCAGTCAAAGCAATCGGTGAGCTAGGAGTGACCCGAATTCCGAACCTATAGAACTCCGCATAGTTATGCCAACGTAATCGAGGCCCACGACGAGCTCTCGGTAGACGAGCCAGCTCGCGAGGCCTCCGCGGATTCCGCGGTCTACACGGTCTACACGGTCTCCACGCAAAGCCTTGAACAGTCGAAGTCTCCACGACCATAACAAGTATGGGATCTTACCTAGTACAGTAAGAACGGGGTAGATCTCGGCCCGCTTTGTTCGGTACTTACATGGCTAGTCAAATCGTGGAGAATCCGGGGCCGATGAGGTTGTAGATATCGTCAATAAATAGAGACAAGAGCCCAGGATGAGGAGCAACCAACCACGCAAATTCAATTACTAGCAACAATCATTATGTTGCTATCGACCATATTCGACTTTTTCCATCGCTCCCCCTCGGGGGAAACAAACACTCTTTCTTTGTACCTCCAGACCTTGCTCCTCGGCGTTGTCTCCTGGCTTGCCTTTTTCTACTTTTCTAAGCCCAAATACTACTCGGGTTTTCCCATCGTCTCCTCCGAAGCCAAGGGGACTCCAGCAACAAGATGGTTTCTTGAAGGATATCAGATGGTCTTGAGGGGGCTCAAGACGGTCTCCGGTCCCTTCCAGGTCATGACTGGCACTGGTCCAATTCTCGTCTTGCCCAACAACTATGCCAACGAGGTCCGCAACAACCCTCACCTGAGCTTCAATCGCTTCTTCGACAAGGATTTCTTTGTCAAGTATCCCGGTTTTGAGGCATACAAGACTGGATACCAAGATGGTACCTTTATCCAGGAAGTTGTTCGAACTAAGCTCACCCAGTCTTTGGGCTTGGTCACTGATGATCTTGTCGATGAGATGACTGCTTCTGCCCATGACCTCATCGGAGAAGACAAGGAGTTCAAGACGGTCACACTCAAGAACGTCATCTCTCTCATGGTTGCAAGACTTTCGTCCCGTGTCTTCTTGGGCAAGAACCTCGCCCGAAACGACCGCTGGTTGCACATCGCCATGCACTACACACACGACTCTTACTCCGCGGCTGCCGAGCTACGCCAATGGCCTTTCTTCCTTCGACCCTTTGTCTACTGGTTCCTGCCCCTGTGCCGCACGCTACGCCAGGAAGTCAAGGACGCCGATGCTTTGATCATGCCTGAGGTAAATAGACGCAAGGAGGCTGTCTTGAAGGCCCAAGCATCTGGTGAGAAGCTACCTCGAACTTCAGATACTATTGGCTGGATGTTTGAGATTTCTCGCGGCCGCGACGTCAACTATGTCTACGGCCAGCTTTTTCTGAGCTTTGCAGCCATTCATACCACCACGGAGACCATCACCGGTTGTGTCTTGGATATCAGCTCTTATCCCGAGATTGTGCAACCTCTACGTGAGGAGATCATCAGTGTCATTGGTGAACATGGCTGGGCCAAGACATCTCTTTACAAGCTGAAGCTTATGGACAGCTTCATGAAGGAGAGCCAACGCCGCCACTACATGGGCATGAGTAAGTCTAAGTCAGACACGATTCGCAATATGACACGATGCTAACTGTAATAGCCTCTATCCATCGTCATGCGGACGAGGATATCAAGTTGTCCGACGGCAACGTTATCAAGAAGGGCAGCAGAATGTGTGTCACTGCAGATCCATTCATTGACCCCAAGGTCTATCCTGAGCCTGAAAAGTACGACGTCTATCGCTTCCTGAATCTCAGATCGCAACCTGGCCAGGAGAACGCCCATCAGTTTGTCACCACATCTCCTCAGCACATGCTGTTCGGTCATGGTACTCATGCCTGCCCTGGCCGATTCTTTGCCAGTAACGAGATGAAGATTGCTCTGTGCCATCTCATCCTCAAGTATGACTGGAAGTTGTGTGATGGCCAGACCGAGAGGCCCAAGAATCTTCAGGTGGATGCTGGATTCCTTACAGATCCCACCGTCAAGGTCATGGTCAGGAGGAGAGAGGCAGAGATTGACCTGGATGTAGGCATCGCGGAGGAGTGATCTGGTCGGGGCCAGAGTCGAGCTCTTTGGAGGTGATTCGAGGTGGTATGGCATGTTTGCGTGCGGATAGAATTATAGCTAAGACAGACTGTCGAAAGCCCTTTTCTATGTTCAAATTTAACTTGGCTCTGCCATTATCGTATTCAGGCTAATGAGGGCTGCCATGCATCAGCAACCATGCGAGACCTCCTTGTTCAAAACCGGCGATCGGAAAAATGAAACAGCACTATCATGATAGCAAACACCATTTTCTTAAACTTCCAGTTCTGCCCCAGTTACTGTTGAATGTCCATCAGGAGAAGCCCAAAGCTATGCTCGATGCTCCATTTTCTTGTGAATACTGTCAGAAGAAGCACAATGGTTCACCCTCACTTAGAAAACAATTGTCCAATTCAAGACAACAATCAGGGAGATTGCTATCCATGAACTCCTTTATAGTACGTCTATTCAAATGTTCTTATGACCCCGAATACCCTCAACCGTCTCTCTCTCCTAGCTCTCCCAGTCTTTGGCCCAGCATCAGATCTAGATCAGCCAGAAGTAATATTAACCTCCCCAAGCACAACCATCTTCGTCTTTCCGGGATCCATGAATGTCATGCAGTCCTCTCCCACAGCCGCAGAGTTCTCGGCGCTAGAAAGCAAAGCCGACATGCTTTGGAAGTCGGCTTCACTCTCGAACTTGAGTTCGGACACGCAGTCAAACTCAAAGTCGGCTTGAGTGCCTGCGAGAACAGTTGCCGTATGTCCATCCGCATCAGAGCGAAGAATATATCTTCGGGAATGC
The DNA here is from genome assembly GCA_030779165.1 of Fusarium sp. MBC 441. Lineage (NCBI taxonomy): Eukaryota > Fungi > Ascomycota > Sordariomycetes > Hypocreales > Nectriaceae > Fusarium > Fusarium sp. MBC 441. The sequence continues at coordinate 143,520 of JAPFTC010000142.1, forward strand.
GAGAGAGGGAAGCTGGCCCCGAGAAGCTTCTTCATGAGGGGAATGTGTTGGTTTTCGTAATGATCTTTGAATTGACCAGGTGTCATCTTGGGGTTGCGATAGACAAGCATTACGACAGTGTAAGCCATTTTGAAGTTTTCTCAAAGGATAAGAGGGTGTTTGGTGTGCAGAGTCGTAGGTCGTGAAGGAAGAGGGAAGAAGGAAGAGGACGATGATGAAGAGTTTGAACAATCTGAAGAAGCGTCTCGGGAGAGGACCCTGACCAGTTTGATATCCCCCGTTCCCGTCATGCGGGGGCTAGTCATTACTTGTCCTCGTGATGCCGAGTTAGTAAAGACTAGTCCGGGGGCTTGATATTCACCGAGTCCGAACTCCACGGAATACGCGGAGTACAGTAGCCGCCCCAGGACGCAAGGGTCTGCTCGGCTATCTCAGAGAGAACATAGTGTATTTATGTCAATGACCATTACCGGCATCATGTTGAGACTCTCGCAATAAGCTTCATTTCTCATTAACTTAGATTCACTATATCTCAACTCTCCTTCAATCATGTCATCAAACATCAACGCTACAAGCCCTCATCTCGGGGCAGCCCTGCAAGCTGTGCTCGACCGTGGAGAGACCGGTGTTTCCGTCGCTGCCTACTATCGTGGCAACCTCATTGCCCATGGCACCGCAGGATACGCCAATGTGTCTGAGAAACGTCCTGTTGATGAGAAGACGCTATTCCCCGTCTTTTCCGTCACCAAGGGTATCACCGCATTGGCAGCTCACATACAAGCGGACCGTGGCCTTCTCAATCTACAAAATCCAATTTCCAAGTACTGGCCCGAATTTGCGGTTAACGGAAAAGAGAATATCACTGTTGAGGATGCCTTGTCTCATAGAGCCGGTATCCCACAGATGCCAGACGGTGTCACACCTGAATTGATGGCAGACTGGGATTGGATGGTTGAACAAGTTGCAGGCTTCACACCAAAGTTTGCTCCTGGCACTGCCAATGCCTACCATGTCCTTGTCTGGGGCTGGATCGTTGGAGAGGTGGTCCGCCGAACTGATCCCAAGAACCGACCCTTTGGCCAGTTTATCGCAGAGGAGATATGCGAGCCTCTAGGAGTTAAGGATCTATACCTCGGCGTTCCCGACTCTGAGCTCTCCAGAGTAGCTACCTTGTCTGGTGGTAACGAAATGTTCCTAGAAGACACGTACAACACCAGTCCTATTGCCGTCTTCCCTGGCTCTGACGTGCATAACCTCAAAGTCGTTCGACAAGCTTGCGATCCTGGCGCAGGAGCCATCGGCAATGCGCCAGCCATAGCTCGAGTGTTCGCCATGGTAGCCGAAGGGGGGGAGCTTGATGGCGTCAGGCTTCTTTCTGAGAACTACGTCAGGGGTATGACACGGTTTCGCCAAAACCCCCATGACCAGGACAAGGTGCTTCCAATTCCTGTGTGGTTTGGTGCAGCTGGATTCTGGCTTGGAGGAGAAAAGGGTGCCTCGGACCCTCTGGTTGGAGATCATCGCGACGTTATTTATAGTCCTGGAGCAGGCGGCTCTATTGCGTGGGCAGATATTCGTGACAGAATTGCGGTCAGCATCTGCCATAACAATATGGATGTTGGTGTCTCTGTTGACCCAGAGCCTATCTGGACACCCATCGGCAAAGCCATCCGGGCCATCATTAAGGAGAAGCAAGAATAGGAGGGGAACTTTGGCATGGAGAGACTTGTTAGCCATACCAATAGTCATGTAAATTGTACACGATGTGGAAATGAGCAAAGATGCCAGCAGGGGTGTCTAATTCTCCATCCTTCCTGAATTTAAACTCATAAAAAGTCCTATAACCCCTGGCATTAATTCGTCTTGCCTTTACATCGCATCATCCAGAAGAAATGATGCCGGATCAATAGTAGTCATATCCCAATCCTCAGTCCCCTCCAAGAACCTGTCCAATCCTGCCCATTCGTCAGAGAAGGGGTTCTGCAATGGTATGCAAAAAGTAGCGGTGCTGCCGGCGACAGTCTCGCTGTGTTGTGCAGTTGTGTGGCTATTCAAGAATGCCTCGGCGATTCGAAAGAGAGCTTTGCAGAGAAAGAGTTGCTTCTCGGCATAGTCGAGAGCACTGCCAACTTGCTCCAGACTACTCAGAGTTTCCTGCAGAAGTCTTAGATCGTCACGGTCGGAGTGAGCGATGCAGTGTAGAAAAGTGACAACGAATGGCGTAAAGGAAGTGTAATAAAATATCCTATTCATACGGTCAGTCAAACAGTTTGTTTGGGAAGGTAGATATCCTGACCAGAATGCGTAATTAGACAAGACATGGTCTGCGGAACAGCTCAGGCGAGGATAGTAGTTGAGGTGAGCCTGGAGTCCCTGATGCGCAGCCTCATAGCACGCCGGGGAGATATCTTGAGCAGAGCCTGATGAAGCCGTCCCACGGTGAATAAGGGTGAGAGAAGAGTAGTATATAATATCCGCAGGCCCGAATGTAGCTGCAAACGACTCGTAATCGAAGGCTTCAGAGAAGTCGATTTTCGTCCAGTTAGCATGCCACGCACTGAGCTGTGACTCAAGATCAAAAGCAACAACAACGCGGCTTTCTGGCTGCGACTTCTTGGCAGCTGGAGAGTACAGCGAGTCATATATCTTGCCCTGGATCCTGGCAAATTCGACAAACGTGACAAAGGCCTGGTCCCAAGGTGTCCTTCCGGGCTCATCAGAAACAGCATTCAAACCAGTGTCGACATCTAGGTCTTGGATGATTGAAGTTCGTCCAAGGCGAGATGATAGATTCTTATCGGCGATATAGATGTGCCAGAATAACCGTCTCACTGATGACGCCTCGGCTGATGGGAGTCGTGAGACGCGATGTTCGCGATGGTAGCCAAGGGCAAGGCAATGTCTAGCTGCAGTAGATGTCAAGCTCCATTGCAGAGGCAATTTGGCTCTAACCTGAGCATGCACCATCTATGACCCAGTTAGTTTTTGTTATCAGGTTAGGCCAAGGAAGTGGTACCCCTATGACAAGGATCATGACGTTTTCTCTCGTCGGCATAGCCATCACCTCGTATACCTCAAGTCCCGTTTGGAACTGGCTCTCGCAAATACTTTGGTAGCGCGTGACTTCCTCAGAGGTTATTTCAGAATCTTCAATGCTGTCAAGCTCTCGCAAGACAACACTGAGCATGCCGTTAAGGAGGGTTACATCCGCAGCCGATACTGAATCCAGAGGAAAGTAGATACGCCGGCATAGCTTTTCGATCTGAAGACGATCATAAACGCCATGGAAGTAATAAAGAATGGGTTGGACACCTTTGACGTTTAGTTTCCGGCACTAACAGACAATCAGGGCTGGAGCAAACCTTTTCGCTCTCGGAGCACCCTCAGAATCGCCAACACAAACGTTGATGGTGGCAAGCGCATCTTGAGATTATCAGTCACTGGTACTGGGGCCGATATGTAGTCATCCCTATTCAGGCCCGAAGCTTCATGCTCGCGGGCCATGTCACGCAGGCTCGCCAAATGTTGAGCAACAGCAGGCGAGTGAGAAGACTCGGACGACGTCAACTCTGCGACTTGGATGGCGTTCAAAGCCTGTCGCCCAAACGAGGAGTCGCCCTCTTCTTGGGTGTGGTCTCCAAAGACATCATTCTGCCGAACTACCGGGTTGCTACTATTCGAGCAGTGCGGTGAAGGCACTGTGTTGTCTGTAGAGTCTCGATTTTGCAGCTGCTCCTTCAGGCCATCAACTTCGAGCTGAAGATCTGCGAGTTTGGCTTCAAAGCGTGCAAAGTAGGAAAGCGTATCCTGACTTGGTAGGCTGCTTCAAAAAGATCAACTCTGAACTAGGTATTGATACGTGGCCTGTGTGGCATACTTGACCTGTGCGTCCTCAGGCGGTCGGGCACTGCGAGTATTGCCACCCCTTGGGCAATCCAGCCCTGAGATGGTGCAGTTGGAGCAAGGCACGAGACGATTACATCGAACCTATCATAGAAGAAGCATGAGTTTGTTGGTCATCCATCTACCAGTCGATCCATTGGCTACAGGTAGATCTTACCTTGCGTGCTCGGCAATTGTGGCACTAGGAACGCGTCGTTAGCATTACCGTGTCGCGTCAACGTGTGGTGTGTGTCGGTGACTGACAGCTCTTGGAATCACTCTTTGCTTTGGGACCGTATCTTGAGATTCCATGATAGAGGATGAGACAGGATCGAAGTAGAGAGGTCAATTTGGAGGAGATGGGTCTCGGTAGTTGAAAGGCGGAGTAAACAAGCCATCCGGGCCCGGCTGCGTAAAGTCCGCCCGGGGCTTGAGCCCATTCCGGAATAGCGACGCGTGCATTGGTCAATGACGCAACGCCTGACTCGTATTTATGACAATGAATTATGTCTCGGGGACACGAATACGGCTCAAGTATCAAGGCAAAAAAGGCAGTCAAAAAAGAAGGGAAGGCAAAAAGATGAGGATGCTCCCCCGGGAAGGCTCGAACTTCCGATCTCCCGATTGTCTGCAAGTAACAGTCGGACGCTTTAGCCAACTAAGCCACAGGGGAAATGTTGTTGCGTGGCTTCATCGGCTCCAAACTCGTGTCTTGAGCTGGGATTGCCCAACTCAACGACAAGACATCACGCATCAAGAGACATGAGTCCTTCAACCGTTTCCGCCATGGGCTTCTATGGATGCGAGCGCTCCTATCTCCCTCATCGCCTCATCCCCGTCTGGTCCTTGGTGATAGTACATGCAAAGATGGAACCAAGTTCAAGGCCAATGCCAGATATGAATACATTATCACAAAGTACATATGATCCACGCATATTACTACACAGTCAACAAGACCAATTACCACGTCCCTAGGTCATGGCTATACCCCGAGGGATCAGAGACTTCACTCTGTAGTCTCCGACTCATTTTCACGGTCTTGCTTCTCCTTTTCTCTCTTCTCAATGGTCGTCTGCTTCTCCCACATAGCGTGGTACCGGCCTTGAAGGGCAAGCAGTTCGTTGTGAGTGCCGCGCTCAACGATGACTCCCTTGTGAAGCACCACAATCTGGTCAGAGGTGGTGATGGTGGAAAGACGGTGTCTGCTGAAATTGTCAGAAAATGCATCATAAAAGAAGTTGCGGGATCATTTCGAGTCTTTCACGTACGCGATGGTGATCGTAGTTCGACCAGCGGTAACACGCTCGAGGGCGTCTTGAATCTGCCTCTCAGTATGAGAATCGAGGGACGCAGTGGCCTCGTCCAGGAGCAGGATACGGGCATCCTTAAGAATAGCTCGAGCAATAGCGATCTATGGGTCAACAATGGTCAGTCAACTGATACAGCACAGTAGAGTAAACGGGATAAGATGGGCCACCTACACGCTGGCGTTCACCTCCAGACAACTTCAGGCCTCGCTCTCCAACCTTGGTCTCATATCCATCAGGGAAGCCAAGGATACGATCATGGATGTTAGCAGCCTTGCAAGCCGCAAAGACGTCAGTTTCCGAGGCATGAGGGCTGGCGTAAAGCAAGTTATACATGATAGTTGCATTGAACAAGACCGTGTCTTGTGGCACAACACCAATATTCTTGCGAAGGCTATCCAGCGTAACGTCTCTCAGGTCATGGCCGTCGATGGTAATGGAGCCATCAGAGACATCGTAGAAGCGGAAGAGAAGCTTCAGACAAGTCGACTTGCCACTACCGGACTCTCCCACGATGGCCGTCTTGGTTCCAGGAGCAACAGTGAAGCTGATGTCGTTGATCACGGGCTCACCTTTGTTGCTCTGGTAAGAGAATTTGACGTTGTTGAAGGCAACCTCTCCTCGTGGCGAGGGCATCTTGATGGCATCCTCCTTTTCCGCGACGCCAGATGTCTCCTTGAACTGATAATAGTTAGCAACTGTGATGACCATCGACAGACATTGGCAAGGACATACAATATCAAGCAAGCGTTCGGCCTCGATGAGGTTGTTCTGCAGCATGGTGTAGTAGGTTCCAAAGAAGTTGAGAGGACCCTGGAGTTGAACAAAGTAGTTGATCAAGCTGACAAACTCGCCAACCGTTTGCTCGCCGATGGAGATCTTGTAGGCAGAAACAGCGACAAGGAGAGCGGTTCCCAGGGTGAAGATCGAGCTTTGGGTGAGGTTGAGGCCATTGAGCGACCATTGCACCAGGCGCTCCGCATATTGGTAGACAACCACATGGTCCTTGAATCGCTGGGTTTCACGGGAGACGGCGCAGTTGTGCTGCACTGTCTCATACGCAAGGAGAGCATCCGTCTTGATGGCCTCCATCTCGCGTGCCTTGATCGTCATATCCCTTCGCTGCTTACCACGGTACTTGGCAACGTAAATAGTGAGGAAGATGTAGGACCACATGATGAAAAAGATAATAATGGTGTAGAAAGGATCGTACTTGGCGAAGAAGAAGACACCGGCGACAAAGATGTCAAAGACCATGGGAAACACTTGGAAGCAGAAGTTCTCCAGGAATGTGTTCATGGATGCGCCCCGACTCAATGCACTAGTGACTTCGCCAATCTTCTTGTTTAGGTGGAATTCGAGCGAAAGACCCAACACATGTTCGAATGCCGCCGAGGAGAGTCTTCGAAAGAGAGATTGCGAAACGGGAATCCAGAGGACGGATCTTGCGGCACCAAGAGCACCTTGGTTGCCCTGGAGAGCGCGATACGCGACGTAGAGGGCAATTTCCTTGTACGGTAGACGGCCTTCGCCCAGGTTGTCGACCAAGACTCCAAGCTGCACAGGAGCCAAGACGTTGACAGTTCGCTGGCAAACCAAGAGAACCAGGCAAACGACCACGATAACCTGATACATGGGCGAGTCTTTGGGCCTAGACAGGGTCAACCTAAAGAATCAACAGGCATTTGTGTCTACGTACCAGAGGTAAGGGAACAAGACCCGAAATCCAGCAAAGTAGTCAAGCCAGCCGGTGCCTGAGACTTGGGTTCTCTTGGCTGGTGCTGCGGACTGGGGCACGCTACCATAGTTGTTGGATGAGCCATTGCCATTCTCGAGAAGGGACTGGCGTTCCTCTGGTGCCGACTTGGGCTCAGGTGGTCTCAGCTTAAACTCTCTCAAGACGAGACTACCCATCATGAGTATGAAGACGGCGATTCTAGATAATCCTAGAATGATGAGAATGTCAAGAAAGGTAGAAGAAGGTCGCAACAACGACTTCTCAGAGTAAAAGATGCCAGCAATAACCGTCTCCAGAAGGGCACCTGCGAGCCATGCGTAGCAATGCGCACTGCTCGGAGACCACGGCCCTTCCGGATCTGGAAGCAACCCTGCGAAGAAGTAAAGCAATACACCGACATGAGATGCCTACATTCACACTCAGTAAGCACAATCGCATCGGTGGCAAGGGATGAAGAACGAACCAGGTACGCGCTGAAGGAGAAGTCGACGGTGCCGTCCGAGTCATGGTGACCATTAACTGCCTCTCGTGCCGTAATAGCTATACTAGCCACAAACAAGAGAGACAAGACAAGTTGCAGACACCAAATGACTCTCGCGTAGACTCGTCGGATACTCTCGGCCTTTTCCTTCTGGTCGTTATCTAGCGCGATGCGACGCGGTTCCCGACCGCGACTGAGGTAAAATTGAAGGCATTGCGAGCCCAACAATGTTACAAAAAGGAGACATGGATAGAGGTAGAAGATTACCTTCAATCCCACCTCCGGGTTCGCCATGATTCTTAACGAATTGAGGAATTGGCCAGAAGAGAATGCCAAACTCCCTGGTTGATCTGGCGAGGGTGATGTCAACCTCGGGTGCCTTCGTGCCCGGCTTATAGTTTATCCGTGGGTTCGGGACATGATTACCAAGCATGTGGCCTACCCTGTAGTTGAAGGGATGAGAACTGGGGAAATACTCAAACTGACCTGTATAGATACGGAATGAAGGAAAGGACCATATTAAAGCCTATGTTTTCTTTCAAACAGTTCTTCTGGACCTCTGAAGGCCATATGTCGGTATCCTAGAGAGTCGTGGAAACTGATGAAATGGTTGACGTTCTTTTGCCACTCAACTTTTTTTACATTGAGCATCTCGATGCCACGCATTTGAAGTGGTTAAAATCTTGAAAAAGTTGGACTTAATGCGACAAAGGAAAAACATCGTGTTCTAATATCACTCATTTGTCAAAAATATTGACAAAGTAATGGTTCACAGATGTGGAATGGCTAGCAAGAGTCTCACTCAACACGAAAGATATTGGCATTCGGGTTTTACTTAAACTTCCCGTCACGGGACAGTTGACCACAGACTATGCATAGACGATTGGGCTCGTCAATTTAGTCCTGTAGGAGCTGGAGAGACGAGGAATATACTTCCATGGCCACTGGGTCTAAGTCGCCTTCATCTATTTGTCCCTCCACCTCACTCATTAGATCACGCCAACTCGTCCAACGTCGCCTGTTAGGGCTAGGAGTCCTTAGAGAAAACGGCTAAACACATCTCCGGCTGTTAGCTTTGCCAGTTTCAGAAGTATTCCGCCTCGTCCTTGAGCTGTCCCGCGATACATGGTCCTACCGGACGCACCCATTTATTCATTCATTCGTGCTCAAGACGTTTTCATCCGATTGCGACAGGACTTTGGCAACGGTGTCCACTTCCTGTTCCTCGGAGGTTACAGAGCGTGAAGTCGTTTACTTGAACGATGCGCCATGATTGTCTGACTACAAATTTCACAACTGAGGCTTGGGTACCCTATGAGCAGGCATCGGGGCTTGGAGTGAGTGATATGCATATCTCCTAAGCACTTATTACTCGATCAAGCTTCTCTTTAGAGTTACTTTGCAGAGACTAACAGGCCCAGGATGGAGCTGTACGGTCTTCTGTCCCAGTTATCCCATCGAAGGCTTGTAGCAAAAAATACATTGCGAGATGACTTTTCGGATCACCGGAAGCTAGCTTATCTCAACGCCGAAACGATGACAAGAATTTGGAATTAGCTAGCCATCCAAGCCACCGTTTGGACCCTTCGAAAATTTGGAATTTTCTATTGTCTTGGCTGCAAGGGTTTTTGATCTCGGACAAAGCAAGCCATCTAAAGCCGAGGCGATCTTGACATTTGAGGTGCAGGGGTTGAGACTAGAATCACAACCGCGGCTCGCTCTCGCTAATTCCGCCGATCCTTACTAGTGAGTGGACCTACGATGGAAAGTTTAAACGCTTAAGCCTCAGTTTGCTACCGTTTTCTACTGGGGAGCCGCTTCTGGGGGAGATTGCTGTGCTTTGATACGACATGTTTGATCGTGATGGGGGCTGACGTTAGGCGGGAGGCCATCAAACCCGAAAGCCCGTCCCACTATTTAAAAGCCCGTCCCACTCTTGAAAGCCCGTCCCACACCTTTAACCCCGTCCCACATGGTTGGTTGTTGCCAAGAGCTGCCAAAGCTCCAGGGGGGACTTCTCGGAGTGCCGAACTGATGTTCTGTAGATATCAAAGTCAGTATACCAGGGGCATCGAGATGTAAATATTTTAAACAAGCTTCTTTCGCTTTATTGGAGTCACCAATGCGTCCAAGGTCTGCACAATCACTGACCACCTTCAAAGCCAACTTTGATGTGTGATTCCACCCTCTTTCCTTAGTATTCTTCAGCCTTGGTTAATTCCTATTCACCTTTTCTTGCGTTTCATCTTCTTTAGACTTGTCTTCTTGAACTCATCTTTTTGAGTAGCACCATGACTTCCGAAAAATCTCTCGGCCACGGGGCCGACACACCACCGCCCACGACGGACAAGAGACCATCTTCGTTCAACACTTCCATCACCGATGTCGCGAACAGTAACAACTACGACGAGGGAGAAGAGCACGTCCATGATGAAGTTCTCCAGCTCGCCAGGAGGCTGACGACCCAATCTCAACACGGTGGCGGTTTACCCCCCCTCTTCCCTCTTCACCAGGAAGGGCCTCTCGACCCCAATAGCCCGCACTTCAATGCAAAGCAATGGGCCAAAGCCTTCTTCAAAGCCAGGACCGAGTCGCTCGAGGGAAACCCGCCCAAGACAACCGGAGTCGCCTTCAAGAACCTCAACGTTTACGGGTTCGGCTCCGACACCGATTTCCAGAAGACGGTCGGAAACGTCCTGCTAGAGGCTGGCACGATGGTGAAGAAGCTGTTCCACAGTAAGCTTCTCCGCGGAAAGGAGCAACGAGTCGATATCCTGCACGACCTAGAGGGTGTTGTCCACAGCGGGGAGATGCTCTGTGTCTTAGGACCCCCCGGATCCGGCTGCTCGACGTTTCTCAAGACCATCGCCGGCGACACCCACGGCTTCCACATCGAAGAATCGTCTTGTCTCAATTACCAGGGCATACACCCCGACCAGATCAAAACTGCATTCCGTGGCGAAGCTATATACACCGCAGAGGTTGACCACCACTTTCCGCAACTCTCCGTGGGTGAAACCCTGGCTTTTGCCGCTGCTGCCCGCTGCCCAAAGACCATCCCTTCTGGAGTCACGCGAGACGAGTATATCGAGCATCTTCGCGATGTGACGATGGCGATGTTTGGTATATCACATACTAAGAATACCCGCGTGGGTAACGATTTTATTCGAGGTGTGAGCGGCGGCGAGAGGAAAAGAGTCACTATCGCCGAGGCATCCCTCAGTTACTCCCCCTTGCAATGCTGGGACAATAGCACACGGGGTCTCGATAGCGCAAACGCGGTAGAATTCTGCCGAACCTTGAGGACCCAGGCTGATGTCATGGGTTGTACCTCGTGTGTCGCGATCTATCAAGCCCCTCAGGACGCCTATGATGTGAGTGTCTACAAGATCTTTCCGAAATCTAGGAACTACACTAACATATTGAAAGGTCTTTGAAAAGGTTCTAGTCCTCTACAAGGGCCGTCAAATCTTCTTTGGCAAAGCAGACAGGGCAAAGGGGTATTTCGAGGAGCTTGGGTTTGTCTGTTCAGAACAGCAAACCACAGCTGACTTCCTGACGTCCATGACGAGTCCCTCCGAACGCATCGTCCGTGCAGGCTGGGAGGGCAAGACTCCTCGAAGCCCCGAAGAATTCTCCCAGGCCTGGAAACAGAGCCGAGACCGCGCCCTACTGCTCGAAGAGATCGAAGACTATGTCGAACGACACCCCTTCCATGGCGAACACTACGACAAGTTCCTCGAATCAAGACGCATGGACCAGTCATCCGCTCAACGCGCCAAATCCCCATTCACCTTATCCTATCTCCAACAGATAGGGCTGACCATGCGACGGAGCTTTGTCCTCCTCAGGACTGACCCCAGCCTGCTCATCACTATGCTGGTCACCAACTTCCTGCAGGCCATCATTGTCAGCAGTATTTTCTACAACTTGCCCGACACGACTGAGTCTTTCCAGCAGCGCGGCGTCCTACTGTTCTTCCTCATCCTCATGAATGCCTTTGCTAGTATCTTAGAGATCATCAACCTCTATGCAAAGCGCAAGATCATTGAGAAGCATGCCCGATACGCCTTATATCACCCAAGCGCCGAAGCTTTATCTTCAATCGTCGTGGATATGCCCTACAAGGTCGTCAATTGCATATTCACTAATATCACTCTTTACTTTATGGGGAATCTACGCCGTGAACCAGGACACTTCTTCTTCTTCTTGTTGCTTATTTTCACAACGACCCTAACCATGTCCATGCTCTTCCGGCTGATTGGTTCCGTCACCAAATCCATTGATCAGGCTATGGCGCCGTCTGCGATTATACTACTCGGGTTGATCCTATATACCGGTTTTACCATCCCTCTTCAGTATATGAGGAGCTGGATCAGCTGGAGTCGTTGGGCTAACCCACTCTTCTACGGCCTCGAGTCCATCATGCTCAACGAGTTTGCGGGCAGAGACTTCCCGTGCTCTGCCTATATCCCCTTTGGCCCAGGCTACGACAACGTGTCGTCAGGAGCCAGAGCATGTTCCGCACAAGGGTCTATTCCTGGGGAGGACACGGTGAGCGGCACTGCTTTCGTGAAGATAGCCTACGGATATGATACCGCTCATAAATGGCGCAACTTCGGAGTTATGATCGCCTTTATGATTCTCTACATGTTCCTTCACCTCTTCGCCGCTGAGTACGTTGCATCTGAGCGGTCCAAGGGAGAGGTACTCGTCTATGTTCGCAAAGCCATGAAGCACCTCAAGAAGTCAGTTGGGGATATTGAAAGCGGCCAGGTGACTTCCTCGCACCAGCAGACCTACGACGGGTCCACCTCAGGGAACGAGGTTGAGAAACAAACTTCTGTCTTTCACTGGAAGGATATCTGCTACGACATTAAGATTAAGGGGGAGCCTCGACGGATTCTTGATCGGGTTGATGGCTGGGTCAAGCCGGGCACCCTCACAGCGCTAATGGTAAGGATCTTCATATTCTGGTGATCGATTATTACATGACTAACAATTACACAGGGTTCCTCCGGAGCTGGAAAGACTACACTTCTCGACGTGCTCGCCAGTCGTGTCACTATGGGTGTTGTCACGGGCGATATGCTTGTCAATGGCAAGCTCCGAGACGAGTCCTTTCAACGGAAAACCGGCTACGTTCAGCAACAAGACCTCCATCTACATACCTCGACGGTCCGTGAGGCCCTGGCCTTTAGTGCCTTGCTCCGACAACCATCGCACTACAGTCGGCAAGAAAAGCTCGATTATGTGGACGTGGTCATTGGTTTGCTTAGCATGGAGGAATATGCCGATGCCGTCATTGGTGTACCCGGCGAAGGCCTCAATGTCGAGCAGCGTAAGCGACTTACGATTGGTGTTGAGCTCGCTGCTCGTCCTCAGCTTCTTCTCTTCTTCGATGAGCCCACCTCGGGCTTAGACAGCCAGACATCATGGTCTATCTGTAACCTGATGGAGAAGCTGACCAAGAGCGGACAAGCTATTCTTTGCACTATCCACCAGCCTTCTGCTATGCTCTTTCAGAGGTTTGATCGACTTCTCCTGTTATCCAAGGGACAAACCATTTATTTCGGAGATATCGGCAAGGACGCAAACGTACTCGTCGACTATTTCACCCGCAACGGAGCTCACGACCTTCCCGACCGATCAAACCCGGCCGAGTACATGCTTGAAGTCATTGGCGCAGCCCCCGGCGCAACAACTGAGATCGATTGGCCTACGATTTGGCGGAGCAGCCCTGAATATCAGTTGGTCCAGGAGGAGCTTAGAAGGCTTGCGTCTTCAGCAACGTCTGCGCAACCGCGTGAAGATGCGTCCGTGTACAAGGAGTTTGCGGCGTCTGCCATGGAGCAGCACACTCAGGTCACGAAGCGCGTTTTTCAACAGTATTGGAGAAGCCCCATGTACATTTACTCGAAAGTTCTTCTGGCACTAGGCTCGGTAAGGATACAAGCCAAGGACCTCTTGAGACCGATTTGCTAACTGACGCAGTCACTCTTCATTGGCCTCTCCTTCTTGGATGGGGACAACACACAACGTGGACTGCTCAACCAGATGTTTGGAGTTTTCATTTTCCTCAGTGTTTTCCCGCAGTTGGTCAACCAGATCATGCCTGTCTTTGCTGCCCAACGCACAATGTACGAGGCCCGCGAGCGCCCCTCCAAGGCGTACTCTTGGCAGGCGTTCATGTCTGCAAACATTGTCGTTGAACTCGTCTGGAACTCGGTAAGTCAACTTGAACCTCCTTGAAGCCTTCATTATAAAACTAATCTCGGTGACAGCTCATGTCGGTTTTCTGCTACGTCTGCTGGTACTATCCTATCGGTCTGTACAAGAACGCCGAGTGGACCGATTCTGTGCACTCACGAGGCTTCACCATGTTCCTGCACCTGTGGATCTTTTTCATGTTCTCCAGCACGTTTGCAAACATGATGATTGCTGGAATTCCAAGCCCTGACATGGCTGGAGGCGCCATGAATCTATTGTTGATCATGATGTTTACATTCTGCGGGTAAGTAAAAATCACAGACAAAGACTACCATGGATGGAAACTTACTTAATGTACAGTGTTCTTGCTGGGCCTGATGCCCTGCCTGGTTTCTGGATCTTCATGTACCGCATCAATCCCTTCACCTACATCATCGAGAGTTTCCTGGGCACTTCACTGGGCAACGCCCCCATGTATTGCGAGTCCAACGAGTTTGTGCGCTTCACAGCTCCAGACGGTATGACATGCGGAGAGTACGCTTCCAACTTCTTGTCCCAAGCAGGAGGTCACCTCGCCGACGCAAACGCGACCGACTGTCAATACTGCGCCATGTCTGAGACCAATACCTTCTTGGCCAGCGTCAACGTCAGCTTTGGAAATAGGTGGAGGGACTTTGGATTCATGTGGGTGTTTTGCATCTTCAACATCGCCATGGCCTTTGCTTTTTACTGGTTGGCAAGGGTTCCGAAGAATAAGAAGACAAAGAAAGAGTGAGAATGGTTGAAGAGTGGTGTTTTTTCTCCTCCGTCAGGACTAAAGCGGGGGACTTATAGACATGGAATTTTCCTTGGATCGTTGTATAGGTATCACCATATTGTAAAAAGATTGTATTTAGAAACAGCAGCATTTTAATTAAATTTCTCCTTCTCCTTCTCATTTCCTGGTATCGTCAACCATTATAATGAAGCTATGATGCTGAAATTCAAGACCCGACAGTATTCTAACTCCTAACCCTTTTATTCTAACAAATGAAGCCGAGACATACCATTCCCAAACAAGAGCCTTGTCTAGGCGGCTTACGCCGTGATGGGGCAACAGCTGAGGAATTAATTTGTTCTATTATCCTTCATACCGCACAGTACCCTGATGCTTCGGACATACTTGGGATCAAGACCGGTCTTCCGCCGCCTCGCTATCTTGCTAAGTCCGTACGCCGGAAAGAGTGTCGGACTTTTCAAAATCCCCGGCAGTCCGCATGTCCGGCCTCATGAAACCTTCTTTGACTTGACTAGTCTGTGATTGGTGGCTGCGGAATGCACAATGTCGCGGCCCCTTTGCCGCATGGGATGGATTAACGAATTACTTCTCGCTCGGGAACCTCTCGTTTCGCTCACTCATTCACGTCGCGAGTGAGAAGGTTAGATATCTCACAACGTTCATCGTGAGATGCTCCCTAGACCCTGCCTACCTAGATAGGACCACTGGATAGAGACTGTAGCTACTGCACCTCACTCTGGGGCTTGTCCTCGCTAGCCAGGGTACCATGTCAAGACAGAGCAGCCTATTGGCTAACCCTCGTCACCCAGACGCCCGCTTTGCCAAGCCCCTGGATTTCAACTATCGTGACGGAGTTCTCGGACTCCGGACCATCTCCTTTACCGTACCTAACCTCAAAAAATGTCAAAATTCCCTGGATCGGATATGACAGTTTATTCATCATCCGTCTTGTCATTTCTAATGCCCAGTACCCGCCAGATCCCACGCTATCCCCGGAACCTCGATATTGGTGCCCCCCTGTATGGATCCTACTACGCAATCGAGTCAGGGCCACAGTGAGCTGGCGGTAAGCATGACTAGACCTAGGCTCCTAGATCGATACTCTCTGTAAGAAATTACCTGTGATTCTGACACGGATGTAAAACAGTGTCTTGGCTGCAAGGCTCGAAAGGTAATGAACAGCACTGCTTCCTCCCATCCCTTCTACGATGGCCATTGCTTGAACTGGAGCTTGTCTCTTTCACTCATGTCGTTCCATATTCATTCAATCATAGGCTTACAGCATTACTAGACTCGCTGCAACCGGGTTAAGCCCACCTGCGATGGATGCTTTGCTCGGCATCTGGCATGCACATATCCCAACAAGAGGAAAACAAGATCTAATGTCCCAAAGACAAGGCCTCAGCCGATGTATGTTTGACTCTCGATGGGCCTTCCTAGCTGTCCTTATCTAACTTGCCTGAGTTGGGCCAGAGACCGCGACTTCACGGCCATCCTGGAGAGGATCCATCAGGTCGAAGAAAAATGCTCGCAGCTGGCGGCTGCCGGTGTATCACCACAAGCAGCCACCGACAGAGAATCCATCAGCCTCGCTTATGATGGCATGAGGAGGTACCATACCCCCTTTTCAGCGTCTTCTGGGCAATCTCCCAGTGTGAAATCCACTGTCTCTTCGGCACCCCCGAGAACTGAAGCCGATGCTATTGAAGAAGTGTCGGAAGCTAGCTGGACAAATTGTCCGAGCACACCCCCCAGCGCAAGCGCGCTCCTCAAACAAGTTCTTGACGGCGTCTTAAGTGTCAAGCGTCAGGGCTTGGACGACAAGATTGCACACATGGACGACCACATTCAGCCAGAACTTGCCAGAGCCTGTGTCCAAAGTAAGAACTTTCTTCTTTTAGCATGACGCCAACCCTATGGTTCCCCCGTTAACAGTGTTTAGACTTTTGTGAGCACTACCAGATCGACACATTCCCAGGCTTCATCAACACAAAGCTCATGAACCTGATGCCGGACATCGTTGACATGCCCGAGGTCAGTGTTGACCCAGCATCCCTTGTTCTCTACTACAGCGTGCTCTATCACGGGTCTTTGATGATTTCTGATGAAACGAGACGGCAAGAAGGGACTTTGGAACAGAAAATATACATTTGCTGTCTCCGTGCCGTACCAGCCTGGGAGGGACAAGCTGGGAAGACCAAGACGGATCTAATCGCTGCAATTCTTCTTGTACGTAGATCGAGACCTTACACAACCCTTCATCATCTTAATGTATCAGGAGACTTACGATTGCTTTCCAGGTGCGAGCCTCATTACAACAGTGTGACTTCGAGTTTAGTTGGAGAATGTACAAACTCGTATGCGAGTGTGTGCAAACCCTCAACATGCACAAGATTGACCAGAGCTTTCCCAGCATTTTGATGAGCCCCGAGCTTCTTTCAGATGGCGCAGACCATAATAGGAAAGGCCTTTGGGGTTTGGTACTTGTGGATCTCTTCTTTCGGCTCCTGCACGACAAGCCTGCCACGATGACGGCCAACTTGTTTGAATGGCGCGTTAATCTCCCCTGGCTGAATTCAGATCCTGGACTGACGGAGCACGTCGTACCTACGTTGGTGTTTCTTGTCAAGTCGCGGTTAACGTTCCTCCTTCTCCGGTTCTTTGACATATTTGCCGAGGATACACAAGACAAGAGCAGTGTGGTCAACAGCGTTGAGGGACTCTGTGGAGAGATCGAAGACTTATTCGAAGAATGGTCGCTGGTGAGTTCTACGTCCTCGTCTTTTCTTCGTGCATTCCCATGAAGCCGAGCAAGAAAAAGGTTCCCTGACCGGTCGTACCTGAACAGAGAGATTCTATCACAAAACAGGAGGAGAACAGCGCCTACTGGTGGATGCTATACGACCTGGCGACTACAGGATACTCCTGTGTGATGGTGATGATATACAAAATTGCAGCCCTCCAGTCCGACAGGCCTGGAACACCCTGCACAGCTGACGACGTACCTGTCACCCCTTTATCGGTCAATACTGCCCGCCGCATATTGGATCTCGCGCAATTAAGTCTGGGAAGGTATCCGAGCCCAGCGACTGCATCCTATGAGTTTGGTGCATTCCGCTGCTACGTCGCCTACGGCTGTATGGTCAATCACCTCTCAAAGAGCGACCCTAAGGAGCTTGGTTCCACTGCAGCGAATGATATGAAGCTGCTAGAGGGGGTTGCCCACAGTATGAGCGTTATAGCAGAGACAGACCAAGACCTTTTGCCGTTAGCTCGCACGCTCCATGAACTGAATGAAGGGATTTACGCAAGTTGGAAAGAAAGAACAGGGGGGAATGACGGGACGACGGGCGAAGAGGGTAGCCAAGATTAAATCATTGGTAACACATTCAGGTAATTGTACGGGTTTGGAATAGATAGCATACTTCATCTCATGAAGGGCTAGAACTAGCCCGGCCCTTGATGGGTTAACTGAGCCCGAAGATCGAAGAGCTAGAACGGAGATGGTCTTGGCAGAAACCAGTAGGCCGTCTATCCTAGCAGCACGCTGAGCATTAATTTGGTAACCAAGTTGAATTGCTCACCATGATTGTGTCATTTCAGTGTTCCTAGCTACTTTTACTTTGAAGCCTTGATTTGATAACCACAATTACCTGTCAAGATAGCGGTTGTTACCATCGTTGGAGCTTCTAGTGGCATGGACAAGGCCATTCTAGAATAGCCTCAGCTTGCTGGGAAGCACCAATTTATGTTTTAAGCCGAAACATGAGTATTTTGTCTGCAAATCTCTTCCTGTTCGACAAAGACTTACAGCCGTTTATGGCATTCCACTTCAGGGGTGACCTTATGCCAGGGGCTCGCATTGGCAGAAATAGCGGTTCATTTTCTCCACGCATCTACTTGAACACGCAAGCCGAATGGAAATGAAGTGTCACATCCGACTGAAGCCCTGATCACTCACATATGGCCCAAACCATTCTACATGTGAGTCTTGGGAGATCCATTCTGCTGTGCCTCGTCGGATTGTAATGTCTTGCAAGGATGACATGACTCGGCCCAATCCCGAGTCTGCTCAGGCCTCTGCTGATTGGCTGCGGGGGCATAAGCAGACTGCATGAATCCCCACTGGAGCCACAATAAACTCTGAACCATGGCGTCGCTAGCAAGGGTGTCAGCAGGTCGCATCAACACCTCGACAACTCTCTGAAGACCCTTCGCGTTTTCCTTTTTGCATTCCATCCACAGCAAATGGACCAAAGTTATCAACATAAGCAGCCATGCCTCCGCAGCTGTCAGAAGTTTGGGAATCGGTAGATGACTGGACAGGGGTGACAAGCGCTAAAGAACGGAGAAAACGCCAGAATCGCCTCCACCAGAGGGCGTATCGTGAGTACCAACCCTGTCGAACGGAACGATCCATCTCATGCTGACCTCTGGTGCCTGAAGGCAAACGGAAACACCTGAAAGCCTTTCCCTCCAGCAATCCTGAGCCTGGAAGTAGAGAGGTGGTGGATGCATCTCCTGAACAACTTGCAACGACTCGGCGGGATCAGTCTCAGCTTTTCATCGCCTTGCTTCATAAGCTGCCCATCCTGGTCATTATCAGATGCCCCGAGTTACACAACAATATCAGGGACTTTATGCAGAGAGCCTACACAAACTGGGGACTCAACTTTCCGTCTGTTTGTGATCTCCCCGGTCTCACACGCCTCAACACCTTTGACGCTCTGGCTAGAAACGCCCTCATGCTTCAAATTCCTCTTGAGTATCTGGAGACAGATGACTACAGTTCCATATTTAACAGGCTGGGGCCTCAATCTTCCGGGAACCAACCTGCCTT
Organism: Fusarium sp. MBC 441; assembly: GCA_030779165.1. Taxonomy (NCBI): domain Eukaryota; kingdom Fungi; phylum Ascomycota; class Sordariomycetes; order Hypocreales; family Nectriaceae; genus Fusarium; species Fusarium sp. MBC 441. The sequence continues at coordinate 162,756 of JAPFTC010000142.1, forward strand.
TCCGGCTTACCTTGCTCCAACGCAGCTACAGAAGTCAGTCCCACACCATTCCTGGGTGGATCTATTCCCGATTCCCGGGATGCGAGATAATATTCTCCTGGGGATCGAAGCCGGGGAATATGATGAGGACTTGCTCTGCGATACACTTTGCTGCGATTTACTGGATTTTGATGCCAATACAAAAGCATCACTTGTGGTATGGGGCGAGGCCTGGGATGCAGGGGCTTGGGAGTTCAGTCCCGAGTTCTTCAAAAGATGGGGCATGTTGTTACGAGGGTGCCCTGAGGTGCTGGAGACGACAAACCACTGGCGCCAGAAGCGAGGTGAGATGAAGATTAGCTACGTCATGAATTAATTTGCACTACTTCCGTATAGACACGAATGTCTCACAACCCATATAGCCTTCGAAAGGCCCAGTTGTCAAGTATCCTGGAACCGTTGAGATCCGTGATGCCCTTGCCACCTGCGTCCAACTGCTTGTCATACTTGCCCACTGCCATTTCTGCAAGAAAGGCTCCCAATTTATCTGTTGGACTATGCAGCGGGTGGAATATAGTTCGCATAAGAGGTCCCAAAACGAAGCTCATTGCGTGATAGGCCATACCGGGGTCGGGAAGATATGGCTTAATGGCATCGTGATTCGAGGCGTCTACACCGACAGGTCGGACAGACTCAATGTGTAATCGGGGGGTTCGTAGTTCAGATAATGCTCTCTCGGTTTCTCCCTTGACACGCCCGTAGAAAGGAGTAGAGAGGCCTGGGCTCAAGGTTGCGCCGCCACTGGAAACGTAGATGAAGCGGAAGGGTTCGACGTCAGGCGAGAGATTGGAGAAGGCCTTGACAGCAGTAATAGGGAAATCTTTGGTAATGGTGATGTATTCACTAGTCACACATCATCAGTTGCGCTTCAAATTGAGATAGATGAGGGAAACAAACTCCTTCGTGACCTTGAGTTGGCTGATTCCCAAAGCCCAAACGACTCCATTGGCGCCCTGTAGCTTGTTCAGAAGCTCGGGCTCATATTTTTCGAAATCTTTGTGGATAATAACGTTGGCTCTTGGGTCGTTTGCTGCTAGAGGAACTGGTCTTCGGCTCAAGATGGAGATTTTGGTGATTTCTTTCGACTTAAGCATGGCATCGAGGACGCCGGAGCCAACGAGGCCCGTCGCCCCAGTAAGGATTAAATGCATGGTTTTTGGGATGGGTTGGGAAGAATGACAAGAAAAAGATGGGTATCAAGAAGGGCAAAGCCGGATGGTAAGTTTAAATAACAACCATGACGCGAGAAGAGTGACAGGCAATGCTGGAGGCTGCTATTCAGGGATGGCCTTACATGGAATAGCTGGCCCACCATCGGTATCAAGACCAGGGGGTAAGCAAGCTGCATTGATTTGGTGGCGGTGTAATCCAAGATCTACTGGTCAGTGCCCCATACTTCAGACATGGATAATTGTCAAGATGCAATTTATTTGGATCTTTCAGGTCGTAAGGAGCGAACATCGCTATTGTACATGAGCAGCCAGCAGCTCAGCCCCTCCCAATAGGCCAGGAAGCCTTTTGCCACGCAATGTGAGCGAATGAAGCAATCATGGGTCCGGACACCCCCGTCTCCTTTGGATCCTCCCCAATCATGGTAGCAGGAAAGCCACGGTCAAATTCCTTGATACCCTCAGGATATTTGATTTACTCCTCAGTCAGGTGAATGCTCAGTGACTTGATGTTATCTTACAGCTGCTCGACCTTGCGAACGCCAACCAAGGGAATCAAGTTCCTCATCTTCTGTGAGATGTACGCCAATGCGATTTGCTGGATGCTTTCGGTGCCGTGTTCAGCTGCCACCTTTTCTAAGGCCTCGCTGATCTTTCGTTCATCCTCAGTCTGCTCTGGACCATGAATCGCCCTGAGACCCTCGCCAGCCTGCTTACGGGCCTCAAGCTGCTTTTTGGTCTGAAGTCTGCCTCCTCCAAGAGCATCCCAGGCACAAAGCGCCATGCCGAAATGCTGTGCCATGGGGATGATGTCTCTCTCAAAGTCACGACGCATGATATTCCACCGCCCCTGATACACGCTGAACGGGGTCTTGCCGTGGGCTCTAGCGTAGGTGTTGGCAGCCGCGACAACCCAAGCAGGCACATCTGAGATGCCGAGGTACAGAACCTTGGATTGCTGAACAAGGACATGAAGGGCGTCCATGGCCTCCTCTACCGAAGTAGAGAAATCCCACATATGGACGAAAAGTAGATCGACATAGGTGGTCTATAGCTTCCCGATAGAGGCTTAAAGTGAAAGAGACATGGATTTCCTGTGGTTTCCAGAGTAGTTGACGGTCTTTCCAGGGCCAAGATCGAACAGGCGGTAGTCTCCCGTGTACTTGGTGGCCACGACCATCATGTCACGGTTGCCTCGTGAGGCCATCCATTTCCCGAGGATAGTTTCAGACTGCCCATTCTGGTAAACGTTGGCACAGTCGATGAAGTTGCCACCAGCTTCGGCAAACGCGTCAAGGATCTTGAAGCTTTGCTCCTCATCAACGCTGGTGGATATCTCAGCTCAGGCAGTCCCAAAGGAACCGGCACCCAGGCAGAGGGGAGAAACGCGGACTCCAGCGGTAGAGGAAAGGATATGATAGCGGCCCAGCTCGGTGGGGGGCTCAGGTCAACCTTTGAGGAAGTCAGACATTATGAGTTGGTTCGGAAGAGAGGGTTTCTGGTTTTGGATGTGTGGTTATTGTGCTTTTGATGTTGATGAGGCCTGGAGAAATTCAGAGGCAACATAATACTTTATAGCAGTCAGGAGGCAATTTTCACACGTCAATCGAACTGCTCATGATACAAAAAGAGCACGTAGGCCCCCGAGGTTCGGGATAGAAGACTCCCCTGAACCCGCGTCGAAGATAGTTGTCATGCATCTGCAGTAGCACGTACCGACTGCGGACTAATTCTAAGCTTCAATGAGCCAAGAATCGCGTCAGAGCAACAGGGGTGTAAGCAAAATGCAGGACGGCACGGGTGAAGCTAGGTCTGCACCAGATTAGCCAAGTATCTGGGGTGAACCTTCGCCCCCTCATGAGTTCTGGCATGTGGTCTGATCTTATTAACCGTTTGAAGTCCGGAAATGAAGGATACACATGAACTAAAGAGTCATAGCCAGAATAATAGTACCCAAGCCCAACAGTCACCTCCATTCTACTTAGCCTTAGTCCGACTTTCCAGTTATCATGCGTTCATCATGAAAACATGCTTCAAAAGATTCCTATACTTCGATTTACAATCCTATTTTTCGCAAGAACATGTATTGCTAGCCAATGCTCCGTAAGTCAATATTAATTAAAGATCTTCCAACGACCAATATTACAGGCATATCAAGTACAGACAGATGCTCCATCACTCAATCCCCGTCTAATCTCAACCCGCTGATCTTCACGAAATCGGTTCGACATGCCCCTCTAGCTGCTTTTGGATAAACCCAAACATCTCTTCCTGAAGCTCATGATTCTGAGCAAGTTTAGAGCCAGTTTCTGCTTTGCCAATAGGACCATAGTACTGTCCGCTCTTCGCGTCAGGGCTTACAGCTGTGTAGATCTGAGAAAGGGCACCCTTCTCTACGGGAGTTGCAAACAGTATGGCAGCGTTGAGGAATGGCTTGAGGAAGAACCCGGTTGAAGCATGGTGAAGATTGGTGGCCACCATTCCTGGGTGGACAGGGATGATCTTAACCTCCTTTTCTCGCTCGGCCAAAGCCTTGGAATAGTGAAGATCGGCGAGCTTGGAGATTGTGTATCTCTGAGTCGTTGCCCGGCCGGACATGGTGGTTCGGAACTCGTCAAACTTGTAAATATCTGTGGGGGCTCGGGCGTGAGCAGCCGAAGAGAGCATGACCACACGCGTTTGCTTGTTGACTTTGGCGGTACTGCGCAAGACTGGAAGCAGAAGCTGCGTGAAAAGGGCAGGGCCAATAACATTTGTGCCAAATTGGATTTCGTATCCGTCTTTGGTGAGTCCCTCGGGCGTCATCATGATGCCAGCGTTGTTGACGAGAATATCCAAGCGAGTTTCTCGACCGAGAAACTCCGCGGCAGCAGCTTTTACACTGTCAAGCGAAGCAAGGTCGAGTTTCAAGAAAACAATGTCGCTGGCAGTGGGGTCGGCATGTCTGAGCTCCTGGATCGCTTTGTCGGCCTTTTCCTGAGACCGAGCGGCCAAGTAGATGCGGGCTGGATTGTGATGGCTGAGCTGTCGGATGGTTTCGAAGCCAAGACCAACATTGCCTCCAGTAACAATGATGACCTGGTTGCTGAGGTCTGGGATATCACTCGAGGAGAAAGGCGCCATTGGGATTATTTCCGTCGGAGTGTGAAAAGACGCAGGTATGCGTGGTAAACTTGAGGTGAAAGTCACAGAGAAAATTGAAAACAGAGAGTCCAGGGAATCAATGTGATCAAAAGCTCTTGTTCTTAATATACCACGGATGTGGCCATTGTCGGAGTGTACACGGCCCCGAACGAGGCGAGACAGTCTCAGTGTGGACACTGCTTGGACAAGGGCGTAAGCAAAGTGCAGCCGACGCTAGAGCTTTTGTTGTGTCCATAGATCGCAAACCCTAACAGACAAGGGCATAAGCAAGCTGCGTCCGTTCGCCTGTGGACTGACTCGCAGGGTCTCTCCACAAAGCTAAGCCGGACATCAACTTGCCCCGTCCAGCTATAGGTCCGAGTGGCTAATGTGCACCTTGTGGTCTGTTTTGGTCATTAAAAACATATCCGGACAAGGAGGAGCCTAACATTCTTTAGTCCCCAGGAGTATGTCTATCAGGGGCAAATGCAATGCTGTAAGTAGAGCGAGGATGATGTCTACTGACAGCTCTTTGCTGTTCAAATGTCAAACATGAGATACCGAAAATTGTCGTCTAGAATATTTAGGCGTCCAGTAGGTTAATAGAATACTATAAATGAGCGTGAGATGGGTTGATCTCAAGAGTAAAGAACAACAAAAGGCCCAGCCTAACACTACAGTCAGCAAACCTAGGAGAGCCCAACTATAACACTTACGCCCCCCGTCCCTCCGTAACTTAATCTTCAGGTTAATGCCAGTAATAACAGGGAACCAGGACAACTTGATTGACCACAAACGGGGCAAAGACATACTGCATCATCTCCAGCTCTTTCTGGGCTCTTCTTAAACGCCTCTCTTCAGACTTGATTGCTTCCAACATTGCATTCTTAATCCAGTACTGCATCACCAACTGGGCAGTCAGACGCTGTACCATGTAGTCATCATGCGTGGGCTTCTTTGTTACAGCCTTTGGTGGCTTCTGCGAAAGCTTGACGACTGGGGTCGGTTTCGGGTAGATGGCCATGAGGAAGTTCTTGTCGCCTTCAGACAACTTGGCCGCTAGGGGCACATGTGTGACGAGGCTGTGAGTATCTCCTGGGTCAACTGGATAGTGCATAATGGACTCGGGGTCATATGCAGCAGGCTTCACCCCCTGGGTCAACCTATCAAAGTTGTCGTGAACCTTCTCGGCGCTCCAGCCATACTTTGCCTGGATGACCTGCATGTTCCAGTTGACCTTGCACTCGGGATGTTGGTGCTCATGCTGCATGCCCATGGCATGACCGAACTCATGCAAGATGTCGTATCGTCTCTTAGCTCGTCTCGCTTCAGCTCCCATACTAGAGTCTCGATGCATGTTGAGCCACATGGTTGGTTCACCACGATGGTTCTCGGCAGAACGGCCTATAAGACATTTTGACTGGTCGGTAAAGGTAATGCGGATATCAGAGTGCTCGGGATCGCCCGGCTCAAGAAACTTGAACCGGAGGCGCATCGGTATCGAGTTGTAGTGATCTGTCACGCACTTCTTGACCGTTTCTTGATCGAATTTATCGCCGTTGAGAAAGCGTACCCTCAAATTGCACCTCTCTCTAGGCCACAGGACATTGTTCTTTGCAAGGCCAGCCTTTGCGCCATCAGAGGAAGACTTTTGTCGGGATTGAGATGTCGACTTGTGTTGATATCGAGAAGTAAGCCTTGATCGGCTTGAACTTGCGTGGCGTTGACTGGGATGTTGGAGTTCAGCCATATCGAAATCGTAAGAATCAGAGTCTTCAGACTCAGACTCAGACTCGGAGCTCTCGGAGTCGTAGTAATCCGATTCGAAGCAATAGCAAATATCGTCTTCGTCACAGAAGCATAGTAGGTCGTCGTCAATCCACTCAATGTATCCCTTCATGGCAGGGACGTAAGCAGAACGAGTTTGCCTCTTTTGGGTTAACAGGGAAAAATAATTGTCAAGTTGTGACGGAACAGAAAGTAGCACGGGCAACGGGGTAGAAATACCTTAGGATGCCTTTGTCAAAAGTGCAAATGGTCCGCGTACCAAAGGCACTGGTTCTTCCAATCAACATGATTGGTTTTCAGGGCTGATTCAACAAAGGCACAATATGCCACGTTGGGTAGTCATGCACCAATATCCAATCAGTGATGCTGGAGCGCCTCAATGAGACAAGGCATACACACAGCCCCAGGCGGAATCGCACTGTTCAAAGGCCAGCATTGCTTCAAAGGGGCGAATCATAGATATTTGTCTCCCATTTCTCTCCCACACTTGTGCCTGAAGGGTAGCAAAGCTATTGTAATTCTCCTCATATGCTGTGCCAAGAGTTATGGGCGAATGCGACGACCGAATGGGAGCATCAATGTTCACAGCCCGCTTGTGAACGATGCCGGGCTCGAATCATCCACCCTTACCAGCGTATGCAGGTAAGCCCTGAGTCCTTTCATGTAACTTGTAGAAGGCAGACAATTCCCTCGGGGAGACAAACATGATACGTGTTCTAGTGTGACGTGTCACGACGGTATCATATGGTCGTCGTGCCGCGGTGGCCTTGGTGAAGAGATCCAGCCTCTCGAGATCCAGCCACTTTGCACGACAAGAGCCTCAATCATGTGGTGTCAATGCGCATTCAATCCGAATGTCGTAGCTGATAGGACATTCTACCCTCGGCACAGCATGTCGATTGATCCCATGACAGACGAGACGCCAAGCTCAAGGACACTTACCAAATCAACACAGCGTTCCAAGCTTCTGTTGCGAGCAGGGGTAGCTGGTGATGTTAGGACTCGGTTGACCCCATCTAGCCATAAATCGACTCACAACTGATGTGCATAAACGCCGAGGGCTCGAGGCCTATTACAGTTGAGGAATCTGGCGAACATGCAGGCGCATGGGGAATCTCCGGTCGATCACCAAGCCGCAGGTTCTTCGTTGCCAAATTGTCGCATCTTGAAAGCTTGATAGGTAGGCATTTGGCCCATGAATCTCGCAACACCCCTCAACTGCCCTCACGATGAAGCGCACAGTGTTGGTTCGGCCTCATGCGGTTCGGCCCGCTCGACGCTCCTTGGCATGAGCTCGGGAGAGGCTGGGAGCATTGGCCAAAGGAGGCTGAAGTCAAAACAAAAGTAAATAACCGTAATAATTTGCGGGCTTGTTGATCAGGCGGCATGTCGAGTATAGAAGCGACAACAAGATCATCTTGACTGGAGAGCCCACAAACCGCAATGATTCTTGCACTGACTTCAAGAGAAACAATCGAGAAAGACATCACCAGAAAAAGCAAGTAATCAGCATCATTTCAGCAAGTCGCACGCGTATGAAGTTGGAGATGATAAGAAGCCAAAAAACGTTACCAATACCCAACCCAAACTCCAGGAATTTATTCATTAATTATAATACAAGATGTCTATTTACTCATTAGACATGAGAGCATCCTCTGTTGTAAAGAAGGTGTTCTTCGCTGCCAGGAACTGCTTGTGGAAGGTCTCGAGAAGAGTGCCGGGGAACACGTTGCCGACGACAATCTTGAGCCTATCCTCCTTGCCCAGCCAAACGTGCTTAATGAACTTGCCCATGCAGCCTTGGTTGGCTTCAGGGAAACCGTTGGCCTCTGTGCAAGGCAGCTCCTTGATATCATTGGGGTAGTCGTAGCGGACAAAGGTGCCGAAGCCGCCCTGGTCGGTGGGCTGCCAGCCCTTGCGGTGTCGGAACTCAGTGCAGCCGGGGTACTTGCTACCCTCGTTAGGGCAGTCGTCCCAGTCTCTGAAGATGTCGTATGTCTTGTTGTTGTTTTGCATGATCATGAAGCCGGTGTTGAGGAACAGCTTGCCGAATCGGTCGTGGTTGTGCTGGACATCGGGGTCGACGGCGAGGGCGAGCGAGTTGTTGTGAGGCGAGATGCTCCAATAGTTCATGAGCCATTCGAGAGGGAGATCGAGATGGTTGAAAAGGGCGTCGGAATCAATAAAGATGCAGACGTCGTGGTTCTTGAGGATCTTGGACAGAACAGATGGCTTCTTCCAAGAATCACGTCGATCCTTGTAGGTGTTGATCTTGACGTAGTAGTACTTGTAACCGTGGATCTGGGCTGCGCGAGATATTAGAAATGGTCCTCAGACCACGAAAGACAGAAGTAGAGATAACGTACAATAGACCCAGTGGTTAAGGGTACCGCCAGAAGGACCATGGACATCCTTGGCACGGCTCCAGCTCATTCCCTGGGGATCCCAAATCTGTCCAGGCTTGTCGAAAGGACGGCTTTCGAGGTCGACGATGCAAAGGCGCTCTCCCAGAGACTCCTTCCAGATAGGGTCGGGGTGAGGAAGCTTCCATCCCCAAGCGCCATAGTCGGCAAATTGGGGGGTTGTGGGCTTGACCGAAGGGATCACAAAGTCCTGAGGGCGCAGGATATGGGACTCGGCGGCGGTGGGTGTAGGAGTGGGAGTAGGTGTTTCCTCGACTTCAACTTCGACAACCTCCTCGACGACCTCGATCTCGGGTTGTTCGGATCCTGGCGTGGGAATGGCCGGGACGGTCTCGAGCTCTTCTACAGGCTTGGCCGAGGGGAAGACAGAGGCCTTCGCGGGCTGCGCAGCCTTGGTAGCGACCTTGGGCGCGTTATCGGGGCTGGCAACTGCGTGATCGATATCGGGGATATACTCGTCGGAGTCGGAGCTGGTGGAAACAGTCAGATACTCAATCGCGAAGTCATACAGATGGAAGCACTCACATGGCAGTGGCCGGGCGGGATGGAGTGGCATTAAGATGGAAATGGGCCAAGCCCATGAAGAATGTGAAGAAAACGGCCGCGACAAGCAGCGCCACCCGGTTGGAGCGAACAGCGCCCATCATGGTTGTACTCAGTGATCCAAAGTCATAGAAGGGAATAAAAGGAATGTCGGTATGACTTGGAGAGCGCGAGAGAGATGTCGAGTCCACGAAGGAAGCGAATGGCGAGAGTTGGGCAGATCAAGATTAGCTGGAACGACAGGGGAGAGACGAGACGGGACGGAACAATATTCTTTAAAGACAAAAACTGAAACGCTAACGTTGTAGGCGAATAGGGGAACCCCTCCGCTGGAAGCTCAGCGGGCAAAGAGTCTTGGCTAGCGGCCCACCCCGTCATGCTTCAGCGGGTTAGGGTCCTAGGCTAGCACTGTACGATTAAGGGGGAGGGGGATCAGCCTCACGCTCCGACAGACGGTAGTTGGAAACTAGTACGATAAGCCCCTGAGTTATCATTGATTTATTGACTTCTAGCGTCGATAGTGGCTGAGTGATCCTTGACCGTTTCTCCGTTTGGAAGCGGCCGGGCCCTGTCGCGAGCTGACGCCGGTCCCAAGTCGACGGCCACCGACCCGCCGTCATCTCCACGACTGTTGAAGTCTTCAGGGGTTGTGAGAGAATGTGTAGATGACTTTTCTATGTCTAGACGCCACTGACATCCGTGTTGCCGAAGTTCAACTGCCAGCTGCCCCTATCTCAACGGCTGGGCTGGCGGTGTCGGTAGAGTTCCTCCTGTTCAGCCAAATGCTGAATGCGTCAGCGTCAGCGTCAGCGTCAACAGTGCAGTAGGGCTGTGACGACAGGGTCCAGCCCGGCTTATCTGGCCAATTAACGCATGTCGCATTCAAGGGTACATTTTTAGTCTCACAGTTTTGGTAGGGTTGCAAGTCACACAATTCCAGTCGCTGAGAGTAAGCTCGAGGAAACCAACCAATGAGTGAATGCCACAGTCGCCGTTGGAGTGGACAGCGGCTTGCTTCTCCAGAGCATTCAACCGTCTTGCATGATGGTAGTGAACTGTAGAACGGTATTAAGAACGTATATTCACTGTATATCCTTCTTACGGTCTACTGTTTCATCAAGATTTCACTCCTGTTTCATGCTTCTCCGCGAATAAACTCACGTCATGTCCTGCTTTAGGGTAGCATCAGTCCCGCCAACCGGGGTTCTGATGATGCATGTGTGTCGCAAATAAAGTTGAATAACGATATAGGGGATAAATGCATTTAATGGCAAGGACAGGGGTCCAGCTGAGGTGAGCAGAAGTGGTGTTGATAATTGTTAGAGCGACAGCATTTCCTACACCTGTTCTCCAGCACTAAGATCGCCCACCCCTAACAGCAACTAACTTTCCCCGCCGAGCGTCTCCGCAAGGGAGAACACGCCGTGTCTTGGATCCCCTCCCTTGCCTCTTAAGCTTTCAAGTTCCATTCCTGGTGCTATTAAAACGCTGAATTCCTCTCAATACCATGCCTGAACACCGTGCTTGAGTTATGCGCTTGGGTGAGACTCTTTCTCGGTTGCCAGAAGCCTGTTGCTCTTCTCGGAGCATGCTCATTCATCTGATCAGTGGAACAGAATCCTCATAAGAGACTAGGAGCCAGAAGAAGCGTCGATCTCGCACAAATGACTTGGATAGTGTGCACTATCAGAACGCGGTGTCCTCGGCGCCCCCTGATTCAGTCGCCAGCCACCCGTGAACCCCTAACGGTTCGTCTATAGCGATATTGCGCCGAGACCTCTCTGCCATCGTGGTTGGTTAGTTGGTGAAGCTCTGACAAATTTGTTTGTTGTTGACACAGGTTACCAAGTTTGCCTTTGTCTGTTTTGTAAGGGCAGAGTAAGCTGGTTTGTCAATTACCGATCTTACGTCAAGCTTGGTCACTTCTGTTGCGGATCCTTGCCAAAGGTGAACTTGGCTCATGATTGCTGGATAGCCGAGGGCATTTGAAGATCACTAGAATGTCCAGCGATAGAAACAAAGGGGCCGAGAGCTGAGCTGTACCGTATGGATCTTTTTAAAGGATCAGCAACATCACGAGGCCTTGATGTTGGCATCCTCTCTAAAAATGTGACCATCCAGTGTACCCATGTTCTTTCGATAGCTGAGCTGGCTGTTAACGGTCGAGTTTTAGACCGCCATACACGACAACTCAGCTCGAGGATATGAAACGCTTCACAGACAACAATGTCTGTACGTATCAGCCCATGACAGCGCTGCTCGGGCCCCAATATCACGCTGCACTGTCCCTCCTTCTGGGGGTCTCATACATGACTATCACGGCGAAATGCATTTGGTAATCCCCGGAACGCCATGATGTCCTATCATGGACTGATACAATGTTCCACGATGCTAGCGTTCCAATTTGAGGTGCGGATCAACCTTGGCATGGCCTAACGTGCATGCATGGATGCGACCATTCATCTTCTTGCAGTCACCTATCACTAATTGGGATCGCTTGTCACTCCGAGAACCCGGATCAGGCCCTGCCTCTAAAAACGGTGTAGGGGTAGCTAATTAGATAGGTTTTCAGATTTGAAACTGCGAGCATGCCTAGTCCAAATTGGATTGCTCCACGGGAGGATCAAGATATTGGAGTAAAAGATGGCCAACAGGACAGTTGCAGGAACCAGAAAGAGTTGAGTCCAGCTTCATAATCATAATCGTTTCGTCATTTTTAGTTCGTCAAAAGCTATAGCTATCTACATGAATTTCCAGTGTCCAAACCAGGATGCCCATTATAAATAAGTGTTCCCTAAAATCCTACCAAGAAGTGAAAACAGATATCTTTCCCAAGTCCCATCGTCTAACAAGAGTAGGTAATATGCAGGCCGTTGGTGTCATCTTGTCCGAGGAAAACCTTGGTGTTGCCATCAGGATTTCGAAGGGCAACCTTCAAGTACAAGGTTTCGGCACAGTCGATACCACCGGTGATGTGGCCTTGAGGGGCAAGGTCATCCCAGTTGGTAAAGTCTGCACCTCCCACATCCTTCTCAGCGGTGTCAAAAGGCTTGACAGAGTTGTATGTCACAGCTTCCTCGGGAAAGCCGGAGAGTTGTCTCACGCCGGCCAGGGCATCGCCGCCCTTGACGATGAAGGTTCTCGAGATCCTCTCGCCTTGATCCCAGCCAACGGTGCAGTCCTTGGCGTTGGAAGGGATGCCCTTGAATACAACGACTTGCTCGACTTGAGAGGCGTTGTTGTAGGTTTCAAGGTGGAAGCCCAATGCATTCTTGGCAAGATCGGGATACTTGGGAAACACGTTGTAGTTGGCTGCAGGCCCGTGACGGGAAGTTTTCGCGGAACAGTCGTCTGCTGTCTGTCGAGCAATGTTGATGGTGGGCATGCCATTGACAACTGCCATGAGGCAGGCCAAGGAAGTAAAGATGTTGGTGAGAGAAGGCATTGTGAATGATGATCAAAGCAATTCTTGACTTGAGTAAATGCTTAGTTGTGTGGAGATTGATAGACACAATTCTGAGGGAGAGCCGAACTATATATGGATTCTCCCCAACCTCGTCACAACAATGATGCGTACGGCTCCTCTGATCAGCAAGCCAAGCCTGAATGACGCCTCATCCTTGTATGGTTGGCCTCGTATCTGTGCCATGCATGTACTGGTGATCTGACGCAGTCTTAGTCAGTCTTGGCATCTTACAACGGGAACCCGTGGACGAATCAAGGCGCCAAGCAGTTGGTGGCTGGGCAACCGAGTGGCGGGGAAACATTGTGAAATTTATGCAGTGGGGGCGAGGCTTATTTGTTTACTTGTGCGCAGCGGCTCATTTGTCCTGTTGCAACGTGATTAAATTAACGCACCTCGACGTGGTCGGCAGTTCTGGTTCATGTCTTGTCCTTGCTGACTTGTGCACATTGACGCCATCGTATGTTCTGCCTGTCACCTATGGCAATGGTTGACATGTGAGGTCATTAACTTGAGTTGGTGATTCCATGATTGACTTTGCTAGCTGCAGGAACATGAATCGCTTGCAGTCTTGTGCTGTGCCAGCCCAAGCTTTCTCTCGCATGTTTTGTGAGTTGGACATGTTCTCGAATAGTTGATGTACTCTATGTCGTTGGCAGTCTTTGTGTGGTTGGTGACCGAGCATAGGGAGAAGCCTGAGATAGGATACTTGCCAGCCGCTCGAGAAACTTCTCTGCAAACACTAGCCATGAAATGAATGGTATTTCAATGGGTTCAGAGGACTGACTATACTCTATTTGCCTGTGCCAAAGGTCAGTCGAGAAGCTGCGTTCAAAGCCCTGCGAGGAATGCACCACAAAGACTATTTGTCCCAGTTACCAATCACATCTATGCAATGCCTCACACAACCAGATTACAATGCAGGAGATTCCTTTCTAGGAAAGTCTCTGGGGGACAGTTCTTGAGTTGAATCATGGCTGCTGCGCCTAGTGTGTAGACGGCGATGCAAGCTGAGAATAGGCGTCATCTCAACCCATCTAGACCAGGCAAAGCAAGGTCTGGATCCTCTTGGCTAAGTCACTTGATAAGGCACGTGTTAGTGGGACTCGAAAAGCACAAGAAAAAGAATCTACCATCATTAAACACAGTCTCTGACATAGTCCTTCCTTTGACTGCGGCTTGGAAGTGACTCGTGTTGAGTGGAAGTATTGGAACAAGTTTGAGGAGGTGTCTAATCATTCCAGGAGTTCGATTTAATAAATTTATCTTCATTTACTTGTTTTGGCATCTTCTTTTGATCCCTATACAGCTTTAGAACTATCGCTGGGTTATATCTCATTTACGGTTGGGCCAGATGAAATGGGGGTGCTGTCACCCATATTCTTTCCCGAGTTACGATGCAATACACGATGTTATACGCCGAAATTGTCTCTCTACTTGGGATGGCAACTTTAAATTAAGCTATCATTGAGGAGGCACTCCCGAGTACTCCGTGCAGTTGCCCATGACCTGGCTCTGCTGAGAATCAGGCTGAGAGATGAGACAACAAAAGTGCCCGGGACAGCCCAGCTTGCAACCAACACAAAAGGTCACTTGTTCGGTCTGACCCTCTATCTGGCCAGGCCTTCTATGTGACCTGCCCACTTCTTTGGCCTGATGTCTTGGACAAGTTGCTGCGGACCAAAAGTGGGAACCAACTTGCGTTGTCTGGGTCGTAAGCAGAACTGTTTAATAATCGCAACGCGTCAGTTTTCGTGGTGTACAGCCCACTGGTTTCCAGTAAGACGGACTTTCGAACGGACTTTCGCTCAGAGTCGGCTGTCTCACAGAGACAGAAGCGGGCTCTCACACTGGCTCAGCCTGAGCTCAAGCTCGCACTCGGATTGAGCTGACAGTGGCATCGTCTTGATGATGCACACGGACACGGCTGTAAGTTTTCTGTATGGAAGAATGTGTCAAAAATGCCGTCTTGTTGGAATATTTAAGAGAAGGCCTTTTCGTCAAGATGAATTAATTAACACATCAAACAGCACTCACAACAATTCGCCCTTCAACACTCCCAAAACAGCTTGTCAACGAGCTTATAGCCAATCAACTGGAACTAGTTGGCTGTTGACAGTATGAGACTTTCAAACCTCTTTTCTTTCGCACTTGGTGCACTTGTCGCCACGGTAATTGCCAATGAACAACCCAAGCAAGCGTGGCCCAAGACTCAGAGCGGTCATTTCTCCATCTCAAACTTCACTTTCGACTCTGGACAGACACTCGATGAACTCGATCTTCACTATCGAACCTTGGGAAAGCTCAAGGTTTACCCTGACGGAACAACCAACGCCGTGCTCATCATGCACGGGACCACAGGCCAGACCGAGCAGTTCCTCAACGACGACTTTGCAAGCGTCTTGTTCAACCCCGGCCAGCCTCTTGACGCCAACAAATACTTCCTCATTCTGCGTGACGGTATTGGACATGGAAACTCAAGCAAGCCCAGCACCCATGCTCTTCGTGCCCGTTTCCCAAGCTACCAGTATTCCGACATGATTCGCGCTGATCATCTTCTCCTGACTGAGCATTTCGGCATCGAACACATGCGGCTCGTCATGGGCGTGTCCATGGGTGGCATGCACACTTGGATGTGGGGAGAGATGTATCCAGACTTCATGGATGCGCTGATGCCCATCTCCTCTTTGCCAACTGAGATTGCTGGTCATAACCGACTGTGGAGGAGGTTTGTGACCGAGCTGATCACTGGAGACCCTGCATGGAACGAAGGCAATTATGAGGAACAGCCAACTGTGGGACTGGGAGGTGCATTGATGATCCAACAAGTCATGCTCTCCTCGCCTGCTTACTGGCAGAGGGGATTTCCTACCCGTGCTGCAGTGGATGCCTACGTTGACGAGCTTGTCCCTCACATTGCTGACTTTGACGCCAACGACCAACTCTTTGCTTGGAACGCATCCTACACCTACGACCCTGAGGCCGACCTCGGCCGAATCAAGGTTCCCCTGACTGCTGTGAACACGGCTGATGACTGGATGAACCCCCCCGAGCTTGGAATCTTGGAACGCAGTGTCAAGAATAAGATGAAGCGTGGCTTGGGCAAGGCAATTACTCTTCCCGCGAGCAAGGAGACAAGGGGACATAGCTCGTACATCCAGGCGAACCTTTGGAAGGACGAGCTCAAGGCGTTGCTGGCCAAGACAAAGTCCTACAAGGGAGGCCGATGGTAGTCACATCTACCACATTGGGTGATATTTGTGAAGGTGCCAGAGAAGTAAATATGCAGGGTTTTTCACCCTAGCCCTGCCATGGCAAAGGTTTCCCCTGCAAGGCAGTATCATGTAGAATTGTAGATATCGGGCACGGTGGATTGGGTAGAATAGCATACTTGCACAAATAGACGAATCTCATTCTTTTTCCTACCACGTATTAGAATTAGCTGACCGATGTTGGTTAACACCAAACACTACATGCCTGATTTTGTGCAGCACATCCACCCAATACTTGCTAAACTCGCGAGCTGGGCTTGGTACAGTTTACTATGTCCTGGGCAATGTCCATTTCCAAAGACTGTAACATATAGCTATGACTCTGCTTTGCAATCCATCAAGCCCATCCCATTAGTTGCCTACGACTACTGGTCCAACATCTCGTAGATAGCCTTGACTTCGGGAACTTTACCCTCAAACTCAGCTCTGGCTTCGTCCCAAACACGCCGCTGGGCGATACGGCCACTCTTCCTGTTCATGAAGGGAGGGTACCTATCATCTCGGGTCAGTAATCGGCTCAATCTTTCGGGATGATGGACTTACGGGGCGGTATCAAAGTCTTGCATGATATTTCCATGGTCCTTCTCAGAAACTGACACACCGTTGACAAGGGCAGTGGCACAAATTTGCGGCTCTCTCGCTCCAAAGTTCATGATTAATCTCGGAATCAGCTTCGCCTGGTTGGGGTTTGTGAGAGGGGTCCAGGCTGAGCCAGGATCGGCGCTGTTGATGGTAACCTTGGGAACGCCCTTCTCCCTGGCCGCAGGGGTCGCAACGCGGGAGGCGAGTTCACGGGCAAAGTAGAGAAGAAGACCCTTGGAACGACCATACTGATGGGCTTGCTCCATACCCTCCTTGTTGTTGCTGAGCTTCTTCAGGTAGGAGCCCTTCTTGGGAACACCCATGGTGAAGGAGGAGGGATAGATGCCAAAGGTGGTGACAAAGGTGAGAACAGGAGGGTTTGGGTTGGATGGAGAGGACTTGAGCAGTGGCAGCAAGAGAAGAGAGACAAGGGCTCCAGAAAGGAAGTTGACTTGGATAGCTATCGAGTTTCAGGTAATTAGCATCATCCTGTAAGGTGCAGATGTGAGACTTACAGGTTTCCCAGCCCTCTGGAGACTCGCGGCGGTTGAAGGCGAGAATGCCGGCAGTCATCAAGACATGATCAAGGTGCTCCAGCTCTTGTGCCTTCTTTCCAAGCTCCTGGCAGCCCGCAAAGGACATGAGATCGGCTTCCCAGACCAGAATGTTGGGAATAGGTTTTCCAGCATCACTCAGCTCTTTCTCGATTTCTTGCTTGACCTCTCCGCAATTCTTGACGTCGACAAGAACAAGGGTCTCAACATCCCGATGGGCAAAGAGCTTAGCAGCTCTGGAACCGAACGCTCCATTGGCGCCAGTGATGAGAGCAGTCCTGCCCTTGTAGGACTCAGTGCGTACGGTTGGTCTGCCGTGGCGCTGCTTGTACAAGCTCTGCCAAGGGAAGTACTCGGCCAAGAACAAAGGAATGCCAAAGGTCAAGCCGACCACGACGAGGGCACTCGCCACGGCAATGTATAGCCCTGAATTGGCCATTCTGAGAGGAAATATGTCGTCGTCGTCGTGCACGTGTGTGACGTTGTAAAGGCGGTGGAGAGGAGGAGAGCGTTAAATAACCCAGCCTCCTTGCATCGTACGAGGTGGGGTAAACAAATGCCGGCCGGAATCGGACTATCCGGCCCCTGTTGATCGACTGATGTTGGGCTCAACAAGATTGTGATAATCTGCGAGCGAGGTTAAGTTGCAATATGCAGTATGACAACTCTCCCCTCTGACCAGTCCAGATTGATAAGAGGTGACAACCATCCACCATTCCCTTTCATTATCCACACTTTATCAGATTATCTTATCGATCTAGACTTCCATTGTGTCGTGCACGGACATTCTGAAGACCCATGATAATTCACCCTGGGCCCTAACCCCTGGATAAAAAGAAAGTTCCATCAAGTCCCACAGACGGCAAAAAGAGAATACTCAAGGGTCTGGCCGGGGATTGAACCCGGGACCTCTCGCAAGCTGTGCTGTAGGGTTTGCCCTAAGCGAGAATCATACCACTAGACCACCAGACCGGACAGGCTTTGAACGCCTGAGGTGAGTTGAGATGCAGTCGCGATTGTTTGCCATCATGTCTGGGGACAAGCCGGGGAAGCTAGTCTTGCATACCTAGGTACTCTATGAAAGAGTAGTAGAAGAGTATGAACTCGGCTTACAACCATGCATTGAAGCAGACATGCTTGACGCTATTAAACTCACTCCAGAAATCTGCTTCCAAGATAGGTTAGACGGGCGCCATACTAACAAAGGGCGATCGCCCCCCAAGCCTCCAAGCAGTTGAACCCGTTCACACTTGGTCGCTGGGGAAGAAATTGCTGATTAGACGCAACTGTTCATGAATGCGAGTTTTTTATCGTGCTAATGTTGAACTATCTTGATGCTAGCATTTTGTTGAAAGTCGTGCCCGTTGTACCTCTATCTGATCCCCCAATTGACTAAGAAGAGACTGATGCCAGACACCTTCTGGATCGACCCTTGAGTGCAATACTACCCATCGCAAACAATTTTCAGCCACGGATGTTAAATCTGTGATGTCTTCGAAGTGCAGCTTAGTGGTAGCATCTTCAAGTGCAACCTGAGGCTCGGTTGCTGATGCAAATGTCAATGTTGTTGACTCCACGATAAGCCTCCACGCTGTAATGGTTGAGATCGGCTGCACTCAAGGCATCCTGGACCAGTTGCTGGGCAAAGTATCCAGTGAAGCCAGCAAGTGGTTGAGCCCAAGAAAGACAAGCTCCGCTTGAGCAGACACTTCTAGGGCTCACGGGGAAGACTGACCAGGCCAGATTGCCGAGGTAGCCAGCAAGAACCTGGGCTCCAAAGGTGCTGGCAACGTGGGACGTCGACTTGGTCCAGTTCCACCGAGAACGTGCCTCAAGAATGTCACGCTTCTCTATATGAGCGCACTGGCTTACGTGAGGGAGCATGACCTCATCCAGCTCTCCACAAAGCCATGCAGTGTCCTCGGCCTGCCCAACCTTCAGGTGACCGGCCATGGTTGCGTTGACAAATGTGACCAGAATCTTGTTCTCGTTTCCTTCAGCAAAAGCTGCAGCGTAATCGTTCACAGCTGCAATGGCGAGCGCCTTCTCGGAGTCGATGACACTGAAGTCGTAGTGCGTGGCGTCCTGCCCAAAGATATTGGCCGTGACCTTGGACAGGTAAATGTCCTCAAAGTCAGCCGAGGCGGCATTCCGAGCGTGTAGGTCTGTGCTGGCTGTGGGCATGGCATGGGCCACGGGGAAAACCTCATATAGAGCCATGCCAATGGCAATGGAGGCTGCAGAGGTAGCCATTCGAGTGAAGCGCGTCTTCATATTGATAGGGATGTTTAAGACAAGTTTGGAAGAAGGGTAAACGAGTAACTTCTTCTGATGATGGATTGAGAGTGAGTGGTGATGATGCAGGATGAGCATCGGATCTCGTACGGCACTTACAGGCCTTTTATACTTCATGAACTGCTAGATCGTTGAGATTTAGACGAAACTTACATAGATAGCTACAATATGCCTCGGTAGGTAGAAGCAGAGCTCCCCGAAGGTGTCTCACATGCTACCTTACATAACGGTTGACATTGATCTCGTAATTATCCTTGTTAGGAAAGTAGTATTCTTGTAAGCCACATTTTTCCATTCTGAGAGTAATCGAGACCATCTTCTGCTTAGAAGAGAGTTCAGTTGAGAGATATATCTTGCCGAAAGCCGGACAACCCTTGACTCTGCAGCTGAAAAGAGCTCCACATACCAGCATTTCGACAAATACAATTCTCTCGATGACTTCTTTCCCCAGTTTTCCATTTGAGGACGGAGATTTTTACCGGCGGCCGCCTGCGGGAGGTCCCGTCGATCTAGAACGGTCTATATCAGCAGCTGAAGTGGACAAAGGGGCCGAAAGACTTGCAACAGAGTAACTCTATGCTGGTCACCTACATGATTCTGAGACGGAGGCGCTTTTATTGACGGAAGTACGGCACGCCCAATGCAACCTACGAACACTGGCAGTTCAAGCAGCATGGTGCCCTGATAAGCAGCGTTGTCCTAGGAGATTGGGAAACATCATTGGGCTAGCCCGAAAGATCTTGGCTACTCATGCAAGGCATTGGGATGCCAATTAAGATGGTGTTTGTATCTTGCCATAGTTGAGCTTACCTCTGCAGGAGGCCTGAAGCTTGAGCAACTTAAGGCTACGCTACGTTATCCTACCTCAATGTGTCCCGGTTTTCCTAGCCGGCTTAGGCTGTATGCATAAACCGGTGAAGTGGCTATGATGTTAGAGACGAGACTGACTTTGCAAGGGTCAATAACAGTACCATGTAAGAAGAGAGTACAGGCAAACATACAGTCATTGTCTATATATGCTACCTAGGTTATCTTGTTTTCTTTCAGTCTGGTAACAACGAGACAATTCAAAGAATGCAGAAAGATGACATTAAAATGCCTTTATATTAAAAGAATGCCCAGCTGTACTTCAATTCTTCTTCCTTACAAATACAGTTCTCCATAACCATCTCCCTCGCCCCTCTCAGTATCTGCAGTCTGTGCGGACGCGTAAGAGTAACCCCCGTTGTTGAACTCGCCTTCAAGAACAGGATATTCAAGCTTCCGATACGCATCCTTGATCTTCTTGGCACTTCGTAGAAACTGCTTCTTCATTTCTTTGTAGTCGCTCGCCGTCAGTTTGCCGTCTCGCTTGACGAAATCTCCATTTACGGTGACGTGGAGAATATCCCCAACACTGGCGTGCAGCATCACGGCTGCCACTGGGTCAGTCCATCCCAGGAGAGCCGGAGACTCGGCCGCATTCCACACGATCAGATCGGCCTTTGCATCTTTCTTGATGACGCCAAGGTCCGGTCGTCGAAGTGCCAGCCCACCAGCGCGTGTCGCAAGAGAGAAGGCTTGGACGACACTCATGGGATTGTTCCTGGGAACTTCCAAGTTGTTCAAAACCTTGTCGAAGAAATAATAACGAGCACTCTGCAGCCAGATCCTCGCCTGTGTCAAGATGTCCGTCGAGAAGGTGAAGTGAGTATCAACACCAAGGGCAGCTTGATCCTGGATGAAATAGGACAAGGGATGCGTGTGACCATAGTGCATCTCTGATTCAGGCGTGATTGACAGGTACTGGTTCGTCTTTCGAAGGAGGTTTGCGCCACCTGCTGTTATGAAGCTACCATGAGAGAAGACAACCGGGACAGAAGTATTGAGGATGCCCAAGGCGTGGACATCCTCCGGCATATTGGAGATGCCGAAAGGACCCGATAGGGCATGAGTTGTCAGTACTGAAACGTTGTACTCTTGAGTGAGACGTGCAATCTCCTTGGCGACGGGGGGTGGGCTTGGGCCGAAGAAATCGTAGGCAATGCCCAGCTCGACGTTGGTGTCTTTGAGAAGGTCTCCATCTGCGATCTCCACAAAGTTGGGGATTTGGTCTTCCACGGTGTAGTTCAGGGACGCAACATCATGGAATGCATACGCCCAAAATACACGGGCACCACTCTCGATTGAGGCATTCATCCCAGCGTACGCCGTTGCATTGGACCATGTATGATGAGCATGGTCAAGAGAGGTTGTGACGCCAGCGTTGAGAGCTTCCAGAAGGCCAGAGAGCTGGCCCCAATAAACGTCGTCGGCCGTGAAATGAGAGGCGGCTGCGTACTCTCCATATCGTCCAAAGTACTGAGCGAGGGAAGTGTTTGATCCCAAAGTTTTAAAGGCTGTCTGCCAACCGTGTCGATGCGTGTCGATGAAACCGGGGCTGATGATCTGGCCAGTAACGTCGATGATCTCGATATCATCAGGCAAAGACGAAGGCTTTGTCTCCGTGATGCTAGTAACTCGATCGTCGGTTACCAGAAGATAGCCATCACGGGTGATTCGAGGGAGATTTGTAGAATCATCCCATCCAATGATGGTTGCTCCACTGAAGAGCTTGGAGGACTTGGCAACAGCTCCAGTGAGCACAGCCGCGAAAGCGGACAAGATTGAAGTCTGTCTCATGGTTGGTCGTTTATCTCGGCACTTGATAGACCGATGCAGACAATAGTACCATCATCTCTATCCAGAACACTACCAGTCTTATAAGTCGACGGAAATCCGGATTCACGGATATGTGGGAGTTTCTTGTAGTCATAAATGGTCAGACGATCACGGTTCTTCGGATATACTGACTCGGCTACTTTCAATATAGGGACTCTTATCACCGTCGGTGGGTCAAAGAGACCCAGGGTCTCGCATATACAGACTCAAAAGGCGGCATGAAAGGTGCGTGCTCATAAGAGAACGACGCTATTTTCTGTTACGTCACAGCTCGGAGAGCGAGCCGAGGTTGGCAAGATTGTCAGCAAAGACAAATCTAAGCTTATAAATGTGCTTCTCAAGAACTCCAAATGGAGTCATCATCAAGCCTTCATTGGTCTTGATTGGCCGTGGAGTCGTTACTAGCCAAAGTAGTACCGGTAGTCGGAGATCTCCCCTTGCCGAGGCCTCTCTAGCGAACAAATCTGCATCGTATTGGTGCTCCGTATTTACCGAAGGTACGCCAAGCACGAGATGCTGGTGAGATCAACAACGTGAAATTAACGCATGGGAAGAATTCTCGGAAGCCTTGTCAAGGTGCCCAATGAAGTCTCTGTTCGAGGTTCCTCTCGGCCGGGTCTGTTGTGAGCAGATGTCGACCATTCTTACATGCATGGTCTCACATACATATCGCCAGTAATGAGAGACTTGTTTACCAGGGCAAGATTCCTTCTCAACGCTCTGTTGCGTTAGCTCCCAGAACGGGGTCATCGGTGTTTTACAAATCCGGGGTATTTGTGTTATTGTATTGTGCGCTATTCGGGCCATCTTGGCTTCCTCAGCCTCCAAGTAGACCCGTAAATTCGGCGTGGAGCAAGACCGAAGACCGAAGACCGAAAAAAGCGAAATGCCAAGAGACCAGGTAAATAAGTAAAAAAAAAAAACCCTTTCCGATCCAAACAAGCATGAAGGATGAAAAAGGAAGAGCTGTCTGAAATGGTTTGATAGGATTGGACATGGAAGGCTGTGATTCAGAGCTGAGTCATCCGCAACTGCCATGTCCATTCATCAACCAAAACACCAGAAAAACGTCACCAAGGATGGCCATAGTGAAAGAAAATAAGCAAAAACAGCAAAAAGAAAGCCAATCGACGTGGGCCTGATTCGAACAGACGCCTCCGAAGAGAATAGATTTCTAGTCTATCGCATTAGACCACTCTGCCACCACGCCTTGTGATTGGTTGATTACAGAAGAGGAAAATGTCACTCAAGTTCAGGGGTCGGTGGGATAGTTGTAGAGGAGAGATTTGACTTTGACTGCAAAGTTACTGGTTGAAGGTATTACTGAGACAATGGGAGTCTCTTGGCCAGGAAGTTGATTCCTCCTAGTTTAGTGAGAGCAGGGATAAGACGGCTGGGCAATCTTCGTTGCCCTTTCATCTCAGAGACTTGTAACTAGGATCTCAAGTTTAATATAAATATAAATAATAAAACCAAAGAAAAAATAATATATAGCTATATAAAAGAAAAGAAAAGAAAAATTAAAAGAAAAGTTTAATTATCTCTAAAATATAATTAATATATAAGAGGATATTAGATAGTACGATAATATTAAAAGGAAGAGAGGGCAAAAAACAAGGTAGATTTAGGGTAGGTAGCTTCCTCCGAAGCAAAAAAACAAGTTGCGGTTTATGTGGATCGAACACATGACCTTCAGATATCGAATGATTGAAGTTTGACTTCAGTCTGACGCTCTCCCAACTGAGCTAAACCCGCTGTTGGTTGTTGAAGATTCGGTGTCCTTCACAAGCTCTAATTCCTGCAGGGGACACAGCCGTCGGGCGCTTGTCCACTGCTTTGCCATTGGAAGCACATGTCCGTCTTTTGCTTCACCCACATACCTTTCCTCCTTATTTTAGACGCTTTAATCCCACACAATTTGTTTTCCAATGACTGATCAAGTGAGAAAACCGGGTGGTACCCGTTGTCAAGGGCTCAAGCGTAATACGAAGTCCTAGTTGTATACGCTTCTATGTTTACACCCTTCCGTCTTTACCAGAGTCTCATACTCCAATACATCCCTTGACTCTCCCTTGAACGCAATGTAGTCCATTAAAAGCCCCTTTGGTTTCACCACTAGCTAACGTCCAAGTATCGGAGGTGGTCTTGCTCTAGATGACGGACACCGGGCTCTTCCCACGGATATTCGCTCTCAGTAGACCGAACAATTTCGACATGGCGGACACTCCTAGGCTTGATGCCATAAGCAAAGGTCTTTGGATGGCTAATCAGGCCGGCTGTCACTTCTACCTCGACATCGATCTCATTGCCCTTCTCATCCACCGTTTTGCTGATTTCGAAAGCGGCTAGTAGTCGAGAGATTGTGAGGAAAAGACTGTCATCTGCGAGGTACCTTCCAGGGCAGATCCTGCGACCGTAACCAAAGGCATGATTTGCCGGGTCTGGTTCGTTTCGTGGCTCCAAGAATCGCTCGGGGTCAAAGGCCTCAGGCTTGGGGTAAACGGCTGGATCATGCAAGAACCACCAGATTGATGGCAGAAGGAAGCTGCCCTTTGGAATCCTGTAGCCAGAGTGAAACATCTCTTCCTCTGTAACATGCGTCGTGCCAACTGGAACAACAGGAAGCCATCGAAGTGTCTCCTTGATCAAGGCGTTGACATATGGCAGCCTTTCCCTGTCCTCGAATTCAGGCAACCTGTCAGAACCAACAACACGGTCAAGTTCCTCCTGGGCCTTTCGTTGAACTTCAGGGAACAGAAGCATGGCGAGCACAAAGCCGCTTAGGGTGGAAACGGTTGTATCAGCACCTCCTCCGTAGATGATGGCAGCACTGTTCTTGATGTTGTCCACTTCGCTCTCGGTGGGCTCCCAGTTGTTCTCGGGGTTCTTGCTGTGTTCGGTGACGAGTGAAGACACATATGAAGATGTAGGGTTCCCGTTCGCTATCTGGCGCAACACAAAAGAGTAGGGAATATCTGCTGCCATGCGAGCTCGTTCTCTCCACTCCTGTGCAATCTTCTTGAAAGAGGCGCCAGGGAAGCCAGTGGGGAGGTGCTTGAGGAAAGGAAAAAGATCGACCGACCAGGTCAAGGGGACTAGAGCATCAGAAAAGTTGCCCATCATGTGTTCAATCAGGGTAACTAGAGGATCAACCTTGTGAGGTTCGATGGAGTAGCCATACGTAATTCTCAGAATAATGGCGCTCGCCTCACTATGAAGTCAAGTCAGTAAGTCGGCTCGCGTGGAAGGCTTGGTAGAATTATGCGATATTGCCCAAGGTAACGGATGAACTTACGTCTTGATATGACTGATGATATTGGATGGGTCGTCCAGAACGCGAAGTAGGAAGCGTCGTGACTCGACATTTTGAACATGCCAGAATCTCTCGCAGATGAGTCTAGTTCCCATCTGCTGGTGCATAAGCTTGCGGTGCAGTCGATGTGTTGCGTTGTAGGGAAGGCTGGGTGTAAGTGCGTCGAAGCCACATAGTTCCCCAGCAAAGTGTTGCTTCGGCCGTGAAGATGTCTTTGTTGATCTCTTGACAATAAGATCCTGCAGTACATCCTGGGAATGGACCAGGATCATGTTTGTTCCGAGTACGGTGACAGAGCTGAGGGGTCCGTAGGTGTCCTTGAACTTGATCCAGTGCTGATACTCTGGCACGCCTGGAGGAGGGAGGTCAAAGATGTTGCCAACGAGGGGCAAAGGCTTTGGGCCAGGGGGTAGATCGCGCGGTGCCTTCCATCGAACAGAAAGGCGCCAGAGGATGATGCCCACAAGAACAATGAAGACCTGTAGCAAGGCAAGAAACATGATGGGAGGTGATGGCTGTGAATGTCTGGTGGCAACTTGACTCCTGACTCCTGAGGAGATAGGGGAATTTATGGCAAGAAGAATCCCTCAGAAGGCTAGACTTTCGATGAATTCTACGTTGGTTGGTCGTCATATATACCATACTAGCACCTTTACTGCGCTACTACCCAACAGGGAAGTTTCAAGCTGGCCCAAGGGATCCCCAGTTGAGGTGGTCTTGACCCATGTCATATCGAAGATCGACGCCCGGCAACTTTGTGGGGTTGCACGGCAGGGTACAGACATGTCTTACAACCCTGCGAGGACAAGGGAAATGCTAACCAGAGCTTCTGCTGTAGGGTTCCCGTTGTTCCGAGACAAGGGTGCGGCCTGTAGCGAAGCCTGTTGGAAGAGAGCTATGACGGGATATGAAACCAATTTATGTTCATGGAGGATGCCAGCCAGCACCGGGAGAAGCCAACATTTGATATATTTTTGCTAGTATTGTAGCTGGCAGAGTAGCTGTGGAAGGACTGACAGTCACCAGGCCCGTCTTGTGCATCACATCTTCGGCCGGTGTGCAAGATGTGAACCTCGGCTGATGTGTCCATTCCAAAGATCCCTCAGACTGACGGCCCGTGTGTTCTGATGCAGGATACCCCACTCCGCTTGCTGGGATAGATAGGGTAAACTACGAGGCAGTGAGCTGCAAGACCCATATCAGAACTTGGCTGAGACACGCCACGTATTCCGCAATGGTCCTAATGGCTGCTGTAGGATTGAGGAGAACTCTTTGGTGGGGGCATTGACAAGAACCAGCGGCAAAATGTCAAGAATTCAGCGTTATCTGCGGCACACTGAGTCAAGAAGTACAAAGAGGTCAAGGGGATCGGCCAAGATCGGCCACGCGCAGAGTCTACATGTGCAAGGGGGGGGGGGGTAAAGAAACTGCATGTAAGACGTGGGCAGTGCAGCTGGGATGATTGCCTTGCTACCTTGGTCCAACAACCACGGCCAGCAAAGGAGCCACGCCACTGGTGAGACGAGATCGCCGTTGCGATACCACATGAAAAGCCGATACAGGGTTCAGCTTAAATTTTCTGCGAAGCATGAGAGTGAGATGTGATTCATGAAGCGGGAGAGGCGCGGGAGCTAATATAGATTCCGATGCAATCGTGCAACGTGATTGATGCGAGCGGGTGCCCCGGCTGCATACCGGTGTGGAGATGATGGATACCAGGGGTCAAAACAGGATCTGGCTACTCCATAGTAGGGGTAATACGAGAAGGGACTGGAATGATTGGTATAGTTCCCATGCCGAGAAGCTTTGGACAGCTCCACCGAACCAGTTGTGATCGGGGTGATCTATCACACACATGGCAAAGTACCTCGATAGATTGGCTCCGCTGTGTCTGGCGCGTAATCCTGCCATGAGTTCTGAGAGACACCGGGCACTGGTCCGTTTACTTAGGGAGCAGTGAGGCAGCACCGCAGTAAGACGGACTGCGATTGTTATCTGTGCTTGGGCTCGATTTAACTTGACGTTGGTTGTCGTGATTGTGATGCGCAATAGTTATATTAGCTGGCTTCTAGCTCAGTTACAGCGTCTGCACGATCCCAATCATTCTCCTACCACGCGTTGGCTTTACCAGGCTAATGCTCGTGGCATCACGGCCCAACGAGTGCAGATGGAGTCGTACGTGTTGGTGACAGCTGATGCTTCACATGAAGCCAGGAGTAATTCAGTTCTGGCAGAGTGATATTGTGTGATGTGAGAATATGACATGGCCTATCTATTTAAACATGGTTATGCGACTGGAAAAGAAACGCGTGGTTGAACTGAGACGTGGAACCTTCCTGCTGACAATTCTATCTTAATTGATGAGAGCCTGAGCGAATCTCAGCCTCCGAAAAAGGTAGATAATCGCGATATAATCAAGTCTAGGGCCTAGTTTTATCTAAGTCGCCGCTCCCTGTATCAGACCCAATCTAGTCAAAGGGCGAAGATCTACGGGAATTTCTCTCAATATGACATGAGTAGAAGCGTGATTATAAGTCGAGGCCTAAGAGTTTGGGGTCTTTCGATGCAAGCAATCTCTCCTTGAGAGAATCCACGGATCTAGCTAGTATCGTGGTTTTTGGGTGATCCATTTGATCCCAATATCACGTGTCTCCAGAGCCACCTTTGAGAACAACCATCAAATGTGTCAACAAATCAAACCTCACTTGACTGGTTGCTAAGAGAAAGCCTTCAAACTTGAACACGCGTATACTGTCGGCATTGGGATAATAGTCTCTGAGCCGAGTACCTTATCGTCGATCAAGATGACTTCTGCCTCGAAAGAAGAGTTAGTAATGCCTATGGTAGCAAATGATAGTGGTAATTTATTCAGTTGTCCGACATTGCTTGGCTACAGGCATAGCGAATAGCGCTGCTAGGTAGAGCCTATAGCAACTTGGAACAAGCAATTCGAACGAGACCTTCAGCGGGTACATAAGCGCGGAATTGAAATTTTCCAAGCTGAGGTCGGATTCATGGCTTTTCTAGGTAGCCATGTGGCGGGCTGATCCGTGAAAGAGCGAGCTGAATCTAAACGAGCACACTATTGCCATGACTATTGAAGCAGCTCGGCCTTTGTGGTTAGGGTGCTCCTCCTCACCTCGGTCTCGACCGTGGCTTGCCCAATCACGACTGATGGTGTCCACCGAATAATGTGGCACCATCCATGAGGCCTCATCTTTTTGTTCCGCTGTCAATTGGTATATATGCAATTTTCCTCCCAAGATGAGTGGCTTTTGTTCGCTTCTCTTAGACCATCCGGAAATTTGTCTTTGTCTGAAACGGGATGAGAAACAACGTACTACTTGCTGTGGCGCTGGCCGTCGTCGGAAGCGATGCTGCTGCCCTATCACCTCCACTCGTCGAGCGTGCGGCATGCAACCGTGATAACCTATTCCGATGCTTTATCGATCAGAGATATTCCGTGCAAGCCAGCGAGTTCTGCGCCAACCTTTCGCCATCCACTGTAACGGTTGCCACGATAACTGCCACTGAGTGAGATTCTGCCATATACAGGCCAGCTCAATGATTCACAAACTGACACTCCACTTAGGACCACAACAGTTGAGACTGAACTCACTGCCGACGTCGTCACCAGTACCGAGATATTGACTACGACCGTATTCACTGAAACTATTGCGACGGCAACCACCACGGTGACATTTAATCCAGATGTTCTGGCCAAGCGTGATGCTTCAGTGAACGCCCCGAAGTGCATGACCAATGGTGTCACCTACCCTGCCAGCCGCATCACATCAGCTTGCTCTTGCATTGATGTTCCTGCGTCAACTGTCAGCGTGACATATGTTGCAGGCACCGAGACAGTTACAGAGGTACGTCGCTGTCAGAAAGAACTTGTATGTGCTGTGAGGGCTGGGCTTACGATGATATATAGACCAGCACTGTCTTTACAACTCCTTCACCGGCCACGATAACGACGTGGACGACAGTCTCTACAGCTGCCGCTGGGGTCCAAACTGTCACAGTCGCTCCCACGGGCACAACAAACCGCCTTTCTTTCCAGAACGGTACCATGAATGGCTGGGAACTGCTTCCTACGACCTGGCCAGGAGAGATGAGAAAGGGCATCATTAATGGAGCGACAGAGTGGTCCTTCAACTTCTTCCCCGTGGACAACAGCCTTGCTACACTGCGGTACCTCCCACTGGTTTACATGGAGGCTGGCCGATATCAGGCTGGATTTACCAGTTACCTGTTGCAGTTTCCTGCCCCGACAGGGCCCTGGGGCCAGTACTTTGTGTTTGACATTGTCAATCCTTCAAAGGGCACCAACATCACCGTCACCTTTCCCGCGGTCGCAACCAAAAAACTCCTTAACAAGAGGTTCGTGACGAGCATGCAGAACACGGTTGATATCCCCGAAAGTGCGGCTGGATATAGCCAAATAACAGTGAGATGGATTGCTACTCCTCAGTATGCACTTACGGCGTTAAACAACCTTGCCGTCGAGAAGATTGGTTAAGAAGGTGTTTGTTGGGGTTCACGGTTATATTAGACAGTAAATACTGAATATGGTCGCTTTCGAACTTCACAATGGCTTCTTTTTGGAACGTCGTGAGTGAATTAACTAATGCATGGGTAGCTAAGCGGCAATCTCCTTGGTAGACCAGCTGGCGTTCAGTTGACTGCGACTTGATATCGCCACATCCCACGTCCTCTCACAGTGACGCAAAGTACATTAACAAGCAGCACTCCTTTTCGAACAGAGTTAGATGCTTTCTGCAAGTCTTGATAACTGCGCCGCAGCCACAAGGCGTTTTCTCATATGCAGACGATTCAGATAAGGAGAGCCCTACTAGGCTGGGGTGGTGAGGGATTTCTGGGGTTTGATACGTGCATTTTCTTGATCCCCGGAAGATGTAACGTCGCTAAGAGATTTGCCAAGGCATTAGCCAACCAGCATCGTTGGGCCATGGTCATTCGCAAGCTCATCGACTGATGATCACATACAAGGCACATCGAGCCGTTGCCAATGCCAGGACCAGCTGAAAACCGTTGGCCCTTATTAGTTAACGGCTGCCTAGGCTGAATAATTTTCGCATTGGTAACTTGGCATCCTCGGCGCAGAATCACCAGCATCATGGACAAGAGCGACAATACTGATAGCGATCTCGCCAACTCACAATGCACTGACTCAGCGTTGGAATGGGCTATGATCATCATCACCATCATCGCCATCAACGTTACCTGGTGGTTACTTGAACTTCCGCTACTGTGGACCCACGGGGCACAGATGTATTTGGATTCTGTCATGTGGCAGTGCTTTCGTACCTATATGCCATGTTGCGCGGCCATATACGCCCTCAGCTACGCCAGGACAACGCAGGAAGAGCCGTATATATACTATATTGGCCCGTTTTACGATGTCTTGAACGCTCCGAAACAGGACTAGAACCAGAACCAGAGCCCGAGGCAGAGTCAGAGTCAGAGTCACGACATGGTGGTGAGAGGAGAGAACGAGCCGGAGCCTCGAGAGGTGCAACCTCAAGCCACTCGCGGCTTAAGCAAGTTTCAGCTCATCAAGTCCATCTTGATTGACTCGCTGTCGATCGTGGCTACAGGTCTTACCGTCAACACTGCGGTGCATCTTCGCGTCGGCAACACATCGGGCGTTACCGTATCAACTTGGGTGTATCCCTCCCTTCCAGTCGCAGTGATTGGTCTCTGGCTCCTTGTTTGTGGTACGTGGATTCGCTGGAGCCGCAGATGGACCATATGGCTCGGCATGCTGGTTGTTATCGCGGTCGGCGCTGCGCTCATCACCCCGGTTGCTGTGTTGTCCCCTGCCGGGAAGAAGAACAAAGTCTGGATCGCAGCCATTGTTGCTTACGGTCTCATGGGTCTACCTGTTCTGGCGAGTCGAAGCGATGCGCTTACTGCATTTCCCGTTGTGGTCATTGGGCTTGCGGGTCGTGTTGGCGGTGTTGGTATGGGCGCAATATTAAAGGCAGCGTATTTTCCGTATTGTCAGCTACAGCACAAAGCGTTTGGCGTGATCTACCTCGCCGTGGGCGTGCTGGGGGGCTTGTTCGCAATTGTGGCATGGCTCCGGTACATTTGGCGGATAGATCCTACAACTAACCCAAGGAATAAGAGAATAGGAAGTCTGACGGTCTCTCTTATGGGCGGAAAACGTTGGGGAAGAGAAGGGGATCGTGATGCTGCTCCGTTTCCAGATAGGGATGGTGAGAGCAATTATTACCAGCAAGTAAGTAGGGCACGATGATAGTTCCAACGTTGATATACTAAAACTTTCTCAGTCGCGAGTTGCACGGCCTTATTGAGGATTGTAAATTTAATGATGGACTGGGATATGGGGGCATTGAAGCCTTATCCAAGCGACATTGAACACAGGGCCATCAGAACGCAAAGCAAGAAGACATTAGATAATAGGCTGATATGCATTTAACAGAGTGCGTAAACATTGGTATGGACCCAAATATGAAACAGTTTCGTGCTGGCGGGTTTCTGACTCGCATAAAGGGGCAAGTTTCGGACACGGCGTTGGGTCGTTCACGGAGCTTGTTACCTAACCTACCTATGTAGCTTGACAGCCTGTCACATGTTCCCGAGAACCGGCTCGTCGGGAGAACAAATAATTCTTAGCCCCCAATCGGGTTATTTGCTTCAGTTTGTTTGAATGCGCAACCCTGCGACGATCCTCAAACGTTAGCGCATGTTGGCGCTCATCAAACGTTAGACGATCATGTAACGAGGTTTGGTCGGGGTTTGGGCTAAAATAGAACGAAACAGACTCGAAGATCATAAAGCAGAGCCCCTTTTGCGAGCAGTTGTGAATGACATGTGGTGTAACCGGAAGGCCGACATCCGTAACGTGAATGCCTTGGGGCATGTGTGAGAATGTATCGGTTAGCGCTCGTCTGCGGCCTTGAGTCGGCCGACGAGTATGAGACTCGAGGGCTTTCGACAACAAACACAATTCTCTAATGAAGTATTTAAGAGCTCGAGTCACCAGTTTACTTCAGTCTCTCATCACATCAACACATCAAAACACAAACATCTCACAACAATACTACTCTCAATACGACCACTCTCAACGTCAAGTTCAAAAAAACACAAAATGGTTCAACTCGCTATTTCACTTACCTTTGCCCGTATGCCTAAATTCTCCCACATTCCCTTCTTCCCGCTAACAAAAAACTAGTATTCGCCAGCGTCCTGGCGCTTCCCAACCCACTCGCCCTCCCAGCTGACCCCGCAGGGGATAAGAACGTCGGGAATGGCCAAGGCCTTCAGTTCATCACAGGAGCGTGCCTTAGTGACTCTGACTGCGCAAGTGAATGTTGCGCGACTCTCAACGGAAGTGGCGTCTGCTCAGCAAAGGCGGCGGCCAACGAGCAGGGCAAGCAGGGATGCGGATTCGGCGGCAACGGCGAGCAAGAAGCTGTCGTCTCTACAGAGCCTGCTGGCCAGGCAACACCAACTGAAGCAGCCCAAGCGCCTGCCAATACCGGGGCTAACAGCGACGCGCCAGGTGCCGAGAATGTGGGCAAGGGCAACGGCCAACAGTTTATCACGGGCCAGTGCCTCTCTGACGCCGATTGTGCATCTAAATGCTGCGCAGGAAAGGCTGGAAGCTCTAACGGTGCCTGCTCAGCTATTGCAGTGGCGAATGAGAATGGAAAGACAGGTTGTGGATTCGTCCAAGCCTAGAAAGGGGGCTTCGGCGTTGGGCTATGTTGATGGCGATATGGAAAGGTGATACTGTACCAATCTGTGTAAAAATAGCTTGACCGTCTATATGCTGGAATGAGAATGTTCGAGGGCTGTGCCCACGAAAGAAGTACCATACCGAGCCGCTGATTCTATTCAAGTACGTTGGTTTGCAGGAAATGTTCTTGGGGGCAGTCTTTAATCGTTCCCTGAAGGTTTCTTTGAAGCTATAACATTCGACTACGAATTACAACTTGGTCACTACACATTGACGACTGTACTAGGAGATATGGCGTTGCATTAGATAATTCTAATCGGTAGAAAAATGCCAACATGATGTCCCTTCCCGTACTGATGGGCAACAGGTTTGACACTCAGGACAATCTTGCTTCTCATGTGCTGCTGATATTTCCTTGCCCTTAAATGGCACATGGGGCGCAGGAATGCACATTCTCCTAGATTCACTGACTGCATAGTTGCTCCTCACCGAGCAACTGCAGTAAGACGACATCGCTTACTTGCCTAGGAACACCAGATTAGCTACGTTCATGATTGCCATGAATAGCCAGATCAAGACGGCGATAATCGCCGTGTACCACGAGTTGGTCATCTTCTTGCCCTCGTAGTCGAGTTCGGCTCCCTCGCCAACTACCCGGTCCAATACAGTCTCATGATCCCCGTCAGCCGTACGCCAGCGCGCCCTGCCGGTGTGAACCGTCATGTATTTATCACGGCAGGTGAAATAAATGAGTGGCGCAGTGACAAACGGCAGGATGATGCTCAGAGCTACCTGGGAACCGTTGAGCGCTGCGTTGAGCCCAGAGCGGCCCACGGCTCCCGCGATAATGATGCTTGGTGTGATGCTGATGCTGCGAGTCACAAGGCGGCGCAGCCACGGCTTGATCTTCCAGTTCAGGGCGCCCTCACTGACCATTTGTCCAGCAATGGTGCAAACAATTCCAGCCGAGACTCCTGAGAGAAGTAGTGCCAGGGCAAATATAGTGCCTGCCGCAGGAGAGATAGACTTAGAAAGTAGATCGTGAATGCCAAAAATGTCAGCTTCGAGAGCGTCTGGATTGTTGTAAAGCGAGGCACCGGCAACAATAAGAATGGCGGAGTTGACAAAGAGCGCAAATGTGAAGAGAGAGGTGGCCAGGTCAATGATAGAAATCTTGAGCGAGTGCTTGATTGCGCTTTCAGAGGGGACGTAGTAGCCTTTGTCGATGCCTTCATCAAGAACCGATGATCCCGAGGTAAGTTGGCGAGGTAACAGACCGCTTCGCTCATCGTATTCGCGTAGGCGAGGTTGAACAATGCCTGATCCTAGATATAAGCTATGAGGCATGACTGTCGCGCCAAGAATACCGCAAGCCTGGTAAATACTGCCCTAACATTAGAGTGAGGGCAAAGACGAAGGAGTAAGGATCTGGAACTCACGCTTCAGACTCAATCAGTGAGCTTGAGGGAAGATAGCCTCTGAAGACTTCTCTCGGGGAGGTGTCGCGGATCAGAGACAGCTGAATGCAAAAGCAAACCACGACACCGAGAACCAAGCAAACGATGAACAATTCAAAATATCGTAGACCTTTCATGGACTCATGTGGGCGATAGAAGAAGAGGATTACCATAACATCAATGATTGAAATGGCACATCCCACCACCAGCGGGACTTGAGGGATGAGAAGGTTCAATGCAATGGCAAATCCAATCACCTAGTTGGTCAACATCTATCAACAAAAAGGTTGAAACAAAGGATGAATCAAGGACCTACCTCTGCTATGTCTGTGGCAATAATTGCAGCCTCGGCAAAGACGTACAAGATGTAGTTAAGCCATCGAGGGAGAAAGGCACGACAGGCTTCAGCGAGATTGAGGCCGCTGACGGTACCGAGTTTAATGGCCAGACTCTGCAAGAAAATGGCAAACAGATTGGAGAGAAGAACTATGAACAAGAGGCGGAAGCGATACGAGGCTCCCGCGGCGATATCGGTAGAGTAATTGCCAGGATCAACTGGACGCACACATGTAAGTGAGGTGAAGGGAAAATGCCTGCAGGATGACAATGTGCAACATACTGTAGGCAACCGAAATCATAAAACCTGGCCCGACAAACGAGCCAACTGTAACGAGCATCTTCTTAAGACGCTGCAGCGGCGTGCCGCGGTCGGCGTCATCACCAGCCGGAGCCGGCGGAGGGTGGGCGGGTGCGGGCGTCCGCAGACCGCCGTCGGGTGGCTGGCCCCGGTCGATTGACCGATAGGCCAGCCGATACGTGGCCTTGGCACGGCCGGCGTTCTCGATAGGAGCGTCGCTGACTATCTGTCCTGGAACATTGGAGGTCGCGTCCGGCAGTGCTTGAGAGCCATGTTGTACCACGGCCCGAGTATTGACGAGCCCATTGAAGTCCTCATTCGTAGTGAGGTCACTGGAGTTTGGATTGGGGCTCTGGTTGTAGCCGTTATCACCCTTGAGGGGCTCATCAGTGTGAGATGTCTTATTCATGGCGTCAGTCACGTTTGGTCGAAGATTGAAGCTGTTTGATCAGAAACCGCTGTCTTGTGTCGCGTGGGACACGCCGCTTTATCAACGGTAATAAGAAGGGTAGCCGGATACGCCATTCCGGGGTCGGCATGTTCCACGTCGCTCGTACAACGTCCCCGCACAATGATCCGTTGAAGCGAGCTTTCCCGAAGACGAAGCTTCTTTTACAAGGGCTTAGAATATGGACCATCTAGAACCGTGCGTTGCTCACCGGGTTCAGGTACGCCGTCTGACAACAGTGATGGTGGCCGGTATGCATATTTAGAGAGAAGGGTGTGCTCAGTGAGCATTGGTCTTGTGCAATGCCCGTGACTGATGTGATCTTATTGTCAGCTTTGTCCACGACGCTGGTGATAAGTACTCAGTACAGGGTGACGATATGGTTTCCACCACAGCTTACAGGTAACAAGCCCTAACAGATGGCGTTGACGCGGCGTATCACAAGAGGCAACTTGATAGGCTGAAGAGCAGAGAGTCTCTGCAAGGGCCCCGGAACGAACGGCACTTACGGCACCTGGACATCGTCGGGATCCATCCAATCCGTGGACGCTAAACTGTCTTGAACTTACGAGAAGATCCCAAGTCCCGAGACGCTCACGGGCCCCATTCGTCGGGTCTTTTAGGGATTTTGTTTGCAGGCCAAGGCAAGCTGAAAGAAGCAGAAGCGATACACAATTGAGCGCTAGAAGGATTCGAGAAGGCATCTGGCGTATTCATCTCAAGGCGCGTAATGAAGCGTTTGGGCAACTGGCGATTTTCTGGACCCACACCGTGCGAGTTGAGCGCCATGGCCCACCTATGTACGCGCGTTCATTGGCTCATCAAGCGCTGCTCTATAATTGGCTGACAGTTTTTCGACCCCCTGAAGTTTCAGGGGACTTTCAAGGGACAATGGTGCTGCGAGAATTCTCGCTTTGAGCTGGGAGATGGAGTTTCTGTCATCACTTAAAATCGCGTTGATGCAGTAAAATGCTCGATCCTAAATGTGATAGTTGGCCAGTAGTATTTATTACTGGGAGCTGACATCTGTTAATGTCCAATATTGGGATTAGAGACACCGATTGGTACCTTCCTCAGAGTCAAACGTCCACTCACTTAATGACACCATCTTGCTACCTAGGCAACAACCTTGGTGATAGCTGAGGACATTGTGAACTGATATTAGCCCAGTTAGTAACTATATGCTGAATTATGACTCTATGGGAGTTTTCATGTCCCTCCTTACGTAGGGCCTCGGTCTCTGTGAGTGGCTGCTGCCCTGGTGATAGTTTGCCCATGCACCATGATATAGGGTACTACGTTTGGAAACATTTTCTCCCAACCTGAGCTGCTGAAGGCTGCTTTGATTGAGTCTTATCCTGAGTTATGATACAGGCCCCTGCCATATCTAAAGCGATACTCCTTCACTGTGCTCCCGCCTACTCGGGCATCAGACCCCTGGGGAAACTCATGAGCTTGCCACCCCAACAATCAGTCACATACGATCATACCTACTAGAAAATACGGGATCCCGTCTGCTCTCCCAGAGTCAAGCTAGTAAGGGGCGGATTAGTAGTTAGGTCGGTGACGACTAGCGAATACCCGCTGTTGTATGTGTGATATTTTTGCTCTATTCTTTTGATTCCTCTTTGGTATGATCAGTGGAAAACTGTGATGGTACTGGCCTTTGAATCCAATATAGTGATACTTGGACCCTATCGAGCTTCGATAAATACCAAGTTTTGTTGGGAAGCTTAACTAGCTATCCCTCTCTGTTAGTTATGGACCCGACCTAAAACTCCACGCTGGGTGGTGTAAGAGCCGCGTGAAGAAACAGAGAAACTGCGAGGAACTTAAGCTCGCGTTACATTGGTGGAAATAACAGAGCGAAGTTTGTTTATGCTAGCGTGGGTAGCTATATGCTTCTTCCTCATGTTGCCATTGTTGCGTAGACCTATTCGGTTTTTAGACTACCCGATCATAATCACAACCATGGGCTTGGTACTGGGTCCAAACAGATTCGATGAAGATTCTGGATCGATATGAAATCCTGCCCTGGGATATAGAGACGAATTCGGTTATACTCAAAGGCTATAAGGAGGCTAGTAGCCGCGATGCCACAGCATATAAGTATTAACACAAATAAGTATTTCACTGGTGAGTCTTATTCGCTGCCTGCCTCCCTAAAGACCGCGGTTTTATCACTAGTATAGTCCCTACAGTTGATGCCTTTTCCAATTATCGTGCCCGTGTTGACAGACCGGGCAGTGCCACTGTCCGGAAGACAGGCTGCAGGAAAAGGTCTTCCTGCATGAAGGACACCTATATGTCTTAACCTCGTGGTCTTCTCTGGCTCGCAAGAATGGCACCAAGTCAGCCGCGAAATCATTTGTGGTCCGCAGTACTTCGCAGAAGTAACCCTTGCCCAAAAGGTCATCAATATGCTGGCTGGAGGTTTCGATGATGAGGTCTCGGAGCCTCCTGTCTTCCAACGGTGAGGTGGTGTAGGCCACATTGATGGCAAGTGGGAAGTCATCCATCGGCCAGCCAACATCAAGGGCTGCGCCAAATTTCTTTGCGGCATGTCCTTTAAGGGAATCTATATCGTATTTGTCCGCGATCTGATAGATCTGGGCCTCAAAGACCATGGACGAAGTACCATGGACATTGGTGTAGTCAAAGTTGTACATGAAGTGCAACATGGCCTCAACAACACCAACATCGAAGTCCTGGATGTTGATCACCTGTTCGGAGCTTTCCTAGAAAAGAAATTAGTATTTACCAAGGATTGTTTCTTCATAAAAGAGATCTATACCTTTCATGGGCCGTTCAGTTGTTTGAAGAAATACT
Organism: Fusarium sp. MBC 441; assembly: GCA_030779165.1. Taxonomy (NCBI): domain Eukaryota; kingdom Fungi; phylum Ascomycota; class Sordariomycetes; order Hypocreales; family Nectriaceae; genus Fusarium; species Fusarium sp. MBC 441. The sequence continues at coordinate 201,123 of JAPFTC010000142.1, forward strand.
TGGAGTGGGCGCACAGAATCAGTCGATGGACCTTGAAGGTCTGCCCGTCGCAAGTGACAGAAAGATCGGAGAGAGTGTCTTGGTTGAAATAACTATCAAAGAGGTGAGTCGATGCTAAGGGGATCTTTGCAGTGTGAAATACCCTTTCAATGATGATCGAAAACTGTCGAACGGTTCGGATGCCATGATGAATGGCGCTGGGATCTCAGAACAGAAAGTTAGGTCTTTCCTGACACTCGGTATCGACTGTAGTGAAATGGGAGAGAAAAAAGGTCGAAACAGTCTCCTTGTGCATGGATAAACTTTGGGGTTGGTCGGCCTCCCGCATATTGGGTCAAGAACAGTGACGTCACAAGAAGTCATCTATTCCGGAGAACGAAATAACTAATAAAATTACGTTCGGCGAATGAAGGATACTGTATGGATTTCATAGAAGTCAGTTTCCCTAGACAAGAGCGAAGTTGTCTACTTGACTCACGAGAGGGAGGCCACTGAACATCACCCTAACTCTCATTCATACCAGTCTTGCATTAGGACAAATATTTCGACGATAGATGAATGAAAGGCTCTTCATATTAAATGACCTTATGCGTAAACTTGATTACTAGAGCATCATAGTTAGTGCTTGTTCTGACTCTTTTCGTATGGGACCCTAAGTTGAAATGATAGGAAGGCCATCCAGTGACAACCATTTACTCAAAGGCGTTGACAATGAGGGCTCAAATGATTGATTACGTATTGGACATAAATACGGTCTTGAATAATCCAATTGGGCACTTCTAGTAGCAGTAGGCAATGAGACAGGTATACATTAAAGATGAAGGCAAAATGAATAGATACCAAACGGATGGAATAGGAACTGATCTTGCATGATAGTCCCTAGAACTACCTAGTCATAAATATTGCCAAGCGTTGGAATTAACTCAAATTGTATAGCTAACCAGGTTCAGCGCTTCCCCGCATATTGATGTAAATAGGTTGCATTGCCAAATTAGCCAGAAGTCATCACGAACAACGTTCCACCAATCATGTCACAGCAAGCCATCTCCCCCAAAGTCGATCCATCAACATGTGGTCTTTTTGGCTTCCCCGCCTATGCATTCCCGGGATCATGTCCTCAATGGGGGCGGGGGCATTGTTTCCATCCACAAGAATAGTCGGTGTCGATCTTTCGGGTTGATCATTGCCGAGGTCTTTCGGAGTGAATGGCACCGAGTATTATATCCTGATGTTGCTTAAATGATCTTCTTCTGCACCACACATTTCCTGAATCCCTCTCTTTCCAGCCTTGTTTCTTGTTTGGCCTGTCTTTGCAACTATGCGGACTCCAACTCTCAAATCGCTTGCCCTCATTTCAGGGTTCGTGGGGTTCTCTCAGGCAAAACTGAATGCCAAGGAGAACTCGACACACATCTCCCTCTCCAATGATCGGCTCGATGTGGTCTTGACAAAATCTACTGGACATATCACCGATGTCACGCTTGATGGTCAGGATCTTCTGGGACCACAAAACGGTAACAGTGGCAAAGGACCCTACCTGGACTGCTCTTGTACTCCCGCAGGTTTCTGGACGCCGGGGAGCACCGCACAGCTTCAGCTTCTCAAAGGCAAAGACTCCACTGGAACCGACTACGCTGGAATTGTTATGAGTGACGTCTATAAGCCATCGAACCAGACACTGTCGCAATACTTCTTCCTTCGAGACGGAGAGACCGGACTGCACGCTTTTTCTCGTCTTACCTACTTCAATTCGGCAACTCCCTTCCTTAGGGACCTGGGCGAGCTCCGGACCCTCTTTAGGCCCAACACCAAGCTATGGACGCATTTCTCGACCAGTGATGGCAACTACGGACCCCTCCCTTCAATGGCCAATTCCGTCTCGGTTCAGGATGCGACTTGGTACGTGGGGGGTGACAAGGATGACGCGTATGCGAAAGAGTACTCGGATTACTTTACCAAGTACAGCTTGTCTGAGAGCTGGCGAAATCACGATGTTCACGGCCAATTCAGCGATGGCTCGACAAGCGATGATGGGAGCACTTTCGGATCCTGGCTTGTGCACAACACGCGGGAGACATACTACGGTGGCCCATTGCATTCCGATCTTGTTGTTGATGGCATTGTCTATAACTACATGGTGTCGGGCCACCACGGCGCTCCTATGCCCAATATTACTCATGGCTTTGATCGCACCTGGGGGCCGCAGTTTTACTACTTCAACAAGGGCGACAAGGACACCACTCTTGCCGAGTTGAGGGCTGACGCTGCGCAATATGCCAGCTCGGAGTGGAACGTGGACTTTTACGATAGTATCGCACACCACGTCCCTAACTATGCCCCTTCGTCAAAGCGGGTCACCTTCAAGGGAAATATCAAGCTCCCGAAGGGTGCTGAGAAGCCGATCATTGTGCTCTCTGAGAACAAGCAAGACTTTCAACTCAACGTTTTCAACACCAAGTCACTCCAGTACTGGGCTGAGGTTGACAAATCTGGGCGCTACAGCATCCCCCTGGTGGTGGAGGGAACCTACCGAGTGACCATCTACGCTGATGGAGTATTCGGTTGGTTCATCCAAGACGACGTCAGAATCTCAAGATCACACAACAGCAAGGGATTTACCTGGCGTGAGGAAAGCGCAGGCAAGGAGATTTGGCGGATCGGTGTACCAGACAAATCATCCGGCGAATATCTTCATGGATACGCACCTGATACATCCAAGCCTCTTCAGCCGGAACAATATCGAATCTACTGGGGTAAGTATGAGTACGAAAAGGAGTTTCCCAAGGGGGTCAACTTTCACGTGGGTAAAAGCGACGAAGCCAAAGACCTCAACTATGTTCATTGGTCATTTTTCCCATCCAAGGGCAATCATCTTCTCTCGGAGCCGTATTACGACAATGTGAACAACTGGACCATCACGTTTGACTTGAACAAGAACCAGCTGCGAGCCAAGACTGCTACGTTCACGGTGCAGGTAGCCGGCATGAGGAGCGCCAATGGAAACGCAAAGTGGACACCTGTGAAGGGCGGAATCAACGACTTGCCGTGGACCGTGAACGTCAACGGAGCTTACGAGTCGACCTGGCTGATTCCTTACTGGCGAAGCGGTTCTTGCGCCGTTCGAAGCGCTGTTGCATGTCAGAATGTGGAACACAAGTTTGTTTTCCCGTCCTCGAATCTTCGAGCAGGGAAGAACGAGTTTGTTTTGAGCTTGCCTTTCAATGCTTCGAGCGTTGAGACAGCTGTGTTGCCTGACTCGCTATACGTCCAGTACGATGCTTTGAGACTGGAACTCAAGTAGTTTAGTTGAACAGCTGGTACCCACGGTTGATCAAGTTTCATATAGAATGAAAGTATGAAGTATTGTCTGATTGCTGTTATGTAATGAGTTTTAATTGTCTACCTCTCAACTTCCCGCCCATCGTCAGAGAGAAGGCCACAATCACGCTTAAAGTCATGAAGCCATTCATCATTGTCAGCAGGAGTTTGGTTCCATGGATCATCACTATAAAAGCATAGACACTGTTAGCGATTGCGATACAGATGAGACAGGAGCATGAACATCACAGGACGCATTTCTAATGATCCAAGAACATGGTGTACTCACTCGTCATACCAAATCCAACGTGCCTGATATTTCAACTCCTCATCAGTCGGTACGTGACTACTGGGGTTGTTGGACGACATGGTGGTCATCACAAATCGGGAGAGGTCTCTCGCAAGGCGCCTGTAGCTGTTGCTGTCGTTGTTGAAGGGCGTCCCATTGAATGGGCCGGTTCCCTGGAAAGGGTTTTGGGTTGTAGAGGGTGGCCTCGCATGATGGATGGCTGAAGGGCTGACAATACCATGACCTTGTTTTAGGCTCAGCAACACCGAGGGAGATATACCGGACGCCGTTGTGGGTGAAGTAGGGCTTCTGGTGTGATCTAAGAGTTGTAACAAATTACCAATCCCCCCTTGAAGATGTCCAGAGTTGGGCTCAGAATTGACCAGCCTGTTGGGCGAATCATCGGTGGCCAAGTTTGGCTGGGGACTATTGCCATTTGTCATGCTATCGGTTGGCAATTGTCGTCCTCGATCACGCAAGGGAGTAAGCCACTTGTTGGACATCCAAACAAGCCTCGTCAAGAATCCGGTAAAAAGCTGCGAGGAGTTGTGCGAGCCAGATTCCATACGATCAAGAAGACTAGCCGCCTGCTTCTGCAATTCATAGTCTGTCATCGGAAGGCCTATCATGCTATGAATCGCAACTAGTCGGCATAGTTGAGTCTCTAGCTCGCAACCATCAAAGATGTCACTTTTGCCATTGATTCTTAGTTGGCTCATGCGTGACTTGTTGATCTGCTCGATGGGGCGTAAGCGGGCCTGTTGAACAATCTCGGTCGAACTGGTGAAAATGTCTCGAAGCCATGACGGTGCCGGGGGGGCGTGATGGCCAGAAGTAGCTTCTGCACCAAGAATAATAGTACATCCCTCGCACTGGAGTTCGTCATCTGAAGGCAAACGGCCATGTGCGTCTAGATAGTCGTACATATAATATTCAAGCTCCAGTTTGATGAGTTCATATGCACTGGTAGGTGAGCCGGCCGGTCCTTGAGTGACAGAGAATGGAAGTGGCGAGGTTTGTTCGCAATGAATGAGGTCTATCGGTTAGTTGTGGGAATTCCCATGTCAGAAACAGCTACTCACAAGGTGGTATAGCATTCTCGATCATATCATTCACGTCATGGTCAAATCCCCAATCGCCTTTCCAATCTGCCATCGTGCTTCCACTTTTAAAGTGATCGGCGAGATGGTCAACTCGTGTGGTCCAGGACGATAAACTCTCGCCGCAGAAGCCACATCGAGACCTGATCTCGGCGTTGTCGGTTTTCCATGAGTCCATCGGCCACTCCATGTACTTAGTACCATGCACTAACTTCAAGTGCTGTTGCAGGTGGTCCTTTCGATAGAAAGTGCGCTCCTCAAGCGACCGTTCTATGCATGAAGCATAACTATGTGCATTCAAGTGCGACTCGTCCGGGTCGGCTTGTCCACAGTAGATACAAGATATGCCTTGCTCGGGGTGCATAGCAGTGGTCCCGTTTGGAGAGCAAACCCATCTCTCGAGCGAGATATGCAGTGACTTCTCATGTCGAGTCCAGTTATGCTTTGTTTTAAACGTCTCTGGACAAAACGTACACTGATACTTGTGGTAGGTGTGGAACAGACTTGGCTGGAGGGGGCCTTGTCGCTTCGGTGCTCTTCGCCGTCTCCTCCGACCGGCATGTCGCGTCAGGATTTTGAGAGACCCTCCGGAGCTGCAGGAATGAGCCGAGGTGCAAGATCCAGATCCGCGACTTGAATGGGAGTTGCCTGCGCTACTGACCGATGAGGCATTATCTGAAGATCTGCCAGATAATGGCGAGAAGGGCCCAAGTTTAGGCGAGGCGGCGACGGCGCGAGAGATGCTGGCGACGGTAGCAGGTTCGCATTCAGGTGGGGAATTTTGCCAGCGCTGAAGGGGGCTCATTTGGTCACAAGGCATTGGCGTCGGAGGTCGTCGGGGGATATTGATGGTACCAGGTCCGGTTGATGTTGATTGAGTAGCATCGCGGATATATGAGGACTGTGTCCGGGAAGAATGAGGCTTAGAGCGCCGTCTGGCATTTACGAGCCAGTTGGTCACTTGCTGCCGGCTGAGACCCGTTTGGCCCTGGAGCCTCTCGATATCTTCAGTGGTGGCATAGGGATGGTGTTGGTGGGCCGCGAACCAGTTCCTCAGTATCCTTGCCACCCGAGTGGAAAAGCGACGACCAGATTTTGGTGGTACGCTGGCTCCCAGGGTTTGTAATGGCGTGGCGCTCGCAGAAGGCTCACCAATAGTATTGGTAGCTGAGGCTTGGAGACCCAGTGTCTCTGAGGGAGAGGTAGAGAGAAATAGGTCTGTAGTGGCCCAGGTATCGTCAGTATCCTCGACCTGGTCCTGCATCATCCGGGTAAAGAAATCGTCTTCCTGGAAGTTGAGGTCAAAGTCCAGATCCTGGGCGAACTCGGCAGCGGAGGGAAGCTCTTCCGTATCACGCCCGGACGGGATCCCGACAATGGATTCGGGCGCGTTCTGGACCATCTGGATCGCAGCCTTCTTCAGTACGTGAGTTTGTGTTTACCGGCCACTGAAAACGAGACACATGTAGCTCTGCAAAGTGAAAAGTGTCGAATCTTTGTTGGAGATGTTGAGAGGGGTCCTGCCATTCAAGGGCAAAAAAGAACCTGGGCCGCCTTGTCACTAAAGGGAGCAACTTGACCCACCCACACTGACACCTTGTGGGCCACTAAGCCGCTAGAATGAGAGCTTGGCTTGACTCTCTTGGCTGGGACATCCTCTTGCACTGTTCATCTTCACTTTGAAGCCTCCTCCAAAAGAATCCCTATGTTCCCATGTATTTAACCGTCAGGTCTCATGACCTTATGATACTCGTCTCTACAAGGGCTTATAACCTTCTCTTCCCGCCATAAATGTCGACGTCGTCTAGAATAGCCTCATTGCGTTTGCCAGCGGCCACTCGCGCCCTCTTCAGCCGCCGAGTAGCCACATCAACTCTCCAAGTAGCAGACCAGGTCACAATATTCATAATAATTGCCGCTCCTATGAAGCCCATAGCAATCCCAAATGATGTCGTGTAGCGAGGTGCAAACCTAGAGTTAAACAACTGGGATCCCACGGCGCCACCGATCTGACCGTAGCTGTTGGCAAAGGCGATGGCAAATGCCGATCCTGTAGCCCCATCTGTGGTCTGAACTCGCCAGGGCCACATCATTGTGTACCTATACACGTTAGTGTGGTCTAGATAGGTGATGAGAGAGTGCTTGCTTACCAGGCTATGGAAAAACCTCCAGCAATGACAGTAGCTGCATAAACACCCCCAGTATTGGGGAATGTGTACAAAACAACATAACATGCCTCAATGATGACCATGAAAGCCAAAGGGATGGCGGGCAGAGGCACATGTCCGGTATTCGCTACCCATCCGAACACAATGGTCAAGACGCAAGCAAAGATGGCCGGAGGGATATTAAGGAGCTGAGCCTGAGCAATCGTCCTGAGAGCATAAGGTTAACTTAGATACAACCTATTACTCGAGAAACTTACGTAAAACCTAGATTTGCAATGACCGTGGGCTGGTAAAATTGCAAGCCAGTTGTTCCAATGGTGTAAAAGGCCCAACAGAGCAGAAAGAGCCAGAGCTTGGGGTCTTTGAGGGTTTGCCAAAACTCTTTCCAGTCAAAGTCTTTCTCGGCTGCTCTTGGAGCATTAATAGGGAGTCTAGCTTGGATAAAGTCTTTCTCTTCCTGAGACATCCAACTGGCGGTGTTGGGAACTGAGATTATTGTCAGCATCTGTATAATGTATGACTTCGTCGGGGCCGGGAGGATGAGGTGCACAAACAATCTGGGAGAACAAGGTAGACAACGATTCCAAGAATTATTGTGAAAACACCCTCAGTTAAAATGAGCCTTTCGCATGCCACCACGGTCAGTCGATGTGTTTACCCGAAGCCAGGTCCTTACTCACCACTTCCACCCGGATAAGCCTCGAGCATGGACGCCATCAAAGGCAAAAGAGAGAACGCCACTTATGACGGCGCTGAAGTTGCCAAGCAATGTCACCAGGACTATTCGGGACGCCATCTCATCTGGCCTATACCAGTAGCAGAGCTGCAGGAGGATGCCAGGCCAGAGACCAGCCTCGAAAAGGCCTAGAAATGCACGGACAGTGTATAGTCCGCCAGCATTCGTGACAGCAGCATGGCAACAAAGAACAATGCCCCAGGATATCTGCTATTGTCAGCTCGCTCTCTTCAATTAAGGCTTCCGTGGACACTTACCATGATCCGAGCTTGCCATACCGAGGGCTTCAAGTACTTGACGAGGAGATTCGAGGGTGTCTCTGCGAGGATGTATGGAATCTTTGGCGATCATCAGCGAGTGTGTCTCCGCGGCAGTATAGGGCTCGAAGTACATAATATGCTGCAGTCACAAAGTTGTACTGATCGGGAGTCACGCTAAGTTCAATCATGATATTCTGAGGAGTTCCTCGATCCATAATTCTGGCATTGGAAACCTGAGGAGATTGTAAGCAAGAACATGTATGTTTTTGGAGGTATTGCCACATACATTGGAAGCGTCGATGGTCTTCACCATGTACATGATAGCCAGCAGAGGGATAAGATGCCAGTCAATCCTTCTTAGCAGTTTATTCTCTTCAGTGCTGCTCAAAGCCGCCCTGGCCCTCATGAGAGAATCATCGTAACCGGTAATTTCACCCCGTACATTATCAGAACTGGATAGCGGATCACCTCGTGCGACGACTTTGAAGTCCTGCTCTCGTGATGGCTCCTCTGTGGACGAGTATATGGGTGCAGCCACTGAGGACTTCTCATTCAATACTTGACGGTCAAAATCGATTTCCGGCTCGAGTCCGGAAGGAGGAGTTCTTGGAGAGGCCATGGTCGCTAGGTGTTTGGCAACGAGGAACAAGGACTGCCAAGCTCAAAGACATTGTGCGGGATCACCGAGACATATAAAGATATGATGATCCTCCCACTTGTCGTACAATCGGCATTATTTATCCGGATCGTCATTGTAGGGGCCCGATTGCGAAAAAGAGGGGTTTTGTGTGATGAACCACTCCTCGGTTACTCGAGAGGGCAGACTGCAGCCATCATCACCCGAATCATACTATACCAGCATGTTCGGGAACTCAATCTAACCCGAGCCCTCAATAGATAAGGGGTGCTTGGCGGTGCCATGGGCTGCTATTTCCGGGTGGTGGAGAATGCGTCTTTATCTACGGCTCCCACCCGGGTGCTAGCGTATCTCGAAATAATGCACATCAATGATGACATGTACAAACGAGGGGTTGGTCTTGTTTATTGGCCTCTGGGCCATGCTGCTTAACAATCAAACGACGTGTAACGGCATAAAATCTCATACGGTGATAAAAATCAATCCTGTTTCGTTCATACTTGTCTCTGATACGCCCCAAGCTGCTCCCAAGTTCGTCTCCTCTCTCTTATCTAGTTCTCAACATGAGGCCTATCTTCCTTGCTGCCACCCTTGCGCAGGTATGCACTGCCAGTGGAGGCACCCAATATCCCCTACAGGGTCCAGATACTACGTCGAACTACTTATCACGACTGATCGACCTGCACAAATCCCTAGTCGAAATACCCTCGATTACAGGGTCCGAACAGAATGTGACTCAGTTCTTGACAACCTATCTCCAGCATGCTGGCTTCACGGTTGAAACACAACTTCTCGAAAACAACCAAGAAAACGTTCTGGCCTACTTCAACAGCTCGAGGCAGACCCGAGTCCTCGTAACTTCACATTTGGATACCGTCCCTCCATACTGGCCCTATGAAAGACACGGCGATGTGATACGAGGGCGAGGAACAGTTGATGCCAAAGGAAGCGTGGCGGCCCAAGTAATTGCTGTTGAAACGCTTCTCGGCGATAATAGAATCACTGAGGGTGACGTGGCCTTGTTATTCGTGGTGGGAGAGGAAAAGGGAGGTCCTGGAATGCGGGATGCAAACAAACTTGGCCTCTCTTGGGAGACAGTTATCTTCGGAGAGCCCACAGAGCTCAAGCTTGCTCGCGGGCACAAGGGAGGATTGGGGTTCACCGTGAAGGCGAACGGCAAGGCCGGTCACTCTGGGTATCCTGAAACCGGTTCAAATGCTATCGATAGCCTTGTTCGTGGACTTGGTGCCCTTCAACGTCTCGAGCTCCCCTGGAGCGAGGAATTTGGTAACAGTACGCTTAACATCGGGAAGATTGAAGGTGGTGTTGCTGGGAATGTGATCCCCGCTAGTGCATCTGCGACGGGCGGAGTAAGGGTAGCTGCTGCAACTCCAGATGAGGTGCGAGACTTGATCCGCCGAGCTGTGTTGGAGAGCGACAAGAACCTCGAAGTCGAGTTTTCTACATATGGCATTGGGCCCGTGCCGATCGACTACGATATTGATGGTATGTGTATTCTGAACCACCCAGAAAGGAAGTCAGACTGATGAGACATCAGGCTTTGAGACAGTAGTACTCAGTTACGGAACTGACATCCCAAATTTGAAGGGCAGTCACAAGCGGTATCTTTATGGACCTGGAACAATTCTTAATGCTCATTCAGCTCATGAGTTTTTGACTGTCTCGGATCTTGAAGAGGCAGTCCGGGGGTATCGGGCTATTATCAGGCACGCACTCGGCGGGAATTCTCATTAAATCTTGTTCGTTCAACAGTATAGGTGGTACAGAGGGCATGCCAGTTATCAACAAAAAGGGATGAGTCTATGTCTCTTAGGTCTCTATGGTGCTGGACAAACTTTCTGGGTACCTTCACATATCAAGAAGAACCAAAGACTTGCAATAAGCGTATTAGACGTTGAGGGACGAGGTCCGTATACTGTAGACACGCTTCAGCTCAGGACACTTCTCCTGTCCCTAAATGATCCATAGTGGGCAGCAGGCTATTAATTGTGACCCAGGACTGGTGAGGCGAATACTTTGGCGTAGTGTCTACTCTCTAAGCCGATGCTCCAGAGAGGGACTACGTACTCGTGATCCCGACAAAGCCAGACGGCTGATCCTCTACCATACCGAATCTTCGCTACCGCCTGGTATCAAGATTGAAACGCCTATTCAAGACGCATAGGGTAGTGCTTTTCGGCATTGAACCCTGCAGTCGTCTTTTCTTGCGGCTTCTTATCAACGGGGATAGTCTTGAAGTCCATGCTCGGTCTTGAAGTCCATGCTTAGTCTTGAAGTCCATGCTCGGGGATGTTCTGGCATGGGCGGACGTTGTCCGCGCGGTCCGAAAATATAGTGGGACAATTGGTTTTCAAGTGGAAGCCGGGCGGTTCAGATACGCGAGACGATGAAACATGCTGCACATTTTGCGCGGTTGAGAATCGTGAACATGTCGAATTCAGTGTGAGGTTTGAGGGCTGGGGACGGGCGCGCGAAGTCAGTCAGGGCGGCAGACAGGAACAAGGAACGCAAGATAAAAGATCCGCAAGAAACGACTCTTGACAACAGTGATCAGAACTAATGGTGCAAAATTTGGCTTGGTTGAACTGGCTAATTCGAATCTCTTATTGGGAAGCTCATGTAGGAATAGCCCGACTCTTCATGCTGTCGTCTCTATCCACACCCACGGTCTCCTGGCTCAGTTGTCGTCCACATTGGACGGATCTTATATCTATCTTCCTTATCACAATATGTCCATCCTGTCCGTCGAAGAGGTTTCGGAAACTTTGGGGCCGTTGCCACGTAGACTTCTCTCAAACCAGAAAACCTTTCTGTCTCGGCCAAGGTGCACAATTCTTCTCCTAGACCTTCCTTGTTTTCCTCTCGGAATGGCAGATATGCGCGGAAAACCTGAATCGAGCTCGGTAAATTCTCAACAAGGTTCAGCTTCGTTGGATAACGATTATCCGTCTTCTTATCGTCGTTTGTGAACCAGAAGATGAGCTCCAGATGTTTCAACCTTGACAAGGTTCGGAGGTTTCCGATCCTACGGGCGACGTATGCCTCCTCTGTCAATGATTCTCCAGGCCATCGCTCATGAACGCGGAGCTCGAGAAATTCAAGGCCTTTTCCGTAGGCACGGAGCATGTCTCCCATGTTGTAGTAACGAGAATCGAGGGCTGAAATGGGATCGATGCCCAGGCTTAGAAACCGAAGATTGGTACAGGTTGAAAGCAGGTTTTGAATGCCACTGGGCCGGATCTCCAACTGGGCCGTGCACAAACGTTCAAGCTTGCAATCCAGCATCAAGTAGTCTTGGTCAGAATCTCTTTGCTTCCAGGTGGCAGTTCGGATGGAGAAGGCTTTTAGACTGGGGAGCTTGAGAAAGCTCTCAAAGGTGCCGAATCGTAGCAAGTTGCTGTCCGGACTGGTACCATCATGGGACCAGCCTGGAATTGCTTCGAGATATGCTAGTGAAGACAGGCATGATCTTCCGTGACCCCCTAGAGCATTCTCGACCAAAGAAAGCACTAGATGAGGATATCGCGGAAGTGCAATTTCCAACATGGTCAAATTTGGCATTAGCGCAAGCCAGAATGCCACCGTTGCATCGTGTACGGCGTCTGTGTCCTCAGAGGACAAGCCTTGAGATATTCCATCCGCAACATTATCCGGTATCTCGAGGTGTGAACGCACTCTGGTAAACAGGGAATGAGTTTCTGATGTGGAGGGAAGATTGTTGGACCTGATGGTACAATCTAGCTCCTTGACCAGTTTCCCCAGATGAGGTGACCCGCTCAGCACATCGATGAGGGCGTCAAGAGATTTTGATTTACCCTGAATTATTACAGAATGAAAAAGCAAAGGCTGGGCGAGTGCTCTGAAGTGCCCTGAGGCTTGACAAATGCTGCTCAACGTTTCGGCGTTTCCAGGGATTGGATCCGCAGTGAATGTGTGCGGCCATCTGGGTAGAGAGTATTGGAAGTATGAAAAAATATGTACCAGAATCTCAGAGGGGAGTTCATTGTGCATAGACAACGATCTACGTTGGCTCTCCATTGGCGCGGCGTGAATGTGGAGGAACCGAGTTAGCCAAGTTCCATTCCCTGGAAGGGGTTTGTGCGATACTTTTGGTCCGTGGAAAATCTTTGGTCCGAGCATGCAAGTTCATTCGCCCAATCACATCATTATCATGAAGCTGCTGGTTCGCCTCAATTTATCTGGCACCAGCCACTCACAGACTTGACTCCTGACCGCTTTCGACTTGAAGATGACTTCCTTCCAGAGGGCACCGTAATTTCAACAAATTGGGCTGATGAGCTTTTGGCTCACAAGGGCGCATTGATCTACGCAAGAGACAACATTCAACGCAAGGATTTTCTTGTTATCGTTGATGATGGCTCCAACGGAGCCCATCAGCCACAACAACAAAGGAAGCTTGTATCACCAAAAGTAACCAATGTCATAAGAAGAAAAAGAAGGTCTGATGGATAGGTTGATATAAGATTATGCTTCGATCACCACCGGAAGATTATGGTTCTGGATGGGAGCCTTGGATGTCCTTCAGGGGCTCAGTTAGTCTCACCGCTCCCTCAGTCAAGTCTCTTCCTCTGAGTGGCCATGGGTGAGGTTCGCAGAGGGGAAATCTCTAAGAGGAGTTTGAGTTATCAACACATGACCATGCTTTGGAGCCTCCAGATTCCCGGTTAATTTCAATGATGCCCACAATAGACCCATAAGTACCAGCAATCATAAGAAACGTTCCGGAAATAACAACAAAGACGCTCCAGAGCACCATAAGACACCACCTCAGGTTTGGATCATACCGGCCTTTGGACCAGTTATCATACAGCCACATACAGCCATAGGGCTGGAAGGACATAAGAGTTCCGAAGAGAGCGCCGATGAGAGAGACCAAACCGCCAAAAACTGGAATACCGCTGGCGATGAGATAGGCGACAATCGTCACGCCTGCGGTGCAACCAAGCCAGGTTCCCCAATGGACGATTGTGTTGGCGGTAAGATGCTCCGAGCCTCGAAGAATGCGAACGAAGAGGAATTTACTCGGAAACTAGATGGAGGTTAGAAGGGAAAATTGCAACGATTAGAGTCTTTCTGCAACAGAACGTACATGGAGGACGACAATGGTGCTAACAATGAGCCCAGGAAGGCCAATGCCATATGAAACCTTTTTGACGATGACGCCAGCAGAACCGAGTGCTGGCGATGCGACGTAGGAGCCGCCATAGTAATACACCACACATCCGACCGTAATATACATAGCAGTGACAAAGGATTGGCATATGAGCAGCGATCGGGTGTACTTGGAAGGGTCACGCATCTCCGCTGCGATCGGAAAGAAACCAGGTGTGCCAGAAAAAGAGAAGACGATGGCAGAACATGCGGATACGGCTTTGGTAAAAGATGGACTTCCAAAGAGCTTATAATCAGACGCCCAAGTTACGTCGGGGGGCGCGTCTGACGGGCGATCTTGAATACCAACGGCAATGGTAACCATCATTACTATACGAAAAGAAAGCGGTTAGCAGAAGAGATCTCAAAGAAGTCATCAAGGGACACACCAGCAATGAAAACGCTAGCAAGCCCAACCCATGCAACCCAGGTTATCTTGCCTAGCGTTCGAATACTTGCGAGGCCAAAGGAAACGATGGCAGCCACTGCGACAAAGACGGCTGTACAGGCTCCATGCTCTGAAATGGCGTTCAACCCGATGGACGAGCTGACCATCCCAGAGCCGGCGCAAAAGATCCAGTCTAACAAATATCGGTCAGTATCATATCTCCCGCCCTGCCTCAGGATACACTCACAGATGCAAATTCCAACAGCAAAGAATTCACGGCCAATGGGACCAAACATCAAGCCGCCCGCATCATCGATGCCATAAACATCGCGGTGCTTAAGCTTGAAGCAGCCGATCATGTAGTTGGACCACGTCGTGATGCCGGAGATTGTGCATATACAGATAACACCCGGGATTAAACCAAGAGTATTGAGAACGTCCGGAATCGAGAGAACACCGAGGCCGAACTGGGTCTTCATCATAAGAGCGACAGTTCCTAGCCAGCCAACCTGGAACTGTTAGACGGCTATCTTTGTGCAGGGACTATGTCTCACATCGCGGTAGTTGGGCCCTTCTTCCGTGATATCACCAAATACGGCATCATGCTCGAAGGTGTGGTTCTCGTCTGGTAACGTCTTGGGTGGCATATCTTGGGGCTGGTCGCTGTCTTCGTTGATCTTTGACATGTTGAAGGATGTTCACCTGGGATTCTCGATAGAAAGATGAATCAAAATACTGGAGGCAAAGTTCCAGCGAGAGAGTGGACCTTTTAAGCCAATTCACTCGCTCGGCCTACTTCGTAGTTCCTCAAGAGGTGTAGGGGGTGGAGAAGTCGCTGGGCAAACCATGCGTTGGTGGCGACGCATGTTCTCGGGCACCGACACTTACCCCTGTTCCAGGTAAAGTCGGGGTCGGTCCAAGTTGGTATCATGTACAATTGTCTTTGTCCCTAGAAAATCCAACAGGTTGGGCTTGGAGGTCTCACCATGGCCTGTCCGGGACCCCCGAGGCATTACGAACAACGGTGTACCCAGCAACAACGGACCAAGAATTGACGTCACTCTGGATCAACCTCGCCCCGCTGCCAGCAATATCTGTATCAGTAGGTGAGGGAAAAGGGGCATGTCTCCGCGATACCGGGAGTGGAACCGATCGTGCTTCTTGACCCTCTCGCCATGGGGACGGAATCGATAAGGTGTTACGGTGTTGATAGATAGTTTTGCTACCTGAGCAAACATGCTTCTATCCAAAGGTTAATCAAGTCTATCTGCAAGACGTAAAAGGAGCAAAAATGTCTTCATGTGCTTGCTTCGAGTGCCTACACACAGTCTTTTGTCATTGCCAAAAAGTCTCCTCTCAACTCCGCGGCCCGGACAACGTGTCCGAGAATTCGCACTTTTTATCCTCCACCTGCGCCTCTGGACTCCGCTCTGCCCGGTTGAAGACAGCCGCTATCCCCAAAATGCATTCTCCATACCCCTCACCCCATGGGGATGGTTCCTGGAGTCTGTATCTGTATCCCGGCGCGTGTTCATTCTATTACGTACCACCGTCGCGGGGAACTGGGATACTCCTACGCGAGCTCCGCCGGAACTGCCATTGCCTCTTCCTCTCTGGTAGTGTCTCCCTATCACATCATTCCCTTGTGCAGACGTCTCCTTCTTAGGGTACTTATTGAGTAAGGGTGTTGCGTCGCGTGAAAGACAAGTAGGTACTTTCACGCTGAGTGTCGACATCCCCAGCACCTCTCTGAAATCTGGTAAGCTGATGAAGGCTTGGAATTATGAGCTGATCCGCTCCTATGAACAACACATTATGCACATTACAGATGAACTCGAAGGGCCATGTTACTCCCACGCCAGAATCTGTTCAGCCCCTCTTCCGAATCTCCCAATACAGGGTCATATTTTGGCTTAGGAATGGACCAAATCTTCTCATACTCTCCTCCACCCTTGATGAAATCCCATTCGCCTCCGTTGTACGCCCCCATCATTGTGAACCCCGATAGCTTGACTTTTGATAAAGCCTCCTCAGGATCTTCAGCGTCGATTCCATGACCGGACCCCGGTGTCAAGAGCTTCTGTTCATTCTCTGGCTTTGTATCATAGGTCTTGTGTGCTACACCAGCCGGAATGAGGAAGATGTCTCCCGCCTCAGCCTTGAGCTCGATGCCACCCTCCTCCCTGGCAGAGCCGTACGTGTTATCATGCATGTCTTCAGAAGTGTCAGCGACTCCAAATCGGATCGTCGCGTGGCCTGATAGCACAGCCATAACCTCATGGGCCTTGGAGTGGAAGTGTGAAAGCTGAGTCTGCCCATAACGGACGAGCCACTCCACTTTCCAACCATTGCTTTCGAATAAGTCATAGACCTGAGCTGCGCTACAATGGTCGGGATTGCCAGTGGTTCGTGGCAGTACATTCTTGTAGTGTAGTAGGGGGCGTGGAGAGTTCGGAATCAGATCCGTAGGGGCGAGGAAATACTGCTTTATTTCCACCATGGCTAGGGCTTGGAAGAAATGTCTTGGTACAAGGATATGGATCTAATTTATTTGTCCGTGCTCTTAAAAAACTGCGAGGATTGTTTATTAAGTTCTTATCAGAAGAATCAGAAAAGTGACCGGCAGATATCTCCGAGTGTCGTGGTTAGGAGTTGTCAGCACCGGCACATTTTCCCGACTGTGGGGATGGCATGGGGCAATGGGGTCTCTTCCGGCTGGAGCCATTCAACCTCCGCGCACATCCCTCGACCTTTTACTACAGAAGAGCCCGACCAAGCATTCTGGGATCGCCTTCCGAGTAGATGCAGCAACCCTTTGAGTATCCCTAAGCGATTTGTGGTGGAACAGTCCGAGGCACTCCGGAACCTTCCCAGGCAGTTCGAGCGTAGAAGGCCCCGGCGGCCGTTGCTTGTCTCGCTGCCGCGGATGGCAACCCGGCCAATACTGATGGGTTAGGCGGGGAATTAAAATAGTGGTTGTCTTGACTAGGAAGCTTACTGCGATTTTCAAGTGTTAGACCTACCATAGAGTTAGGTCATCAACCAGTGAGAAACACAATGGAATAGGGGGTGGCTGGGGCGGATTTGCAGACCAGTAGCTAAAATTTGTTGCAGGAATTGGAAGCAACTCATCCTCTCATCGGATCACAGCTTGACAAATGTTTCCATACTCAAAGGTCATTTCATTACTTTATCCAAGGCCGTTTCATGCATGGCACGAGTATCTTCGCGTGCCTTCGTCATAACTTCGTGACAAGAAAGAGCTTGAGACAAGCCTTTCGATGATATCTATACATACCGATCTCCCAGAACCCCATTCTTGCGTTCCTCGTTGTCAATTTGCCTCTCATGTGTCCCACTTTCATCATCATCACTGCCATCCTTGTCCCTCTCAGCTCTCTTCCGAACCTTGGTCGTAAAGGTCACCATCTTGGCGTACTTCTCCGTCGTCTTGGTGATGGTCTTCCACACAACCTTCCATGTGAGCTCACTCCTCATGGTATGATACAGAGCGAATAGGAGAAGGATAGCCCCGAAAGATGCGACAACCCACCACTTGAGGGCTTCGTCGAGATCCTTCAAAGGTTCTGTGTTCATAGCGAGCAAACTTGCAACCAGGCTAGGGGGTACAAAGAGTGATGCAAGGACGGTCAGATTTCCCACACTCTCGCTGTTCTTGGCCGTGTTTCTCGCATCTTCGAGGCTGATGGCATTGTTGACCACTGTGCTAAGGCGGTCAATACGCACCTCGTAGTCGTTGAGGCGCTCCTGAATGCGCTCATAGTCTCGCCTATAGGGTTCGAAGATTGCCTCCGTATCAATCCGGTAGGCTTCGCCGTCATAACGCTTTTGTTGCAATTCCAAGTCTGAAGCCTGACGTAGAGTTGCGGAAAGCATATCTCGACAAACAGGCACCCATCGACGCCAGATGTTGAGCTTGTTCAGAATGGGTTCTCGATCATCGTTGACTGGTAAGAAGGCAGGCCGAGATATCTCCCAATCGATCTGGTTAAGACGAGCGTTGAGATAATCGGTAAAGGTGAGCCAGTCTGTACACACAAGGTGCAGCAGGGCTTGCACGGGAATCACGAGAGGAGAAGTTGGGGAAGAAGGCGATGGTAACCGTGGAAAGCAAGTCTCCTTCTGGGCCCAAAACACAAAGTCTTCCAGCCAAGATTTTGGCGTCTCATCCTGATCCTTTCGCATTGACGGCGGACCTAAGGGAATATCCTCAGGTGGTGAGCTAAAAAGGGGAAGCTTATCCCAGTTGGCATATCCACGCCAAAGGGGATATCCCTGCTGAGGGGTTGGCTCGAGGAGAAGAACAGCTTGAAGAGGCACGTTAGCGGGCGGAACCAATGTTTGGGACTCAAGTGAGGTTGATCTTACCGACAGCCGTGTCGTTATCAATGTCATTACGTAGCCAAAACGTTGCTCGACTGCGAATGTGTCCAACCTTGGCATCCACCGGCGCTTCTCCTTGTTGAGATGAGGATCCATTAACGGCCTTAGAGATTTTACTCTTGGCCCCATCCTTGCCCATAGCCGGGTCCTTGTCCCAAAACGCTTGGTTGTCGTCTCCGTCCATCCGCCTCATCACATTGAATCTGTCGACGGCGTCTTGGGCTTCACTGAGCTCCTGGTGGTTTGGAAAGTATCGGGATCGGACGAGCCGCATCTGGAACCAGTTTTGTTGCCGAGACATGACATCGAGCATTGGAGGCTCACGCCATGGGTCTCGAACGTTGTTCCAAACGTAGTCGATAAGTTGAGTGCGGAAAAACCGAGGGTCGATGTCAAGACCAGCTCCCAGCGTTTCAATGATGTCTCGGGAAAGGTCCTCTACAACAAAGAGGCTGAGCTTGATGTCCGGGCGTGAGTTTGAGTTGTCTTTGACCCGGGAAACGGCTTCATCCAGTCCATCAAGCGCAGCACGTGGATCCGATTCGTCGAACTGGTATCTTTCAACTGATGGTTTGCCTTCTGATTTGTACTCTAGAAGAGCCACATTCATCCTTTTCTCTCGTAGAAACTGTTCCCTTTGTATTTCTAGACTGTATTAGATATCTCTAAAAGACTATGAAATGGGACTTAGCTCACCTTCAATGGAATCCCCATAGACGTAGCGTGGCTTCTGATTCTTCACAGGCACCTCACCTGGAAAAGTGCACCATCGCGTCGGTATCGTGCCAACCTCCATGAAGTCAACAAGAAGCTGAAGCTGAGGCCATGTTCCAGCTAGACTCTTGACGTATGTGAGGTACTCTCCCTCTGCCCTGTCTTCGCTACAGTTGCCAGTTAGCAACTTCGTTACGTGAGATTGGTAACCAGCCACTCACTCGACCCAATACCTACCCTCCTCCTTCAGTATCCGGATCACATCTTCCCTCTTCTCATCCTGATACGCATCGCCGAAGAAATACGTATTCGTGCCCAGGTCTTTTCGAAAATACTGCCAGTTTGACCGCTTGTAATATCCAAGCGAACGTCGTGCCGCCATGTTGACGCGGCATGCGGGGAAGAGAGCCTGCGCAAGATGAAGAAGAATGCAGAAAAGCCTCAAATTTGGTGGCAGGGATGGCGCCATGTTTTTGTAGGCTAGTGCGGCTGTGCGGTCAAGGGTCCGCTGGGAGCTCGGTGTGATCCCTGTCGTGTTGAGAGCTGGTCAGCCTAGAAGTGCACCTCGGGCACACCACCAGCTCTAAGAAGCGCACGCAGGGATCCGGGTGGATTTCAAGCCTGCAGAATTCCTCGTAGCAAGACGCCACAGCGGTTAAACGGCTCAAGACGCCGAGAATGGTTAAGCAACAAGACGAAGCACAGCCTTAAGATACAGATTTTCTACCCCCAAGAGAAGAACCGCCTGACCATCCGTACTTTCACGTCTATCTTACCGGGCGTAGACTCCATCGGCGACAGAATCTTTGGAATAAGACATTGTAGGCAGAACGAGAGTCTAGCGTGCCACCAGGTGGAGGTTGCAATGCAGTTCAAACCGACGTCTGCATCGACAAGCTGGCAAGCTGGTGGGCAAATCACAGTCTTCACCTTACCACCCTTACGATTGACTTCGCCATAGCTTCTCTGTCGGTAAAAAAAAATCTCGAGGCCATCACGGGAAACAAAGAAGGTCGGGCAAGATGACGCGAAATAATACCAGCGCGATCCATTGAGCCTCAGATTGACAAGTGGCTGTATCGAGTACAAAGGCTCTATCACAAGAATGCCTTGCAACTCTCGGTGATGATTCAGGATCTCATGAGGTTGTTGTGCGACATGTCCAGAGGTTAATGACCTGATCTTGCTGGCCGAGAGATGACGATTGGCAATGTAGATGTGAGAGGATCAGACCAACGAGAATAGCGAGGAAGAAGCACCTGAGACGAACCAACCACCATTTTCGGGAAGTTGAGCGAGAAGTAACTTGCTGCTTGGCTGGAATGGACAAGGAACCGACTCCAAATGGGCGCGGGCCCGATACGAGCACACATTCGTCGAGGCTCAAAGTATTAACCTTAGCATTCTCTGGGCCCAGCTGCATAAAGGCCTTGTCCTACATCATAATGAAGAGACTCGCAGACAATCGCAAGTGGAGTTTGCCATCACAACGCATCAACGGACGGCGGCGCCTACGGAGGGACGAACTACCCGCTACCCGCCTTGTCCCGGCCTGTGGACCGGGCGGCCCGGGCCTAACCCACCCCACCAAACCCGGCAATTGTTAGTGGCCGACAGCGCAGCCTTCGGCGTACGGTATGGCTTGGCGAGCTTCTGGGGACTTGAGGGAGAACTGGGTCGAGCAGATGACCTGGAGGAAGTGTTAAATGGCTGATTCAGCGAAAAGCAGGAGAAATTAAATCATGAACCAAACAAAATTGACGTTAATTGGGAGGAACAAAATCCAGACAAGAGTGAAAGTTGTATGAACACTCTACAATCTCGTCGGACTGCTCTTCGCTGTTAACCCCAGAGGACCTGTCCCAAAGACGAACAGTGCCTTGTCAATTCTGCTGCACTCGAGTGATCAGCTAACTAGAGCATTCTGAAAAGATAATAGCACTTTCAAAAATCGCGTCACAATTTCCAGCCAGTCAAGCTACAGGGTAGGTAGGTAAAAAGGAGCCCGAGGGATCAGTGGCGAGGGAATAGAGAGAAATTCAAGGTGGCAACCGAATTTAGTCATAGCATTGAGTATTTTGGTGTCTGATTGAGGTAATATAATCCTTAATATCTAATGAAACTTGGTATTGTATTCTCTAAAGAAGCCGAGCTGCTTGAATGAAGCTGACAACTTAGTCCTAACAGTACACACACTCCATCACTAAGCATGCAATATCTTTTACACGGCCGAGAAGAGCATACGTCCATCCTGTCATTTATCGACTTCTCTCCGGACTTAACACCATTATTCGAGATAAAAGGCCTCGATATATGTCGTACCCTAGAATACCTGAAAAAGAGTTGTTTGGCCGACATTCCGAAAATGCCCATCACGGACAAGGAGATGATTGATTGACACGAAAAAAGACGGTGGAGATAATACTATGGCCATAAGAAGACAGGGCAATCTTTGTATGCGGTAGCCTCTTACGAAGCTCGGCTTTGCGGCTCCCAGTCGGGTGCGAAATTCATGACAAGGCACCGTGTTGTGAAGTGTTGGCCTTCATGTTAACATTTTATTGAGAAGAGTTTTGACGCTAAACGAATCACCCAAAGTAAGAATTCTCTTATTATTCTGCCCTCAGCCTCTTCGAGTGCAAAAAATTATAATCTGGCATCGCATCTCTGACCCACTGCTCCAACTTCCGACCCCCTTCCTCACCAAACTCACTTCTCCATTTGGCAGCCTCATCGTCAATGTTGATGTTGCCCGCCACCTTTGATGAATCGATTTTTGAGCTTGCGTTAATGGTGCTCAGCATCCTCTGTTCCATGCTCGAGAGTGTGTCCAGCTTCTCTTTGTTTGCCTTGTCCCAGGAGAATCGAAGTTTGTCTTGATCGAGACCCGCCAGTGCAGCATACTTGGAAACCAAGTGAGGAGAGGTCATGATATCGTCGGCGTCGAGCACAATTGGCCATTGGCTGTCCTCTCCAAAATGTTTGACGTAAAAGTCGTACATGGCTCGGAACCACTTCATGGTAACCTCGATGTCAAGAGGTTCCTTCTGCCAGCGCGAAAAGCCGTCCATCTCCATCCTGGTGAGACACGTTCGGAACAAAGACGGAAGTTGCATAGCGGGATGGCGAATTAGAAATGTTGGGCTCCAAATCTTAAGGAACTCGTCCGGCAGAAACGTGAGGTTGAGCGACGAACGAGTTGGGTTCGGCGCATTTGTTGTGACAAAGGTTTTCGGCTCTCCAGGGACATTGATGGTTCCATATGTGAACTGAGAATCATAGAAAGCACTCGTCAACATGATAGCGTGTTCCTTGACATAGACGAGTTGCCCTTCCTGGTCGGCAGCGGCGATGTATTCCTCAAGCCGGCTTAGGCATTCCTTCTGGCGATCTTCCAAGTCCTTACACTCCTCATCAGTCCAGTCTTCCATGGGCTTCTGTAGGAGGTTCAATCGTGTTCCAATTGAAGGTAGGAAGAAATACCCGCCTTCGCGAGCGGGACGAACGCCCTGCTCATCAAGGTTCAGCACCTTGACTAGCAGGTTGGACGCTGTGCGAGGAGAGGTGAGCAGCCAATAGCGACGGCGCTCTTGAGATGCTGAGCCCTGAGTCATGGTGTATGGGTGAACACGCCTTGGTGTTGAAAATCTTTCCAGGATAGGTTGAGGATGTGATGAAGAAGCGAGGATAGTGGAAACGGGATAGTAGTAGCTCTCCCCCCACGACAGCCCCGGGGATATTTATACTCATCCTGATAGACCTCTACACACCCTTACGACTCACTCGCGCTTAGTCGGATAATAATCGCCGTCGTATCTCGGCCCCTCGGCCTGGGACTCGCGCCGGGCCTTCGCTTCGGACCCTCGCAACTGCATGCATCGCTGCATGGAACCACATGTGGGACTTGTTAAATTCAGCGAGATGTAACATGGCCTTTGCAGCGGACTTCTCGGACATCCGCTTAATAATTAAAAAGTCCGGCATTTGCGAATATTCCGATGGGAAGCGGGTGATCGACGTCAAGCCCTTGGTGCCCCTCTCCTCGCAAGGAGGTTTGAGACACTATCGCATCTCGGGGAAAACTCATTCGGTTTCTCGGCAAGCTCACTCTCTACTGAAGAGTCTGGTTATCTCCGCACCGAACGGAAAACCTTAAGGCTTTCCCCGTTGGACCGTAGGGCTTAGTGCTGAGGACATGTCCTCCCTCTGTCAACGTCTAGACGCGCCAGCCCCAGGGGGTACTTTTGTCATGATCAGCATCTATGAGGTAAATAATAGTCCAATATGACTCCACTCCACCAAGCTCCGAGTCAATCTGAGACAGCGTCGACTCATCAAGGGTCCGAGCCACTGATGTCAAGAGTTGCCTGGCGAGCATATCCACCGAGAGCCGCCGAGCGCCGTCTCGCGAGGGCCGGCTTATGGTCTCTTTTCTCATTGTCGGAGTCTGTTGTTCCGGGTGAGCAATGGTGCCAAAAAAGAGGCTGGGTTTTCGGATAGGAACTGATAGATGGGTAGGGGATGTATTGGGGTGGTCAGCCCTGTTTCTGGGGTGGTCAGCTTGGATTTATCGGCTGTGGATTGTCTGCTACGATGCCTGGAAAGCTGCGAAGAACTCGATAATCAAACGACCAGTCTCAGAGGAAGACTAGTAAACTCAATTGTTATGCTATTATCTATTACGTCGCCAGTCAGCTTACCTCATCTCACGAGAATAGCTATTGACAACACCTTCCATCCCACCGTTTCTCTGATCATGTGGACGTTTCGCATAGAATCGATGTTTCTTCCATCCAAACTAGGGTATAATTGACTTTGCTGAACATGTTGGAGTATCGTCTTCACTTGAGAGTACCTCAAGATACTTCCTCTGTCCCATGGGTAGATACCTTAGCATGTCTCGCCCAGCCTTAGAGAATCAGACTTTTCACTTGCATACATGCATATTTTCGATTAAACTGTTCGTATTGTAGCAAACGGCCTCTTTGGGGCATTCATAGACTTGTAAACGACCATGTACATTCTTATCTACCCACTGCCTTATTAGCTCACGCAAAGATGTCAAAATGCCAGCCCCAGGACCCATAGCTACACATTCGTGGGCAGCCTCCAGCAAAGTCATTTGGCAACATTGCTTTCTTAGTCTTATTCGAGGCTGATAAGAAGATTCCCCAAAGTCTTGGGGATCAGGCGTTAGTTTTTGGCCTCTTATTCCATGAATCCAGATATTTCCTCGCTCTCAGATTACACAGCTTTCTTCGTTTATGGCCTACGTGCTTGTTACATAGGCAGTTGCCTATGATAGAGGCCTTCCTTCCCAGGAATCAGAGAAACAGTTCATATTTCAGCTTAAGTAGCCACTTCCACTGGACATTGCCAGGTTACTCATGCGCAAACCTTTCTATTTCTTATGGTGATGAATGGCCATGGCCTAGATGCCACGCATGCGATGTAAGACTTGCTCCACTACAAAACGAGATATAAGCCATTTCCATTTTGTTTGAGTTTCAGAATATTTACTTGATATATTTTAAGACAGCTTTGCGAGAGACAAGCAATTCAAAGACCGTCATGCCATTTTAACCTAGTTCTTAGCCCCATTCTTAACCCAGAATGAGTCCATCTCCCTCACGTTGACAGAACTTACAAGAACCATGGCCCTTGACAATAAGAACTGTACCCCGCCATGGCCTGGGCACACGCAACGTGCAGCAACTTTTCTCCAGGATCATCACATACCAGAAGTCAGGAATGTTCCCCGCAATGACGGCAGTGGAGTTCCGAGACAACTCCACTCCAAGTCTGACAGAATGGTTCCTGAATATGCTTAATGACACAAGTGGACGTCTGACATGCGTTGAGGGCTTACGAGTCCTAAGCCAAGAGTAAGATTATCTCTCGGCACTCGCTGCAGCCTTACCCTGAGGTGCCAAAATCTCTCACATCAAGCCGCGATCGTCAGTCCAACCGTCCAACCATGTTCGACCGATCCTCTGCATTGCGAGACGCGGTATCTTTCACCCCAATGATTGGCACGGAGAGGCTGGCTGAGAGAATGGTGGCGCGGTAAGCTGAGAGTTTTGAGCTTCACTTGCAGGACCAACTGATAGCCGTGTCTCATGTCGAAGAAATGTTGAACTTGGAGGAAACATGTGATGACAACCTGCATCTAAACTTGGTAGGTTGGTTGCCGCGCTCTCAGCCTGTATTATCGGCCTGTGTTTTAAGTATAAGAATGGCAGTCATCTGCATAGAATTCAGAATTCCCAACGTCTTCAAGCAAAATTCCTCACACAACAGCCATGGCTCAAATTCAGAATTTCCAGGGGATGCAATACTCCCGTGACGGCCCCTCACCCGAGAAGCTAGACTATGGCTACTTCAACCAGCAGTACGCCTCTTCATCCTACCAGCAGGAGCGAGACCTGAACCCTGCCATGATCATTCAGCCAAAGGGGGACCAGGATGTCGTTGGGGCTGTCAACTGGGCCAGGCAGAACAAAGTGGCCGTCGCCGTCAAGAGTGGTGGCCACCAGTATAGTGGAGCCTGCTCGACTGGTGGCAAGAACATTCAGATCGACCTCTCCAACACGTACAAAGACATGAAGGTCCTCAGCCCCAAGGTCCCTGTTGCTGAGGACAGGGCACTGGTCTTTGTTGGTGTCAGCAATCAGCTGAAGGACTTCAATGCCTATCTCAGACATAATGGACTCTTTGTCCCACACGGACAGTGTGCTTATGTCTGTGTGGGTGGCCATGGACAAACAGGTGGATACGGCCAGCTTGGTCGCAGCTTCGGCCTGTTTGGTGACCATATCAGAACCATTCGTATGGTTTGCCACGACGGCGTCATTCGAGAAATCACTAAGGACGGCGATGCTGAGCTGTTTCACGCCATTCTTGGAGGCAGTCCCGGCAACTATGGCATCATCACTCATTACATCGTCGAGGTGTTCCAGGGCAAGAGCTACATGGGGACAGTTGCTGGCCCCAACGGGATCAAGGGCCCTCATGGCATGAAGGCTCTGTATCTCTACAACCCCGACGTTCTGAAGAAGCTTCTAACCGAGGTGGCTAAGATGGGGGATGATGCCAAGTTCCCGCAAGGTTTCGACCTCTGTGTGAGCGTCCTCAGTACCGACTTTCCCGTCACAATGCTGTTCCCATCTTTGAAGGATGCCAGTCTGTGGGAGAAGATACAGAACAAGATCAAGCAAGCCCTTGCGGATGACGTTTTGGACTTGCTCAATGGAGCTTTCCCGGCCATCATTGTTGTCTACGCCCAGTGGTGCCCTGTCAACAAGACCGACAAGTATGATAAGAGTGTCGATGCCTGGTTCCAAAAGTTCCGAGACCTTAAGGACTCCTTCAAGCTGCACACTCTGCGGATTGAGGAGTCAGAGACCGACGAGGACATGTCTAAAATGACTGGGCGATGGATCTTCCCCAAGCAGCGGGAGTTTGACCTTCCCTACGTCAAGCGTACCTACGCCACCAACTCGAGGACCCTTGAAAAGGACGGCTGGGTTAACTCCGTCGTTAAGCGTATTGATTTGATCTACAACCCACGCCAGAAGCTTGGCCACAACAAGGGTGAAGACGAGTATGAAGTCTACACCCATTGCAAGCTCTCAGTTCAGATCCAGTGCTTCGGAGGTGATAACTCGCGTTTTTATACCGACAGGAACAACGGAACGTCTTACAGCTGGAGAGACTCCACTGTTGTCCAGACACTCGACTGCTTCCACGACCCCGGCGACAAGTACAGGCAGTATGCTCTCAACTGGCAGAAAGACAATGATGCCATCATGATTGGTCTTTCTAGCCCTTTCAGTAAGCAGGATAAGCGTGTGCTCTGGGGCTCTTATGGAGACTGGGATCTTGGAAAGCCGGAGATATGGAAGTGTTATTACGAGGATGAGCAAAAGTACCAGAGATTGGGCAAGGCTAGGGGCAAAGCTGATCCCGATGGTACCTTTACTGCGAACCCGTTCGCTGTCAAGGCTATCAAGTAGACATAGATACTTAAACGGACTAGTAGTGGGCAAGAGTGCTAAGTTGTTTCGGGGCAGGGAGAGAAGGGTTCAATGGACTCATGTGCTGTTACCAAATCGTCTACAGACAAAACTCATTTCATAGCACGCGTTTATATACAAAATGACCAGGAAGAAAGCCCCCTCAAAAGACTTGAAGCTTTGAAACAGCTTTCTAGTCCCTGTATATCCTTTCGGAGCTGAGCTGGAGGGTGCTCGGTTTGAGCCGCTGCAACAGTAGTCTCTGGCACATACGACCATACCCATTGGAAAATACGGGATCCCGTCCGCTCTCCCATAGTCAAGCCAATGAGGGGCGGATTAGTAGTTGGGTCGGTGACGACCAGCGAATCCCCGCTGTTGTATGTCTTTTTGCAATTTTTGTCTCCCCTTATTGCCCTGCTTTTTGGTGGCTATGCTGTGTTGAGGCTGTCCAGACAGTAGGTCGGGGAAACACTTTACTTCGAGGCTCCGGTGTATGTGCCTGAATTCCACAAGAAATGGAAATTCTTATCTATCTCAAGCCTTCGATGGGATTTGTGTAATTTATAGTACTTCTGGGTCATTATGGGGCGGATGGAGTGGACTAAGTGGGCATGGCCTTGCTCCCCATCTTTCGTGCAGTAACTACTTCAAGTCTTGATGTATGATAATGTAGATAACATTGGCGATGGTGAGGCTAATCCCAGTCACAAATTCTGTTGGAGAAATGCGTATAAATGACTCTATTGTTGTATATACTGGGTGGTGCATCTATACTTATACTGAGGCCGCTGAGCGTGCCTCGTCAAACAAAGAACGGAGGGCATGGTAAAGGCCTATCTTGCAGTAGGCTCCCTAGTTTTACGAGTTAGGCCCTCGTCAGTTATTTGAAACTAGTAACGGCCGCCGCTGTTGAACGTGTTGTTTGTCTTCTGCTGCATCTGGAGGAGTGCCAGCGTGCGAAGTTCAGGCTCAGCGCGGAACGTTCTTGGCTCCCCAATACGACCTATGTTTGCATCCGAGACCAAAGGCTGAATACCTTGATCTGGCTGATGGAGGATGGCATGCGAACGGTCAGACGGGCCTTCGTAGTTGGCCTCAAGGCACGCAGACTGAGTTTCCACGCAACCACTGTACAGGCTCCTTGTGACACCAGAGCTCGATTGCCCACTGAGGCTGGTCGGGTGGGAAGTTGCGCCAAAAACAGTGTTCTTAGCCGCCTTGCGGGAAGTCTTGGAGCTAGTACGAGTGCAGCTGCTAGACATGATGAAGGTCCGAGGCTAACCAAAGTCCTTTTACTTTGTTTAAGGTAGTTTTTTAAGGGTGAGGATCGCAGATGTATTCGAACTAAGCTTGAAGAACTAGGTTGAAGAGAACATAGGCTGTCTTGTCAAAGTTAATGGACAGGAGCATTTATACTTGGATATTGCCCATGTCACTTGGAGCGCGCAATATGAGGCCATGGTGGTGTTCTGTTCATTTTGCAGGGAATTATCCAGGATGCATGCGCATCAACAAAGAGACATAACAATGATCACGGCAGTGTGAGCGCGTTACAGGGGGATGGCGAACAATGGAATCAGGGGCCACTGAAACAACATGACAAAGAGATCAACAAAACAAACATCACATGAATCAAGTGAACATGAGTCAAATTCCCAATACAATTGATAGTCTCGTTAGAGCTCCTTACAAGCTATTCTTGAAAGGAGACCTCAGTTACCAAAGGCCAAAGCTAGTGGCCAGGTGTTGGTTCAATATGGACAGAACTGTGGTTTGTCCAGCACCAAGATCCCATTCATTTCTCATTATGCACTGACTACCTGCTAATTCTATTTAAGATTTGATGATCATCGGCGACAAGTCAAATAGAGATGGAAACATCTTTCCTGGTGAGTCCCAGAAAAGATATTTCCATCTCCGTTCTCATCCTTCAACAGGGCTTGACCAGATCTGGGGCGTAATGCCTCTTTAGCTTGACAACCGCACCTCAGTTTGTTCTATAAGACAACAAAGAACAATGAAATGTTTTAATCTGACCAGGGTCGTGTGATGGTGACGACCTTGCAAACCCTTGCGCAGCATGGCCCTGCTGGACGCTAATCCCATTAAAATATCACATATCACAACTTCAACTGGGCTGTAGCCAACAAAGACGGTTGCCTGGATATCTGAGGCATCAAATGTTTAAGTTTCAAGCTCGTAACTCTTAGACCCTAAGCCCATGATTGCAAGACCTTCCCGTCGCTACATGCCGCCTTTCGATGGCTTGATAACACCGAGAGTCGGCTGGTTCGGCAGATGCAATGCCAACACGGCTGTTTGACGATCAGTGTCATGCTTCTCCCACCTGACAGGGTACTGAATATGTTTGCCCAACTCTGGATGCAGTCAAAGTGTTCAACGTGATAGGTTAGCTCGCTAAAGCTGAAGCACGGGACAACAAATCCAATGAAAACGCGCGGACAGTGTTTCATCACCGACTTTACCGCGCCGTCCCTAGTAACATCGGCCATCTTTCTAGGCCAGGAAGCCCCGCTAAAGAAACTTGATCACAGTAGACTCAACGAATCACCCACAACTCTTAAACGCCAGCCTGACTACCTGAAACTGCCGCGCAGTGCGGAATTGTGTATCTCTCTTAGAATGAAGCTGCTAGTTCTTCTTATCGTCATCTGTGGCTTGGATCTTGGGGGCCTTTTTCATATCCCGGCATCTCATTTGCTGGATCTGAATCCTGGCGCTTAGACAGGGCATTTAGCTTCGCTTCCGTCTGGCTACTTCCACTAGAGCTGGGCTTCGTGCTATTGAGTCAAGGGATCGCATCCTCGAATAACGAGACGATCTCTCGGGTGCTAGAATCCCGCGACTCGCCTCTCCGACAGCGCCGTAGCATGGTCTTGGCCGCATGGCGTGCTGGTAAAAGCAGGATTGCAAGGACCGTCTTTGGAGGCTGAGTGGACAGGGCCTTGACCGTAGAACACGCCCAAAGGGGAGTTGTACTGTGATGATGAGACGCACCAGGGCTCTCAGGACCCCGCTTGTTGCAACTAAAAGCCAACAGGAGTTTGACATGGCCTGACGAAGATTGTTGTCGTTCTCAGTGCCGAAATCACGGGTTTCTGTCCCTTCTGTATCAAAACCCCAGGCACCGCCTACCTACTCGCCGCCACTTGGTCTAAACAGGTTCAGTCGTTACTGTGGCTCTCGCGCCTAAGGGCAACCAAGATCTACATCTGTCACATATTGCTAGTCCTATGCTATCTCATAGCCGCCCTCAAGATGCGTTCTCTAATGTTTACCGCCCTCTCAATACTTTGCTTAGCAGCCAGTGTATGTTCCGAGACCCAGTTCACCAACCCAGCAACGTGGGACGCCGAGGACGATGACCGATCCAACTACCGAGTATACGAAGTCGGAGATAGGATACCCATCAGGTGGACGACCGATCGAGACAGAATAAGTGTTGCGGTTTGGGAAAGTGGTGGATCAGGACCTTTCCTCTGGGCCTGGGTCGATCGTAAGAGATCGTTCTCTTCTGACATGCTCATACACTTTCTTACAGAATGTTTAGAAAACCTGACCGAGCGGTCGACAACATGGAGGGTTGACTTTGGCAACGGTCGCTTCGATACGGACATTGGAGCAGAACATGCCAGGTTCTGGTTCGCCCTTTACGACCCCGACGACATCATAGACCGATCTGCAAGTGGGTCAATGAGCTTGGTCGACTCTGCTTCTTTCAATGTGACCGTCCCCAATTATAAACCAGCCTCCACGACGGCGAAGACGACCACGACCAAAGATACCGCCACTTCATCCGCCCCAATCGAGACCGAGAGTGAATTTGATGCCACTAGCATAAGCACAACGGCGACTTCCAGTCCGACAGAGTCAGTTGGCGCGGATGTTGCGGACAAGGAAGAAGACAAAGAGACGGGTCTTTCAGCTGGGGCGGCAGCTAGTATTGGAGTCGGTGCATCAGTCGGTGGAATCGCCATACTGGGTGCCATTGGTTTCTTAATCTGGAGGCACTTGAAGAGGAGAAAGGAGCAACAAAATTCGGGATCACCTCAGTATTACCTTCAAACGCAGTACCAGCCAGGCTTGGCGCAGTTACAGAGCCCTGAGGCGAAAGCCGAGTTGCCTACCCATTCTACAACCACTTCAACGAGCCAGTTATACGAAGCCCCGTAGCGCGAGGCTGCGTTGTGAGTTATATAATGGGGCTTCCATGGGTTGAGGTAGAAGAGTGGTTTTATTGCATTTATGAGCGCCTCGCCGGTTGGGTTAGACGATAGCAGAAGGCAGCAGCTTGGAGACTTTACGAACTTAAATGCAGGATTAGCTCAATTCCATGCCATGGGATCTTTCAACCTTGGGTGAAAAGATAACATCACAAAGTTGGCCTCACGCATCCACCTCTGAGTTCCAAAATTAATTTTGAGCAACCTAAAGCGCCGTTACAGCAATAGTTAGAATTAGAAACCTAGTTGGAACTACTGCCCTCTTTTGAGACGCATTCTTTCTAATCTTAAGGATGGTAGCGGTCGGGCAGTCTTCGTACTGAGTCCTTAACATAGTGGTCAAGCGTAGTCGTCAACGAAATGCCATAGATTCACTCAAGGGGGTTGTACTTTTACAGAAACGGATTATATGTCCTTTTTTGGAAAATTGAATATCCTTTCGCATTTAATTTTACGTCAAGGCCAGGGACGTACCTAAATTCACGTATCGTCCACGTTGCTTCCACTGCCAGTCAAGGCACCCTTGCTCCTGTAAGTCGATGGCGCACCCCTCGCAACCAACTCAGGGTCGAGGCTGTGCACATTCCTTTCAGTAGTCGCTCAGACATGGCCAGGGATTATGCCAATCCCGCGCGTGGCGCCTGTGGTGCAACGAGGGTAATACCAGGGATGGGTGACGAGCACGATCCTCTTTTTGTCACTTACCAGGCACGCCGTGTCTCTGATTGAAGGCCTTTCTTTGAAATCTTTGCGCTTTCACGGACCTGATGGCTTCATACTCTGTGGATCTGTGTAAAGCTATGGCGAGCCCCTCGAAACTCGAGGACGGGGTCGATCTGCGTCCCATGTGCCGGGTTCAAGAGTGCGGGGTCTGTTTGTGGCTTCAATTATGAGTATGCAGCCGTTGAGTTGATCCCTTCCTCTCTCCACCTTGATGCATAATCGGCGCCTGCAATACAACGAGGGAAGAGAAAACAAAGCAGGCTGGGAAATGCCTCGAGTTCCAGGCCCCGCACATGTCCTGGACTCTCCTGACCTGGAGGTAACAATTCTTTCATCAGCTTCCAAGGTACTTACGATACCATGTCGGACAAGAAAGAAGCCAAGCAGCCAAGAAATGCGACTCAAGGCACATTGGAAGCCTCAGCCAACCCTGAGACCCTTCCTCTGGCTGCTCAGACCGTATCAACTGAAGCCTCACACGGTTCGGGTATTCTGCCCCCACAGCATTGGCAGCAGGCCGCAATAGTCAGTACAAATCACCATGTCACCTTTTGCTTTTCTTCTAAGTGCCTCTTAGAGTGCAGAGGACACAGCAGATGCCGACTCTGCGCTCGGAGACAATATCAGTTCGACGGCATCCATCGCGTCGAGCATCCTGAAGTACCGCACTATCCTCGGAAGGACATTCCATAGTGAACAAGGCGATGCGCATTACTGGTCAGTCAGTCAGTCAAATTGTGACGCACTTACTAACTGAGCTTCAAGGGGTGCTAACGATGAGCGGCAAAATGAAGCTATGGATATCAAGTGAGGCCTGCCTGGGGCATATATCAAGCCGCTGCATCATCTTACGCTTCCTTAGCCACCACTGTCAGACTCTCCGTCTTGATGGAAAGTTGTTCCTTGCTCCGTTGAGCGATGACATCAAGGCAAGTATTTCCTTTGTTCTAGTATTGTACCGTATACTCATTCAATGTGTAGAAGGCTGTCGATATTGGAACCGGAACAGGTACAGGCGCAATTTCCTTTAACTGCTTCACCCTCCAGGTGGGCCTCACAAAACTAACTTAAGCTTCTTCCATAGGGATTTGGGCCATGTAAGATTACTTTCCAGGCTTGACAGACAGGAAAGCTCATCACCGTGCAGCGATTTTGCCGATCAGTTTCCTTCTTGTGAGGTCATTGGAACAGATATATCGCCTATTCAGCCAAGCTGGACTCCTCCAAATCTTCAATTGTAAGCATTGGGCCAACACATCATATATCTGGAACTATGGCTGACTACTTCCTTTTCCAGCCAGATCGACGACTGCACCAAGGAGTGGACTTTTCCTGAAGCCTCTCTGGACTATGTTCATATCCGTTTCTTGACCGGATGCATTGCTGACTGGGAATCTCTAATGAAGGTGGCTTATCGATGCCTCAAGCCCGGTGGCTATATCGAAAGTATGGAGCCATCTGCCTACATACAGAGCGACGACAACACTATTGAACCAGATAGTGCTATGGGCCAGTGGGGTAAGATCTTTGTCGAGGGTGGCAGTAAGATGGGACGTCCTTTCACGGTGGTCGAGGATGAACTTCAGAACAAGGCCCTGGAAAAAGCAGGTTTTGTTGATATCAGGGAGAAAATGCACAAGGTCAGTGACACCTCGCAAGCCCTAAGGCTATTGATGCATCGAATCATGCACATTTACTAACCATCCGTTCCTTCACAGTCTCCAATAGGCAGCTGGCCCAAGGATGAAAAGCTCAGAGAGATTGGCCAATATGCTCAACTATCCATGGAACAAGACTTCGAGGGGCTCGTCCTATTCATGACAAACGTCCTTGGTGGCTGGAGTAGGGAGGACATTCAAGTGTATATAACCCATCTGCGTCGAGAGATACGCTCAGGAAAGAAGCATGGCTGGTATTGGCAGAAGGTTGTGTGGGCTCGAAAGCCAATCTCGGCTTCAGCCGTCAGGGGTTAGATCGCATGCTAAGAGGTGGTCCGTAGCACAAGGCTTAGTGGAGTACGCTCTATGGTGATTGCAAGGCTGAGATGGCAAATATGATTGTCATTCACCCAATAGTCACATATTCTTGCCATATTACGATGGATAGTGAAAGTGTTGGGTGCCTGTGATTGAGAATGACTACCTCAGACGAGTCGAGCATGCTAATGATGAATCGCCGATTTCCCAAGGTCACATAAACCTCTCCAGAGCTTGCTATGCCCGAAGTCTTCCATCAGATGTTCAGCATCCCTAGACGTATCAACATCATAGTATCATGCATCACGACGTCATGAAGACCTAGGTGCATCGCTTGTTCGGATGTAGGCTATGCCAGACAGCCAATGGTTCCCGGGGTGCCTGTCTAAAGCCCTGTTCCAAGGTCGGGCCAGCCTTCCTCAAGGCATGGAGCTATGCGTGGATTCATCACTGTTTATGCATCGCACATGCTGCAAGCCGGCGGCGTACGACGACGAAGCAAGACTCCCTCGTGTCCGTCGTGACCGGCCACTCGGCCAGCTCCATGGCATTTATGCCGACACTAATCAGCATCACGCTCCAAGAAGGAGATGGAGGTCCAAAGATCCAAAGTTCCTGATTATCTTGGACGGGTCGGGAAAATCGATGACTCTGACGTATTCTCCTGCGAATCGAGGGCAATGTGAAGTGCTTCTCTCCTTGCCATTGTCTGCTCCCAGCCCTACAAACGTCTGGAGAAACGGACCGGATACGAGGTTTAGCCTTTATATAAGCATTAATAAAGTTAGTTGCATCTCAGGGCAGGTTTTTGCACATGTTTATTGTTTCTCTGCAGCTGAGCTTGCTACCCCTCCTGTGGTGAAGTCATCGTGATGATTCCTGACTCTACTGAGAAACCACTCGAATACTCGGGTTGCACGGCATCCCCCGATCATATTTGTCACCGTCTGTGCTTTGATGGACAGTTTTGATATACACAAGATGTCAATTGGGCCCAGAAACTGCCTCAAGCTGCCTCTTTTGATGGTCTAAAAGCGTCACGGCGGCAGCACCGACGGCCCGGATCACAGCTCATAGGGCTGGCCATGGTCTGACGAGCACATGTTGAATACGAGCTGGACCTGAAACACCTTGGCGTTAAACTTCAAGCCGACTTATTCGGGTCCCGAAGGCTTATTGTGAGGCGCCGTACGTAAGCACATAGGACCATGTTCATATTTAAGGTCAGTTCGGTTCAGACCCCAGAGTAGTATCTATATCCACGAGTAAACAACCTCTGTCGATCGTTATTTCACACCGAATAAAAGCATTCACTCGAAATGAAGTCCGTCCTCATCGCCGCCGTCCTCGCTTCGGTTGGTGCCCTGGCGCAGAGTCCTCTGCCCTCGTGCGCTGTAAGTTTGACCCTGCCCTAGAATGCAAAGGCGTACTTACCACTTGCAGCAATCTTGCGCCTTGAGCATTCTCGCCTCCAGCGGCTGTGGTTCCACTGACGTTGCCTGCGTCTGCAAGTCCAAGGTCTTTGTCGAAGGCTACACTTCCTGTGTGACCAAGGCTTGCAACTCCGAAGACGCCGCCAGTATGATCATGTTCTGTATCAATGTGGACTCTCTGACTTTGAATCTACCTAGAGGCCGAGCAATACGGCGTTCAACTGTGCGGCTCCGCCGGCGTGAGCGTTGGCGGGGAGGCCCCGGCCACCGAAGCTCCTGTGGCTTCGAGTGAAGCACCCGAGGCGCCCTCGGCTCCGACTGAAGCCCCCTCGGCTCCTTCTGGCCCGGCTGCCCCGTCTGCTCCTGAAGCGCCATCCGCTCCATCCGCTCCCTCTCCGCCTTATCCCCCCAAGCCCTCCGAGGAGGTCCCACCTGTTGTATGTCGGCCATCATCTTAA
This sequence comes from Fusarium sp. MBC 441, assembly GCA_030779165.1. Lineage (NCBI taxonomy): Eukaryota > Fungi > Ascomycota > Sordariomycetes > Hypocreales > Nectriaceae > Fusarium > Fusarium sp. MBC 441. The sequence continues at coordinate 237,182 of JAPFTC010000142.1, forward strand.
TTGGCGTTAGCCACTGATGCGAATGTTTATAGGTTCCTCCCGCGTCCAAGCCCGCCGAAGTGCCTACCGCTCCAGCTACTCCTGCCACGCCTACGGCCGTGGTTCCAACTGCTGGTGCCGGCATTGTCCAGGTCTCGAACGCGGTTATCATCTCGGTCGGACTCTCGATGATGCTAGTTCTACTGAACTAATAATAATTAAATTGGTCGGGAGGGCAGAAAGCTTAATCTACTGGTTGGATCATAATTCAAGTCTCCTTTTCATGTACGGTAATAATCCAGATGTCTTGTTGTTCAACAGCTAGTAGGAAGCCCGCAGGTTTTGAATCCAGTATGTCCAAGGCCAAGAACATGAATTCGGGATAGTGCAGATGTGATGATAATTCTAATAGTGCTTTTGGGCAAGTTGCAAATCAAATCAAATCATGATGACATGTATCCTTGAACTCTCCGACTCCGTGAACGTTGACTGCTTTTTGCTTCATAGGAGAGATAGTGAGGCGAGAATAGTCAATGGCAGCTTTCAAAGAATATTGCCAATGTCTCTCGGCACTTTTTAGGGCAAGCATCGTTCTTTGAAAAGCCAAGCAGAGATAAATGTGCCCTTGCTCTCAATCGTGGATGCTCGTTGGATCGCGAAGCTAGCCGAGCTTAAAACAGCTACAAAGTGATCTCTCGGCAGTGTTACACATGGGAACGTGGAGAAGAGAATTTTCACTCATGTGGAAGTCGTGGATAAGCCGTCGGGTTGCCACGCTTTTCTCGGCTGGGGCTTTCAGTACTTTTCCATGTGGCAGCCCCTGACCCCTGGTTGCGTACATACGCGTGAACTTTAATTATCAAAAGGTTCTTGCTCCCAATATCATGATTGGATAGTATACGCTCGGCTTCGCTACTGCCTCATTTGAGTATTGCCCTCTTAATCAATTCTGCTGAGACATGGCTGTGCCTCGTAGATGATGAGAACTCATGTTGGCATACATGCTTTTGGGCTATACAGCGATTACAGTGTATACTAGGATGCTTCTATCGTCTGGCCCATTAGTCGAGAGATAAGCCAAACTCCTTTTAATTCGAAACCTTTTACCTCGAAACCAGAATATGCTCCAGCCATCTAGAAGGATTCTCACCTTAGTTGAGACCTCATTTAAGGCGTCAAGCCCTTCCAGAATAAGATCAACAAGATTCAGTAAGTTTATTTGCTCTGAGACTTCTTGAATATTTCTTGATCCAACCACAAAGACACCAGGTTTGCAAGCTAGTTCCCGCGAGCATCGACCCAGGTGTAGACAATATTGCCAACCACGAAGAGAGTGGTCTCGCCCTGGCCTTTCCTTCATGAATGAGTTTGATTGTGAGAATGTGAATAATATTGTGTAATTACCAAAGGACAATCGTGAGAAATGCGTACTGCCTGTGCTTTCACTGCCGAGCGAGACGCGGTGATGGTCTAGGGTGAGAAGGCCATACAGGTGAGCCCACACAACATTAAGTAAATAATCATTAACTAAACGTAAAATCCCTCTAGCTGTTGTTATTTATTCATTTATAGAATGATTCAAGATCTGGAGCTTCTTGTCATGGGTCTCCACCCTTCTATATCGTCGCGTTCTAATGAAGTCGGTGAGAAGCAAGGAAATTTAGCAGGTACACTACTATGCCCTCTATCTCTAGCAAGCCTATGGTGAAATGCTTCACAGAGCTATCCTACAAACTCGCCTCGCTCTAAAAAACAGTGTCATGTAGCAATATCAAGCTCTTATATTTAAGCTCTCGACCAAGCTCCTGGACTCTCCCCGGGTTTAAGCTTTTATTTAAGTACTTCCTCATGGGGCTAGAAAACTTCCCAAGCGGGATTAGCTTCACTGTTGGCCGGCTATTCGTCTCAAAATGGAGCCACTAATGCGGACGTTGCACAAGGTGCCTTCACGCCTGAGGCCATAATGTCTCACCCATACGTGCCCGGTTATGGCCTACAAAAGAAGAAGAACCCCCGATTTTGTCGCAATCGTTTCCTCTGATAAACAAGCCTTTACTTCTATTTTATCCTCTTGTTAGGGTCATCAGCCATCGCCTTGTCCAGCACATCATGTCTGAGGAAGATGTTGTCCATCTAGACGGCTTCAAGCTGTCTCTTCAAGAGCTCGGCTTGACCCGTGAAACCTTGAACAATCACGCCAGTGGTCGTATCATTCCCTTCATGATTAATGAAGAGATGAGAGCTCTCTATCAACGGGCCAAAGACGACCCCGAATCTCTCTCGCCGGCCGAGAGAAACCGCGTCTTTGGCAGAATTCCACCCGAAGACGAGGAGCGGCTTTGCCAGGAACGTCTCGGTTGTACGAAAGATCAACTCTACGAAAAGGCTCTGACCCAAGGCGACGACTTGAGCATGCTAGAGTGCGACATGATCATTCGTGGCTGTGACTACGATTGGAAAAACACTTCAAACAAGGCGACCGACCTCGAGAGGCTCATGAAGCTGTCGGCAGATGACCGTATTCTTATTCTCAAGGGCCGTGAAGCTATCAGAGGACCATCAATCTTGAGAGCCACCGAAAAGCGAAAGCAGTACACGAGAGTAAGGGCCGGAGAGGCACGTCAAAAGGCCGAGCTACTCAGGCAGGCCAGGAACGGCCATCGTGCTGATTGGGTACAAAACATGGTGGACAGGGATCTGCCGCAATGGGGCTTTGTTGTGATGCGTACTGAATACAGTGATCCCCGCAGTGATGAGGCTTGGAAAAAGTTCCAGGAGCGCTTTGACACCGTGGGAAAACTGATCATGCAGAGCTGGAGTGGTCGCCCACCAAAGGCGGAACTTTGGAAGACACTTGAGACTGTCTTTGTATCTGACGCTGCCTTGGACGGGGCGTCGACAGATGTGCTCAGGGAAAGATTCAAAAGCATGCGAGAGGGTCTTCCAGAGGGGATACGACGAGACTGTTTTCTTGTCCAAGACAAGCTCCTGGCCGAGGAGTGGCTGACGATTCGCGCGGTAAACCCCGACTTCGACGCAGAGGCGCCCCTTGGCACTGAGGATGTCAGCTACACTGAGCAAAAGACGTCAATCACAGTGAAGGATCTGAAGGGGTTTTGCGGGGAGATTCAGCTGCCGTTGTCCAAGGTCTTTGACTGGCTTCACTATTCCCTGCTGACGGACTCTGAAACGTGGGAGAGGCGGTACAAGCAGACGACGCAGAAGCAGCCCAGGTCTCTCATTTCGTACTGGCCGTACCCAGAGTATTGAGGCCTGAGATTTGGCTGACGAGGGGGATGATGCAGATTGTTTCTTTGTAGTGGTCTCTGACTCTTGATGATTGACTTTTGGACAAATGAATGATGCAAGCGCTGAGTTTGAGCGTGCAAGGACGCCCCAGATAACAATTCCATCATAAGCTGGCCGTGTTCCTCTTCTTTCTGGGGCCTGATTACTCTTGAGACTGCTACTAACCCGGGAATCGCGGGGAGCGCATTTGAGTGAGTAAGTAGTTTGGCATTCTACCACACGATGCCACAAAGGCTTGGATACCTCAGGCTCAAATCAGATGAGCTTGACCATGGAAGATGGCTTTGAGTTAGATACCCTTGGGTAAGTATGAAGATCAACCGATCGAGGGAGATATTGCAAACGCCGACTGGTAGGCCTCGGCGACGCGTCGCAAGTTTAGGAGGTAACTAGCTAGATAAGCCGGCATTCAGCCCCTGGTTCCAGTGTCAACCACCTGGAACTTCAGTGTGTACTTACTGACGCCGAGAACCAGATTGCACAAGATCCCTGTACGACAATGTCGCTTGAAGGCATGAGCTGTTTACGCTTGATTTGGCCTGTGTGCCACCTGCATCCCCCGCCATGATCGTTCCCAATGGATGATTCCCAGTCTCCCCCCTCACGGCTCTGCCCCGGTCTCCGAGACATGCTGTACCCCGAGCCACCGGAGTACGAGCCTGAAGCCACTGCTAGGATGCGATGTGATCCGGCTGCATGTGCACATCCCGCGCCCGTCTTCGGTGAGACAAATGTCGGCTTGCCCAGCTGCGCTTCAACACAATGAAAGGACTCATCACTTTGACCGGTGACCATGGTAGCATGAGTGGCTTCCGGCATGCCTTTCAGCTGGCAAGCCCAGGCATTGCCGATGCACAGAGGCAGGCTCCAGCATTACGAATCGCAACCTCGTGCTGTGGTAGGCAGAGGGTTGCAGGCGAGGTTGCACAAATGCCCCACACCGGGTGAAACATCCCCGAGGGTTGCGTGAAGATACCCGGGGATCAATGTCCCCTTTTCGCGCTTCCCGCGCTTCTCTTACAAAGATAAATATTGTTAAGTCTGGTACACAGTCTGGCAACCAAGACTTGCAGACGGTGCAATACAGTGTGTGTTGGCTTTCTCGGAAAGCCAGGTCTTTGATGAACTGAACTATATACTCATTCAAATCTCATGCTGATTCATAAATGGTGCATCAACACAAGTTAACATTCCACTCAACTATGCTACCTAGACCTGGGAAGGGATCGTCACCGTTGTCCATGGTAGCCCAAGAGTTGAGATAAGCACTACAGTTTGGGCCGTATGGCAGAATGCCACTTTTCGAACGTGGTAACTAGAGTCATTGGTGAAGACCAATAATAAGTGCGAGCAGCGATGAAGACTAACAAGCTCCAGTAGCATGCATTGCTAGTTTCATCGTCAAGGTCAGGGGCAAGGTCCACGGCAGCGGCTCTTCACCCCCCGACGTAGTGTCACCCACCCCGCCTTCGACTAGGAGATAAACTCACCTGCCGCGAACTCGTCTATAATGCAATCACACTAGTTCTACCGCTGTGGGGTAGACCCGATGTGGTTCATGGGTTACATATAGAGTTGGATTTCAGAGATGGTTGGATGTTGTTCGTCAACTGGTGAACTGAAGCACTATCAGTCTCGACTGACGGGCACATATCTTCAAACCTTGCTCTATCATACCAAAGAACTAAGTTGGTGTGTTGAATATCCAGTCCAATTATTAGACACTTTTGCCTCATTCTGCTTTTCCTGTTGAGGTCATCATAATGACCTTTCTCTCCCGTCACTCAGACTTTCCGCTGAAGACATCACGATGAGTCCCATTAAATGAGATTCAGTATGGATACAAGTCTCTCTGGTAGTAATTCAGGGTGTGTATTTTATTAAATATTTACTCTTTGTTGTCTATACTCATCTACCTGTCCCGACCATAGGTGAAGGGCTTGGTAGGCGCGTTGTCGAGAATGGCCTCAATCTCCTGGTAAATCTCATCCGTGATCTTCTCGGAAAGCTTCACAGACTTGACGTTGTCCTCAATCTGCTCAACCTTGGTAGCTCCCAGAATCACAGTGCTGACGTTGGGGTTCTTAAGGCACCAGGCCAGGGCGAGCTGAGATGTGTTTCCACCCAGGCGCTCGGCAATGGCAGTGAGCTTCTTGACCTTCTCGATCTTGGCCTTTCCTTCCTCGCTCTGTAAGGCCTCGACAGTCTTGCTGAAGAACTCCTTGTTGGTGGCGAAGCGGGAGCCCTCGGGGATGCCGTCGTTGTACTTTCCGGTCAGGAGACCAGAGGCCAGGGGAGACCAGATGGTGGTGCCGTAGCTGAACTGCTTGAAGAGAGGCTCGTACTCAACCTCAAAGCGCTCACGGTGGAAGGCGTTGTACTGGGGCTGCTCGACAACAGGGGCGATGAGGTTGTATCGCTCGGCGATCTGAGTGGCCTCAGCAATTTGCTGGGCGCTCCACTCAGAAGTTCCCCAGTAGTAGGCAAGGTTGAGGTTTCGGATGACCTGAGTGAAACCCTCAACAATCTCCTTGAGGGGGGTGGCGTAGTCGGGTCGGTGGGCGAAGACGATGTCGACGTAAGGCTGCTGGAGACGCTCCAGAGAGCTCTTAAGACCCTCGACGATGTGCTTGCGGCTCAGACCTCGGGTGTTGGGCTCCTTGCGACCAGTCCCGAAGAAGACCTTTGTGGTGAGGACGTACTCGTCTCTGGGCCAGTCGAGCTCCTTCAGGGCCTGTCCCATCTCGACCTCACAAGCACCGTTGGCGTAGGTCTCGGCGGTGTCAAAGGTGTTGATACCGTGGTCCCAGGCGGTTTGCAGGCAGTCCTTGACGATGTTGCCCTTCTGGGTGCCTCCATAGGTCAACCATCCTCCCAAGGAGAGCACGCTCACCTTGAGGCCAGTGGGGCCCAGGTGGCGGAACTGCATGTCCTTGGGGTCGTACGAGGACTTGACAACCGACATTTTGAAGGATGATGGAGATTTTCGTTTATTTGCTAAACGAGAAACAAACAGAGGTACCGGGTTTGAGCTGTTTATATACAACTCCAGCAGACCGCCTTGATACGAGGTGGAGATCTTCAAGTGAGGGGTATGGCGACAGCTGGTTTCAACACGACGTGATGCCTCGACTGACGACAATCCACCGTGATAGACTTTCATAACCTGTCCAATCGGCTGTAAGAAGGGATGTTAAGTCCGGCCTAGACGAGGCCATTATTGGAGGCTTTTGCATTATTAATGTACTTTGTGGGTCGATGTGGATAAACGACTCCGGCAACACAAAGGTGGAATAGTCTAGAAAGGCGGTAACTGACCTTGACCGTATTCGGATCCTTGCTCCGGCAAATATCTGGGTTTATGACGGCAAAAGGAGGAGTAGGCATCAATGAGGCATATGTGGCAGCCATGAAACCAACATCGGCGTAAGAGTCATAGAGTCTTGGAGGTTGAGTTGAGTTGGATGGCTTGCTGATCTATCCAATGTTAAGTCCGATACCTCCTGTTGAAGACGTCATTGATACAAACGATCCCATGTTGAACATGCTGCACGCTCATGTATATGGGACAAGGCAAAGCAACTGATAAATGCGTCTCAGCTAAGCTCACTTGTGTTCATAATCACGCAGATTTATAATCTTCAAGATAGGCACTCAATAATACTACTATTAGGTTGATGTATTACCTCTCGTCGAGTGTCTAAACTACCAAATGCAACCTGCTCTACCACTTGATGAAAATGCCTCTAGTCTATGCGTCAAGTCTAATATTACTATAAGGATATCATTTAAATCCGTACAATGGAACAGAATGACGCAGCAACAAAAGAAAGTCAAGAGAATGATCCATCCCCCTCCGGGGTCTCATCGACCCCATTGCCTATTATTGTATCGACTTTCCTCGGGAGACTGCGAGGGAGATTGTGCTGAGAAACACCCCAAAGTAGCGCAACTCGTGTCACTTGTCTCCCTCTTACCCATCCACATGGCTCTTCTTCTGTCTTTCTTCTCCTTCTTCACTTTCGTTCCTTGCTCTGACTGCCCTGAGCCAAAGCCACTGTTGCCGCTCTGGGCAACAGAAGTAGTATCACCCCCAGTCGCAACCGTGTAACTATTAATACTGTTTGTGTCCTTGGTTGGCGTCTCGACCCCTCTCTGGCTGGCAGCTTTCGATACGGGTCGATATCGGCTCGGAAGGCCAACTGTACTTCGCTCCGACGGAGCTATCGAGGGGGTATATACGGTGCTAGGTCTATATCGACTTGGATGTCCAACATTGCTTCTTTCTGATGGCGCGATTGAAGGCGTGTACATGGTTCCAGGCCGATGGGCTGACATGTTGACCCTGTACTGCTGCGCTGCTTGAAACGCGGCATAATCCATTCCTGCGGGACCCATACCAGCGTTTGCATACCCCGGTAAGGTCGAAAATGACTCGACTGGAGCTGGCGGAGGTACTGGGAAGCCATTGACTTGCGGCATCTGATTGTAGCCCTGCCAGGGCTGTTGAGGCATCGGAGCAAAGTTGGGATTTCCCTGCTGATTCATACAGTTCATCATCTGCATGAGCCACATCTGCGAATTCAAGGTTTGCGCCGTCTGTTGCATAATCTGAGATTGGACGTCGGATCGTATGCTCGGGCCTGGTTGAAAGTGGGACATTCGCATTTGGGGCTGTTGCATACCAGGCGCTCCGTACATGGAGGATGCCTGACCGTATGGATAAGCTGGAGCTCCGCCTCCCCATTGCATATGATTCTGCTGTGGGTTCATCTTTGGAGCACGAGACTGAGCTCTCCGGCGCATGGCTCGATCACGCTGCTCAATGGCAATGACACTGACTAGGCCACCAGGGTAGAGAGACTGCTGAGCTTGTGGAGGATACACGGCTCCAGAAGTGACGTTTCTGTTGTTGGCGCCGAAGGGATCGTGAGGGAGTCCACGTGCAAAGACTGGTAATGGAGAGTTCGGGTTTTGAGATGCCTTGCTCTGCCCTGTACTTGGCCTTCTGGATGGACCATGCTGAGATGTCACACTCCGCGCTGTACTGGGTCGTCGGGTAGGTTGCTGAGACGCAATGCTTCTCGATGTGCTTGGTCTCCTCACAGGCTGTTGAATAGTGCTTTGCAAGCTTGAATTGGACCTGGGATTTCCCAGACGAGTGGGAGGACGGCTACTCTCACTTGGGCGTCTGCGAACCTGAAGCAAGGCAAGAGGAACGTCGTCGTCTTGAGACGGTGATGGTGATGGTGGCGTTGACAGCGCTGACCTGGTTGGGATTAAATTCGGGTCGCCGGTGGTCTTGATCATGTTTTTTCGATAATTGTTGATGTGAGCCTCTTGCTTCCTCCTCTCATTCCGGTGTCGCTTTGAGATCGCTACTTCATCTTCATCGTCACTATCATCATCACGACCATCACGACCATCACGATGAGATTCTTCATCGGCCTCACTCGACTCTTGGCGTCCCTTGACCTCTCGATAACTTTCAAATTGAGCTGCTGTCATGATCTTGCCGCGATCAGGGAGAGAAGAGTGAAAGAGGTCATTGTTGGCAGCCGGTTCTAGTGGTAGTGGTGGGGGCTTGGTGTTTTCTTCAATACGATTAAGTGAACGCTGTGAGATGGACCGATTTGCAACCAATAAAAGGCGACTCTTGCTGATTGAATCCCGGAATAAATTCTCGTCATCTTTATCGGCAATGATCTCATGATCTTCATCGTCTGTCGCGACAAAAGGCCTCTCGAATGGAATCCTGATGTTGAGATCCTGGCCATTCCACGTTTCTGCAGATCATCTTAGCGTGACGATTAGCGCTGAAAGAGGGTCACTTACCCGTCCAGGGATGAGACGTCGTCACAAATGAATCGTCGTCAGTCTCTGTAGAATCGGATTCTACCCTCAGCTCTGGAGTCTTTGGAGGTTCCCCCTCCAGCCTGGATAGAGTGGCCGAGTCGACGATCAGGGCGCTGATGCCTCGATCCATGTAGCCACCTTGTCTTTTTGAACGGGCTTGGCGCATGGTGGTGTTGCGACCGATTGAGGCGGCTGCTCTGCCTCTAGGTCTGTCGTCATGAGAAGCGAGTATCGTGCGTGTCCAACCGGGCAATCGAAGGAAGAGGCAATTCCCGTGACGAGGTGCAATTCTTGATCATCAAAGATTTAATTCACCAGAGGTTCAAGTTTACCATCTTCGCCCTTGTTGCTCCTAAAAGGGGCCCCTTCTTTTTTGCCCCATCCTCCATCTCAGTCATCTGGAATGCTCGAATCCGCCCATGGCATGGTCTGGTTTCTTTGTCTCAGCCTGTATTGAAGCCACACATCGATAGATGCTAATTTTTTTTGTTTTTTCCTGCGGTCTAGCCTCTCGATATCCCCATCCTTGATCGATCTGCGCTAATCAATAGTTCTCCCTACATGAGGAGCTGAACGTAAGCACTACGTATACGAGAATTGAAGTCACTGTTGGTTGTCCACAAGCCACAACGAGAGAGGTCATAACAAGGTGATTTTTCAGCTCAATTGAATTGCATTAACTGTCTCTCGGTTATGCATCTCACTCGTGACGTCAATCAAAGGCCATTCCACCGTTTGCATCTCCGAGACTTCTGCAACCAGACTTCTCCACTCGTTGAATGTGGCACTCACTCAAATGTCCTTTTTTTGGAGCTTTGGTATACCCGAGACCCATTATCTCCCTTGCCATCTTCACCGCCTGCCAAAAAGATCGAGTTATCGAGTCTTGGATCAGATTTACTAACGAAACATTCCTTTCGAATGCGGCCATCGCGGCAATTCCGACGGTCCAGCTGAATGTCTTGTCTAGCCGACCCTCCGACCCCCTTTTACACGCCCTTGGCCAATGAATAAGGGTTATTATTGAATAAAGTTACCTGCAAATTCTCAATGTTTTCGACAGTCGATTTCAAAGTCAATCTCTGTTTCTATTTATAGGTAAGAGCTTCCATGTTGTTCCCATCTCGACTTTCGCTCCATCCTTCATCAATCGCATGTAGAGGACGGTTGTGCTCACTTTCCTCAGCCAGCTATGAGAATGAGAAGTTGAGAGCCGCTTTCTATTCTATGAATCTATTAAATCTTCATGAGCCAAAGTAAATGGGCTCTTTCTCTGGCGCATGCTCATTATGAAACGCCTGCAATTGTGAACCGTGATGTACAGCCTCGGGATCCTTGCATCTTGTGGTCAATATTATCCAGATCAGAAACAAATGGAAAGGAATTAGAGGGAAATTCTAACAGAAAAATGGAGAAGGGATATTGAGAGATAAATGAAACAACTGATGATGGTCTTGTCGAGGGATCCTGCTTACCCAGCAGATCATGTCGAATGTGCAGTGCTTCCATGCTACAGATCAACCGGAAACTTCTTCCTCAGTGTCTCTCCGTATGCATGGAAAAGAAAAGGAACAGGCGTAAATGCCAAGACAATGAATCCCAGCACTGAGTTGCCCCATCCAAGATCGAGCTTGTCGTACAATGCGGGAGCAGCCAGATCCAAGAACGCACCAAAGGGGCATCGGATGAGCAAGTTGGCCGCGAGAGCTGAGGCAGCTGCTTCAGCTCCAAAGCAGTCCACTAGATAGAGCTGTCCGGGAACAATGACAAAGAGAGCTCCGACACCGATAAAGAGGGTGCCGAGAATGGGGACGATCCAATGAGTGTGGTAGTAGGCGGACCAGCCGTACCAGAAGAAGCCTCCCGGAGTGGTGATTCCCAGCCATTTCATGAGAATGAGCCTATCCTCTGGCTTTGAGCCTCCTTGGTCTGCCTTCATCTTCATGAGCTTGTCGCTGGTCTTGGAAAAGGTGAACAGGCCGATCATCATGCCAATACCAAGGCCGAGGTAGACTAATCCCGAGATGCCGACACTAAAGCCATAGGTGCCGGAAAAGACAGAAGTAAAGGTAGTGAAGAGCAAGAAGATCATGCCAAAGATGATGCCCGTATAAAGTGACATGAGAAGGACGATTGGTGAGAAGATGAGCATCTTGAAAGGACGGACGATGGCGCGGAGGAGCATCTGCTTTGGCGTCTCGGCTCTGTCAAATTTGGGGACAAGCTTCTCGTTTCCTGTCTCCTTGCGAAGGCGTTCAGTCTTGCGGCGTATGAGAACGGCAGCGTTGGTCTCGCCAACAAAGGCAACTGTGGCAACAAGGATGACGCCAGCCTGAGGGGTCACGTTAGTGAGGCCATACTGAAGTTGTGGGACTAAGCAAGACTTACAACAATCAGGATGAGTCGAAAAGTCCACCGCCAGCCAATGTCCTGAGAAACGAACCCGCCAATGATAGGGCCAATAACCTGTGACATGATTAGCATCGGGTTCAACTCCACCCATCCAAGTAATACATACGGGCCCAATAAGAGGCCCCATGCTGAACAGAGCCATGGCCTTTCCGCGCTCGTGGGGAGGATACAAATCAGCAATAGAGCCGCCTCCAACACTCATGGGACCAGAGGCAGCGCAGCCTCCAAGTAAGCGAAAGGCAAGAAACATGCCGGCATTTTTACTAAATGCGCATCCAAAAGTGAAACCAATGAACAAAACATGGCAGACATAGTAAATGATGAGACGGCCGTATAGCTCGGAGAGAGGCGCGAGGAAGAGGGGGCCAATGGCGAACCCGAGCACATAGAGACTGACAGTCAGTGCGACGACTGTGGAGTTTGTGATATTGAATTCGGCGGCCAGTTCGTGTGCACCAGGTGCGTACATGGTAGCGGCGAGGTTTCTAGAGCGATCACCAATCAGTGATGCTGTCAGGGGAAAGAGAAGGGGGAAACACATACGCATTTAGCGTGAACATACTGACTATCACCACTTGAATGACCTTACTCCTGCTTGGCCAGTTGAGTGGATTATGGGGATCATCTGGGCCGTCCCAGTCGACAATGTTGGGGTTTGTGTCTGGTTCATCAGACACTTTTTCTGTTTCTGCATTTGTCGAGTAGTTTGCAGCCCCCTCAACGTCGTTTCGTGTCAAAGTAGACTGAGACTTTGTGCTGCCAGCATCTTCCCCATTCGAGGATGATAAGCCTGGTCTCGCCATGGTGGTCGGTCTGTGATTAGAGGTGGCTTGGTGTGGCACGGTAGGTGGTGCTTGCTTGTCAGATCAGAGCACAGATGCCAAGAAGGAACAGAAAGAGATATGGGAGATGCACATTTAAATGAAAACGATTGTTGCAATTGGGATACGTAATTCCCCTTGAAGCCAGGGTGGTGTGTCAGTCTTATACCAGGGGGTACCGGGCGTGCGCGAGTCCGACCATCCGATCCTCCGACGCCTTCATGTCAAGAAGCAACATCGCACACCAGAGCCTTCTTGTCAGCATATGTGGCGAAATACATGATATTATTATTGAATCAACGAGCAGTAGCTATGTCACCGTCGTAAAAGGCGACACTCCCAGTGTCGACGCGCTTTATCCGCCGTCAGCGCACGTGTGGCTGCCGTTTGTGGCCGCATGTCCGGTTCCAATGAGCACGCATGGCGTCTCAGCGTCCCAGCAGCATCCTTGCCTGTATCTCTCGATACTCCTTGCGTCTATCACAAACATCTGACAAACATCGACCGAGAAGGAAAGCCGTCTCCGATCAAACACCGTGAGACACTAGATGCTACATGAGGCTCCTCAGCCCGAAGAGAAGATCCGGCATATTGTTAGAAATCACGGAATATCTGCAACATCTTATTGGGCTGTTATTTAATCGTGAAGGATCACCAACCATGAAAAAATTGATCGGATGGTCAACAGGATGATCGGAAGATCGGAGCATCGGTGCGGAGCATCAATAAAGTGGAGAATTGTCGGGGATCGGAATGCCGGTCCCGTTGAACAGCATCTGACAAATCCGGACATCACGTAACGAAGCGAAATCATGGTATAGAGAGAGAGAGATGTTGAAAAGGGTACAATTGGACTTTAGTACTACTTTGACGAGACAAAACTTCAAGGCCAAGTCGATGTGAGGACAGAGAAGCCTGTCAGTTTGGAGGCAGCGAGCTAGTTCTCCTTGCGCTTTGTAATCTTCTTAGAGATGTTCTTGGTGATGCGCTTGTGAATTCGGTGGATGCGGTTCAAAGTCTCCGGTCCCTTATCAGGGCTGGACATAGGAGACTGGGTGCAGGGTTCCAGAGCCTTTGCCCGGGTGAGCGGCATGTCTAGGCCTGGGCGCGGCAGGGGATCATCGACGGCCTGACTAGCCTCCACAGGTTGGTTCGCATATTGGCCTTCGCATATCGACGAATCCTCTGATCTCGCATCGTCATCCTCGTCCTCTCTTGGAGACGAAGTGAGTGCGCTGTGGAAGGACTCAACCGACGAAGTGGCAGATGTCAACTTTAGAGAATACACTGCGATGGTAGAACAGTTTCCAGAAGAGTCAAAGGATTGCTTGTAGCGTATGATGGTAGGGAGCAACTCCTCCTTGGTGAGGACTTCCTGTTGCTTGCCATCATGTCCCTCTCCTGCTTCTCCAGAATCGCCCACGCGACTGGCTTGCATGTGCTCCTGTTCCATGGCCATCTTATGTTACTTTTTCAGTGGCCAGTGTTGACGAAGTGCCTTTTGTGTCGCTGCGCCAGGTAGATTGGATGAACACGAAATTGAGTACAGAGAGAGCGCGAAACAGAAAGAGAGAGGACTCCAGCTTTATAATCTCCTCTTCGTGAATAGATAGGCGCTTGTCTTTGGTCGTGATGTTCTCCTTTTTGTGTTTTTGTGGATGTCTCCTTGTTCGTGAACAAAAGTAAGAAAGTCGGTAGATTTCTTTGAGCGTGATCTGGCTACAAAGCTTCAATCAGCCGTGACGTGGCCCATTTTTGACTGAAGAAGCCCTAACGCCGCAGAGACCTGATTCTTGAAACACTTCTCAGAGCACACGAAGGTCATTCAGGCTGTGTAGTTGCGCGACAAGATCTGCATCGATATAGACGAGAAATCCTTGCTTATTCTGACACGTTCTATGAGATTTTCGTGCAACCAGGATTGTATCTGGATGCCAATCAGTCTTCAGGGAGGCTTGAACGTACTTGCATGAACAAGTTGGTGTCGCGGGCAAGTAGATAGTCCAGGTAATAGCTTGCGGCTACTTGATCAGAACATGCAAGAGTTAAGAAAGGTAGTGGTGACGGGAGTTTGGGCCACAAAAGAAAGCAGCCATCCATCAGTATTAACACGCTTCACTGGTTGAAGTTCGATGCCAATATTATATATTACAATGCGCTTTTTACCACCACGCCCAACCAGTGACACCCTGTCTGTACGAATTTCCGTGTTCACAATGATTCATTAGAGGAGCAGTCGTAACAGAATCAAATTATCAAAGCTATATCAACTCGATGACCGATTGATTCGAGGCTAGATGACTGATACTACCATTAACCTCCACGTCCTGCCTAAGTGTTCATCCAACGCCTCCTACTTAACTCCCGGTTTACTTTAGAAGCATTCGCCGTTCAGAGAAGGGTCAGGATTGATTCCCTTGACCTTTGCCAGGTTAGCCCCAGCGTCCGAATCACTGTCCTCATCTGAGTCAGCATCAAAGTCCGAGTAGACTACCTTATTTGGCTTCATGTCGTCAGAACTGCTGCCACTGTCTTCATGCAGACTCTCGAGGAGCGGCTCTAAATGAAATGAAGCTCCGCCATCTTCATCATTTTCGTAGTCATCATCTTCCCAACCTTCACTAATAAGATCTTCGCATTGCTGATCTTCATCTTCTTCCACCTCAGATAGGGTCAGTTTCACGCCCAAATCTCTCTCCCGGTCTTCCAGGATGGCCCTGTATTCTGCCAGGTCATCTTCGTCAAAGCCTGGAGGTGTTGCTTCCAGCCTGCTTCGGATATCAGCAAGAATTTTGCCAGTCTCTTCCAGTTCTCTCCAAATGGTAGCTCGGCGCCTTTGAAGCTCAGCCCCTGACTGCCGGTTCTTCAAGTTGAGTTTCGCCACTGACATGAGTTGAGCGTAATTTCCGGGAGGTCGGTGGTCATTAGTCTTACCATCAGCCTGAGTCCTAGCATCCGGCTTGTCATTGTCCGGTTTGCTACCAGTCTGTTCACTGGCAGTCTGGCTGAGCTGGGTCTGGTTCTTGTCAGAATCCATGGTGATCCGGGTTACTGTTATGGGGTCTCAGAGTGGTACCGTTTGTGGTATCAAAAATGCCGCTTCTAGTATAATTAAAATATTACTTCGCTATGAGGGAAGTTCATTCAGGTCTTAAATGGTTTTGCAGACATTGGCTGAACCGGGTGTTCAAGGCTGTTCACCTAAGGCGTTCTAACAAAATTATGTTCGGAGTTAACCATGTACTTGGCTTGCCCTTTGATCAGTAGAATTCACACGAAATAGCTTTCTAATTCCATTATCCTTTGTATGATTTCTTTATTGGCAGTAGCAAGCTCCAGTTCACAGCCAGTATAGCTGAACAAAGAATATGAGCATAAGGGGTGGGGGGTCCGTGACTTACAGTGCATTCAACTGCGCCAAACGTCATATTCGGTATCTATCGCAGTGATTCATGCTTTAACGTATATTGTGATTGACTTACAGCGTCAAATGGGGACGGCATCGTGAAGCAAATTTCGGGTATGGGGACTTGACGCTGCGCGCTTACCACTGCAGAAGTAAATAGGGTTTATCAGCGCACCGAACTCTTCACAAATCTGCTAGATATAGAAGTTTCTTCCCATATTCATGAATAAATGACATTTTACGTATGTGACAAATGTTGTGAGGCTTGATAGGGGCGACATCGTGAATGTGGGCCAAGCGGGTTCTTGATAAGCGAACTTTCCTCACTCCACCACCACATACGACCATACCCACTGGAGAACTCGGGATCCCGTCCGCTCTCCCATAGATAAGCCAGTGAGGGGCGGATTAGTAGTTGGGTCGGTGACGACCAGCGAATCCCCGCTGTTGTATGTTTTTGCCGTTCCTGTCTAAGGGCAGTTTTCTTTTTGGCCCTTGACTCGAGCCTGCAGCGGTCTATAGGGCTCCAGTCTCGACATTGGCGTGGGAAGCAAAGTTTCAGTGACCCTGACCGTTCTTTTTGCGTGTGCTACCCGCTTGTTGAGTGCTCTTAGGCACGAAACGCCCTTGCTCCTAGACAGAGTTGATCGGAATACCTGCCCTGCAACCTCCAAACAGCACAAAGACTAAACTGATATAAAACTCCTTATCAAATAAAAGGGCCGTTGAACCGTCTCTATGAGCCAAAGTAACCTTGGCCAAACGTTCTTGATGGAATGCTATCCACCCAGGTAAACAAGCAAGGATGTCGATCCCTTCATCAAAGGGGTTCATCAAAGGGCACCCCGGAGCCTTGGCATCACCATAGCCAAGCACTATATAGCCTGAATCTCGCCAAACATATCTAGTTTCGCCTTGATTAATGCTCACATTCCGACCGTAGATCTCCCCGAGATCGGTTGCTCCCGAGATGCGGCTCAAGTGGAGAACCCCATATGTGTGACACTGGAACCCTTGCCAGGACCGATCATCCATACCATTTCAAGACCACGATGTTGCCTTGCTATAAAATAAATGAAACATGAAGATCTCCCGGCGCGCATCAAAGCTTGGCATTTCCAGTTCCTCATGATTGTGAAGGACTTGCAAATGCAGGCGAGCACCCGGCCGTTTGGGTTCCCACTCTGGAGACTGGAGGGCGCACCTGTTGGGTGCACTAAAACATGGCTTTCAACGTTTCAAGCAATACATGACGAGTTATAACTACTGGCTGGTGAGGCGGTCCCGGCGATGTCAGCACTACTGTATGGAAGGGTTGCACGTGTCATCGCGCCGAAGTTCACACATCCTATCGCAAGATGTATCATTGGGTACCATTGAAACGAATTGCGTTTTAGTCAGAATATAATTGAGTAATGAAACTCTACATACCTACATGAGGACTACTGTACGGTATGGATCTTGACGCGATTTTTTGCAGTTATTGGCGTTGAATATTGACCGTCACGCGTTATGGTTACACATGAAAGGATCCCTTCCAGTTGCCAAATCGCTTTTGTTCCGGGGCTGCACTTGCGTAAGAGAGTTCATATGCATCTAAGTCCTCCCAAATATCCCTCTGTCTGGTCATCGTGTGTTGCGCTTGTACCAGGTTGGATTGTCAGAACCATCAACAAACCACATCTCGTTCCTCCTGATCCGTCACCCTCACTTGGACCGATTCATCTACCGGTTTACGCCAAGGATTTACTACAGTATACTTCGCACCCTAACTTACGTGGCCCCTCGGAATTATTATTTCTGGCATCTCAGGCAGCCCAGTGTCGATCTGGGTTCGGTGAACTGCTCCTGTGAGCGAATGACTACTGTACCAAATGAAACAGTCAAACAAACCCAAAGAATGTGCAGACCTTGAGAAAAGTTCCATTTCGTCATCATTTTAGGACCTTTATACGCATCATTGGGAGTGATTGGCATCATGTCGAGGCATCCATTACAATAGTCCAAAGAGAGCCGGCAACAGCTCCGAGGATGACACCACGCAATACGAGTTTTCGCACCTCCAACAAGCTTGGGAACTCAAAATAACCCGGCGAAACCTTTCCCATCTTCCAACCCAATTTTCAATGTGACAGCGCCATCTCAGTTGTGGCTGGTGATATTCAGGTGGTATCGAAACTCAATTACTATTATGTGACCGAGATGTCGTTCAGGGGACGACAGTGCAATAGAGGGCTTTGGGCCATGACTGCCAGAGTATGCCCATAGATGTACAAGACCAGCTTGAGATCCCAGTCTATGGTGGTTCGCAAGATCAAGTAGATCATGTCAGGTCGTCAAGAGTTATACTGCCACCACTCTTTCCCGTTGGCATCAGTCATGAAAATAGTTCCAATCTTCCTCATGTAGACATCGAGCGCTTCATCATTGACATCGCGCTTACTCCCGCATGCGGGACATTGTTTTTCTGACATTTCGTTCTTCTCGTCGCAGGTGCTGCCGCTAGTGAACGATTGCTTGCACTTCCAGTACTTGTGATCGTCACGGATCGTTGTAGTAGGAGCGGACTTGGGCATGTCTGCAACACTACTGTAAGTCAAGTAATATTCAGCTGAAGTGTTCCAAGGTTCTGAGGGGTGCAATGGTCTTGCTAAGGGTGTTGAAGAATGTGAGGCCGGAAAGCTCCGTACATATAGAGATGTTAAGCATGTTATTCACGGCAGTTTGGGTCCATATTGAATGGGTAAGAGGACCTGTTGTTCAATGATTAGATAGTGCCTGAAACATTGTAGATGTACGTTATGACAATGAGATTGCTTGACGACTACAACATGAGAGGGATATGAGGTGGGCAGTTTCAAGTCAGGACGAACAAGCTCGTGTGCGTGTCGCCAGAGAGTCACTGTGCATCTGGCAGGAAACTGTGAGTTTAACTTGCGAAATAAAGAATAAATTGCGTAACACATGCCATCTGATTCATCTATAGACGCTTCATTGATCCAGCTTCTTCTATCAACCGTTGCCGGCGATGCCGGACAAGTTGAGCCACGTATAGGGTAGCAAGACGCTCCTCACATGTGACAATGTGGCGTAGAGTGGGACTTCCGAATCACAGCCACAGCAAAGGATCCGCAAATTCGCAATCAACGGACAACGGTGAATATTTCTATCCCTTGACTATCACGGGCCTCAACTGTGAGTCCTCACCTGAAGCTGCCACTAATCAAACCAAAGAGGGATGACGCCGCTCCGCCGTACTGTAAGGGGCTCTTCCTCAACAGGTGCCCAATTACCGACTTTTCACGTCACAGCTGCCATGTTGAACCGCGTCATAAGCCACCAGATGAGTACCACCAATGAGGAATTCTCGATGAGCTGGTGGCGTCTTGGTTAAGAAGAAAAAAACAAGCCAGAAAATCCAACAGCTGAACGCCACGTCCCAGTAGTCACGGAGGCGGCACGCCCGCGACGACGCTATCGATGTTGGCTTTGGCTATCAACAAAAGGCACCGGCATTCGATAGCGTTCAGAGGAAATCGATAATGCCGTGAGCCGGTCGTCGACGTGTTTTTGTGGACAGGCTACATATGGTTGTTGCAGCGGCTGTCTCAGCCAGCCCCTTTCAAGTGCCGTGTTCCGCCCCCTATCAAGTAGGGTAAATGTCCGACAGGATGCATTTATTGCAGTGCAGCGTCTCTTCCCCTGACTATTGAGTAAAGTTTTGTCTCGGTGGATTTCCTACTGCCGGACTGCCGGTGGACCTGTGAAAGCCTCGATCGAAGCTGGGGACGGAGGTACGGCTTAACAATCACCACCCCTGACAGCCAGACCAGGGCGAGATCTGCGACCTACGAGTCGACCAATCCGAGGCCTGGAGAGACAATCAAGAGACTCCACCATCTTGCTCCGTCGATCCATGCTGGATAAGGAATTATTGTGTCAATTGCCTTGAATCTTAAGAAATGGCCAAGAATCCTCTGCCTGTTGTCTCATGCACTGGAACCATCCAAACTGCGGCCCTTTTGTCACTGCTCCCCAGCGATGGGACAGAGCAGACAGACACAGGCATTTTTGAAGATCCAAGGGTCACATTGCATTAGGCAAAAAGTCTCGGGCACCAGAACCAAGCTTTGGGGCTTCGGCTTTAAACAGAACAAGCACCGGCCGACTCTGACTCTAACAGAGCAGGGGTCAATATTTTTAGCGACGATAGCTGGTCTGTCTAGCCCATATTGAGGTCACCAGTGCGACGGCCCTTGTCCGTGAAAAGAGATGCCATTGCGAGATGATAAGGCGGGAAGATGCGATGCGATGCCACAGTAATGGATACGTCAGGATCAGCACAGAGGATTTCATTGCAGAAGGATCAACATGAGGAAAGCTGTGCGAAATGGAGACTATTAGAGTTGAATGACAAATGATCGGCAATTGAAGAATCCCAATGCATCATGATCTTACCTATTGCAAAAAAACTTGGAATGCGGCATCTTGAAATGTTGCGCATTTTGGCTGTAGCCACAAAAAGCCATGATAACTTTAATCGCAGCATGAAGCCATTCAGAACGTTGAACAAGAACCCCAGGATCGGATACGACACCCACACACACAACAGATGCTAAGCTTAAATTTGTGTCTTGCCTTCTTTTTCCTCGGTGAGGACACCTTCTAAAACGGGTGACGGGGATCTGACCGGATGAGGCTTGAGCCATTAATCCGGGCGTGTGTTGGTGACGGGTTGTTTTTGCAGGCTTGGCGTAAGCCTCTGGACAATGCAACGACGGCGCAGCTGAGGAACATCACCCCACTAAAGGCAGTGTTGGTTGAGGGATTGATGGCCCTGCGAGGCTGTGTACCATAGCGACCTGCAGAGCCTGCAGAGCCTGCAGCTCACGGGTGCACCGGGCTGAGTGAGAGTGAGGGTTCTAGACAATCTTGCTGCAGCGTTGCCTTGCTTGCTCCGCTCAGCAAGATCCTGGTCTGGAGGGGTAATCGAGACCCCAGTGGAGAAGATGAGAGCAAAAAAGAGGCCTGCAAACTCTCAAAAACAGAGTTACGCTGCGCAGGGCACAATTTACAAACGGCCCTTTGCGCAGGAACCCAGTTCTGGCAGCCCTACCACGTGGACCCAACAATGCCAAGACCAGGCACAAGGTCCAGATGCTCGCTGAGTTCGATAGCACTCAGGGCCAGAACAGAATGGGGTTCACCAGGGGGTCAATAGTCCCCTTCGCTTAAGCGCCTCGACTGACTCCTCTGGGAGAGAGCTCTCAGGTCTACCAAACGGAGCTCGGCACGGCTCGTATAGATCCTTGACTAAGGCGCCATCGAGACCCGCGGGGCCCTGGAGAGGGTGTGCGAGAGCGACCAGGGGCAGGGGGCGGAGGGGCCGGGGGAAAACCACTCCTTGCCCACAACCAACACAATGTCCACTTTATAGGCTAGACCAATCTGTCAGATCATCATGCCATGTCACTCATTCTTACTTTCCTTCCCTTCTCCATTGCATGGCTAAGCTAACTCTGCATATGTGTGTGTGCTCTGGTCTGCAGGTCCCGTTCTAGGCAATGGCCGAATGCTGTCGGCACGTTTAATTAACAGCCATATACCTCCAAGCCTCCATCACCACTTTTTTGGTCTTGCCCGTTCATTCTTGCGTCTTCTTGTCTCTTATTTTCTGCAAGAACCCGTCCATGGTATCAGCCCTTGACGCCACTCTCGCTTCTTGTCTTGGGTGAAGCAGAGAGAGTTTCTCTCACACAGCAGCCGCAGCCATGTGGACCTCTTCGCGAAACACGATATTCAACTTCCTCTTCACCCTCTGCGTTGTCTCTTCATTCATCATAATCGTCTCTTCTGGTCCTGTTGAGCGAAGAGCGCCTGCTCCGGCCCCGGTACCAGCTCCAGAGGCCGCTCCAGAGGCTGCCCCCGAGCCTGTGCCGAACCCCATTCCAGCCCCGGAGCCCATTCCGGAACCCTCGCCGGAGCCTGAGCCCGCCCCCGAACCCGCTCCCAAGCCTGCCGCCAAGCCCGCTGCCAACACGCCCAAGACTTATTCTTACGATGTCGTCATCTACGGCAACACAGTCGCCGCATTGGCTGCTGCCATCCAGACCCTGCGCATGAAGAAGACGGTAGCCATTGTATGCCCTGGAAGCACCATTGGTGGTCTTACAGCCTCTGGCCTTGGCTGGACAGATGCCAAGGATGGCCGATCCATTGGTGGCATTGCTCGCGAGTTCTACAGCAAGGTCTACAACCACTACCTCAAGACAGGCGCCTGGAAGTACGAGACAAGGGACAACTACATTGGACGAAGGATCGGAGCCCAGCCCGGACCCGCGATCGATACCGGCAAGAAGATTCAATGGACCTTCGAGCCCAAGGTCGCCGAGTACGTCTGGGAGCAATGGGTCAAGGACGGCAAGATCCTCATCTACCGCAACCAGCAGATTGACCGTTCTCCCAAGAGCGTCAAGTACAGCGGCACCAAGATTCAGTCCTTCAAGACCCTTGATGGAACCACCTTTGCCGGCAAGATGTTCATCGACGCCGGATACGAAGGTGATCTGATGGAATCTGCTGGAATTCCCTTCCGCACTGGGCGTGAGAGCCGGACCGACTACAACGAGGGCGCTGCTGGTGTCTACGTCAATTCCAAGAACAGACTTTCCAACATTGACCCGTACAACAAGAAGGGTGACCCCAGCAGTGGTTTGATCAGCGGCATCCAGCGAATCATCAAGGATCCCGTTGCCGTTAGCGGCAAGGGCGATCCTTACAGTCTGCAATCCTACAACTATCGTCTCGCCCTTACCAAGATGCCTGACAACCAGATCCCCTTTGTCAAGCCTGCTGGATACAACGAGACCGACTATGAAATCCTCTTCCGATACATCCAGGAGGGAGGCTACAGTGGCCCTTTTTTCACCAGCCAGCTCATGCCCAACCTCAAGACCGACTCCAACGCCCAGGGCCAGGTCAGCACTGATTTGATCGGCGGTAACTTTGACGATGATTCCAACTATGCATTGGACTCTTACGCGCAGCGAGCCGCCACTGTCAAGAAGCACAAGCTGTGGACCCAGGGTTTCCTCTGGACCCTGGCTAACCACCCTCGTGTTCCCGAGAGCATCCGCAATGCTTATAGTGCCTGGGGCTTGGCCAAGGATGAGTTTGTCAAGAATGGCAACTGGCCTTATGAGATGTATATCCGCGAGGCTCGACGCATGCACGGCGCCTATACAATGGCGCAATCCAATGTTCAGAAGCCCGTTGCCTTTGAGAATGACTCCATCATTGGCATGGGCTCCTACTTCCTCGATGTGCATGCAGTCGAGCGTGTCCTCGTCGACGGCAAAATCTATGACGAGGGCTGGGTACACATTACAACCAGCAGACCCTTCCCTATCCCTCTGAACTCCATCATCACCAACTCAAGCATTGCCACAAATTTCCTCAACCCTGTCACCATGAGTGCCACACACATTGCCTACTCGGCCATCCGCATGGAGCCTTGCTACATGGTGATGGGCCAGAGCGCAGCCACAGCAGCCGTCCTGGCCATCGAGCAGGGCGTCAGCATCCAAAACGTCGACCGTGCCAAGCTCACGGCGCGTCTCAACGCAGACAAGCAGGTTTTAACTCTTTAGGCCACGTCTTGAATATTCCCGTGTGTCGAGTTTGGATAATTTCTCTTGCTATTGGAGTTTGGTGTTTGGTAACTTGACGTGGCCTGAACCGGTTGATAATATACCACTTGTCTTTTCTAGCATAGAAGCCATATTTATCATAGAGTACATGAATTACTGAGACCATTAAGAGTCCACCTGCCTTTGTCTCTGCTGCTATATGATTGTGAGAACAATAGACATCGCATTTACAACTACAGCATCATTCAATTGCCAATCGAGGCTGGACATGTTGTCTTAGACTGAGAAATAACAATCTCGTATTCGCACTCTATCTCAAACACCGATAATTATCCCCAAAGCTTAAGCTGGGCTAAATTACTGACTTATCCACCATAATTGGCCATGTTTGGGATCTGGGGTGGAAATGCCTGCAGGGGTTACTTCACCCTGGTCATTCAGCAACCAACACTCGCTCGCTACAACATATTTTACGCATAATAAGCCCGAATGGCGAGACATTTTCATGACCAACACTTCAGGTGGCCAGAGGCGAAGAGAATAAGCCGAGGCATGTGCCCCAACCAGCCCCATCCCCCCTCAAGACTGCGCACCAAGCGAGATTATAACAACCTTCCGTTACAGGTTGCACTTTGCGACAGAAAGATGCATGCAGTGCAGCCCAGCCGGGCAACCAAAAAAAGTGGCTGTGGGAAGAATCTGCAACCCTGCCAGCCAATGACCGACGTGCACGTTCAGAACAACCCTACAGAGCCAAGACTCGCTAACAAAAGGTAATAGCAAAGCCCATAATATGTGTTGGTTGGTGACAGACTGCAGACGAGGCAGAAATGAAGAGTGCATGATTTATAATTATGCCGACGGGCCGGTGTGAGAATGGCGGTGTCACAACCAACGCAACGTGGCGGGTTGATGCAGTTGTGGCAACCACTGAAAGTTGGTTTGACTCATGTTTGGTGCATCCTGCGAGAAGATGCATTGTTGATCTTTCCGTCGATCAGCGGAGGTGCCAAGGGAACTATCCGAGAGGCGCTTCACGGTAACTATGCATGTTTCATGGCTTGTTGTCTTTCCAATGAGAGTAGACGGTGGCTGAATGAGGCCACTCTGCATATATCCTGCTGGTCAACTGTCAGGGCAAAGCCGTGCCGCTGGCTCAAGCTGAAGAAAAGTGGGCGGTTGGCAAAAGGTCATTCAAGATCTTGGCGGTTCCAGTTATACCCGCCCTGCGAGGAAAAGGGAACAAGATTATGATAAATGAGTTGTCAACTGCCGGAATTGTCTTTGACATCAAACCCGAGCGTGCCGAGCGCGTCAATCCAACTTACTTGGCGAGTCACCACATAACCAATCCTAATCTCGATGAGGATCACAGCACAAGATAGGCTGTAGATAGTATTATGGCGCGCCTGACACCGTAAGCTGACAGTCTCCCAATTCGGCCGTCAGACAAGAATTGGCGACACACTAGACTGAACATCGTAGGGCGGATGGTCGGTGCTGATGGCCCTGCCCTGGTTGTCTGACATCAGGACTTCCCTGCTGACAGGAGACACTAAAATGATACCATAAAAGTTTTTCATAATTCGTGGAGAAATATAATGCGACGTCAAGTAGATGTAATATAGCCTTGGATTAGACATGACCTTCATACCCACCCGGAAGGCTCTACCAAAACGTGGCCATCACCCGGTCCTTGGTAAATACCTGAACATGATTCGACGAGCAGAAAGAATTGTTCCTCAAGGCATGGGGGAGGCCTTCAATAATCAGGTAGGACATGGTGCTTGCCATTGTCAATGAACTAACCCCCCAGCAAACATGATAGCAAGAGATAGGCACCAAACACCGTGGCTCTTGTGCATTAATATGCCTAATTCTATACTCATATCTCATACGAGCGTGGAGAAGGGCTTGAGTGGTTCAGTCTGATCCTCCGTCAAATGCCACAGTCGGAGAACTGCTTTCTCAGCCAGCCCCATTGAGGGTCTCTTTTCAGATTTGTACCCAACAGAGACAAGCCAACGTAAATCTCAGCGTTAAATTCAAATTGATACTACTTACGCTTAAGAAACAGCCTTGACTTTGGCAGATTCCTTGCGTTGAAACTGTAGCCTGGAGAGTAAACCATGGAATGGATGGCACTGACCTGTCCTAAGCGGAACCTCGTCGAGGTCGTAGAAGTCAAAAACAGGTTTATATCCCTTTACGCATATGTATATCAAGTAGTGGTCACTTTGAAGTCGAGGTACTGAGCTATCTGTCTACCGAAATCTTCTGCCAGGCGGGCTTTGTGCACATCATTGTTGTCCGTGCTCCCGGACTGCAACATCTACATACCTTTAAGAATATCAGAAAACACTTAAGAATGCACCTAGTGAGCTGAATGTTTTCCGAGCTCACCGGGAGGCAGGCAACACCTCTGGAAAGTCCAGAAGGACAATCATGAGAAATTTGTTCTGGAGAAATGGATAGGTTTTGGTTGCTCTAGAAATCTGGCCTCCGCAGTTTCTCTGCTCTAGAGTCGCCGAAGAAGAAGGAGCCGAGGGCTTAATTTACTAGCTCAAATGACTCCAAGTATTCGTCAACATCCTAAATTCTGCCTTCATAGATGACGAGTGTTGTCAACTTGACGCCAAGCTGGCATAGACATGACCTCCTCCGATGATCTGTTTGCAGTTCTAACAGGGTACAAATACATTATCAGAACGGCGATTTCGCTAAACAAAATGCCCTATGGGGCTACTTGACAATCCAAGCGAACCCTTCGCAGGTCAGATACTTTATGGCTGAGTGACCTCAGTGGAAGCTGTACGTAGAGGCATAGCCACAATATCATGGGTAATGTATCGCGATTTTAGGACACGACCGACATCCAATGTGAATTTGGAGCATTTGAGTTTAGCGTACTCATATAGGTGACCGTCTTAGCTAGAAATGCGATTTGCCTTCCTAGCTTTGCTCCTTGTCTGGCAGTGCCTTGGGCCAGTCGATGTATCTCAAGTGAGATCATGCGTAATCCACGGGCCTCGTTCGAGTACAGATCTCCAAGTTTAGTAGTATTCCAGCTTCTGAGTATTGTGCAGATAATTCCATTGCTGCATTGCTAGTCCAACCGTTCCAGCAGAGCAACTGCTGTACAAAGCCAAGGCATGGTCTTAGGCCTGAAGTTGTGGCCAAAGGATAGTGACGTTGGCAGCACGATAGAAATGATTGATCAATATGCCTTAATGGCCGTTGGTTCATAGGAGAAAATGGGCATCCAGGTTGAGGGAATGGTGAGCCCGGAACATATGCTCACAACCTTTGGACGACGGAACCGCTCTTGGACTAGATTCCATGAAGCTTGCTTAAAAAGAATGAACTCAATATACTAGCCCTCATAGTGTTCATAATCCCATCTCAATTCTTCAAGGTCGTGCTACCTCTGCATTTGAGGCAGCCCGGTAGCTTGTGGGCTTCGAAGCCATAAAAAACCGCTACTGAGCTGAATCTTGTTTACCGGGCTCAAAGGAAAGCGAATGTTGATAGTGCTTAGATTGTTAGGAGGAGGGTGAGTCTTGCATCCTGGCCTCGAAACTCACTCCATTCCGTGCATAGCCAAAGGGAAGCTGCTGTGTCTATGATAAATTCAGGCTCAGCCATTGGAGAGTTTTGAGGCACCAGCAAGCCTTTGTTCAGGTTCCCTATGGTTGTCAAATCTCAGAGATTTTTTTCTTCATCATACTGAGGATGGCAAAGGTTCGTGACCATTCTACCCCACCAGATAGACCTGCACGTTCAACACCTTTTAGCTATTTTGATCAAATAAGGAAGCCATACAAAACAGTGTATCTAAAAAACTCAAGGACTGTAAACCCCCCTCTCTTTCTTTGTTGGTCTCATGCAGCAGTAGGCCAAATCTGCCTCTGCTGCCCTATACGAAGGACTCTTGGCTAATTCTAGCATATCTTTAATCTGAGAAGGACGATTACTGACTACATGTTAAACGTATTGTGAATTTGGCTTAAACTTTTCTTTGAGGCTTAGAATTGATGCCATCTATCAGAATATCACGCTCAAATGATCCTCTCTCATGCATCGGATTTGGTACCGGGCAATCGGTCACATGCCAAGCCGATCGCCAAGAAGGTTAAGCTTTCTCTGCAAGCTCGGCGAGATTTCAGCTTTTTAGCAAGGGTCATGATAGGGGAATTCGTAGGCCAGAAAACGGTGCAAGAGCGGTCCACTGTTATAACCCTGTGAATACTAGTAATCACTTGAAGACCTCATGGTGTCATGATGATATAGAAGAAGCAGCCTGGCAACAACCATGCGGCATTAACAAGCTCTTAGAAGATGAGTTAGCATATCGAAACGATTTAAGACTTGCAAAGATCACATGGATGATCTCCATGGAGCAAGGTGATGGCGTTTATAAGCAAGACATGCCAATGCAATTCCCACACTACACAGGCTATGATGAAGATGACCTGAATACCATCCCATATCCTTGCGGTCTTGTTAGCCTTTCGCTTTCTTTCTTGGTCTGCAAGCCCTCCCTCCATGTAACATCGTTAAATGTTCGCTCGAAGAAATAAATTTGGCACCACCGCATTTGTTTAGTTTTATTTGAATACGATACCTGAGCGGCATGAGGGCATTGGAAAGCTTTTGTGAGGAGACCTTGCAAATTGAAACAACTGGAAATTCCCAGGTTGTTGCTTGGATGGCCTCTACGGAGCAAGGTCGCAGTGTTTATCGCCCTAACAGACAAGTCTCAGTACTGCACTACACGAGGCATCGTGGCTAAGACAACTTGAATCTCATTCTGTACTAATCTTGCCTTGATATTTTCTTTCTTTCTTTCTTCCCCTTTTCTTCAAATCTGTTCTCAGTTTACAAGCTGATGCTATGTACAGTACCTAGCATCATGTTAACTGATCCCTCAAAGAAAATAACTCCGCACCACCGCATTTGCTTGGTTTCATTTGGATGCGAGAACTGAGAATGACTTTGGTGATTAGTCAGTATACGAGTAAGCGCGTAAACGAGGCAAGGAATAGATATCTACGTGGTGAGGCCATCATGTGGTTATTGATGCTCCAATGCACACGAGACAATGTTATGGTGCCACGTTAAAATCACCGCCAATATTGCTTGACTCTATCTATATTAGGGAGGGATATGGTAATAAATCGTTCTCAAAAATTGATTCCATCCTCGTATTGCCGTAACGAGCTGAGCCAAGAACGCCATTTTCTGTGACCCCGTATTTGCCGTCCGATGAAGCATCTGACACCGGCGGAAGCGCCTTGACCCCTGTCCAGGTTGGTTGCAAAATGGCAAGATGGGTCGACAAGATGGGCCTGCCCAGCGCATGCAAACAGCTCTGAAAATAGACAACTGCACTGCAGAGTCCGTATAATTCAGCCTTCGTGATCCTATCCAGCCGCAATAAACCCAAGACGCACCAGAGCATGTCAGACGCCGTTCAAGGGTAGCCCCTCCATCAACCCTGTCTGTCACTGTACCAAGATCTTCCAGAACGCACTGAGCACTCTGTGATCCATCAGCCCACCGACGTCACGGCTTGCGCGGTTTTCGGGAATGCGGGCGTAATCCTTGTGCTCAAGGGAGGGGCATTTTCAAGATTGAATGCGACCTCACTTCAGGTACCGAAACCTTCAACTCGAGAGGAACCAGTTGCAAGGGCCACGCGGCACGCTGTCTCATATTAAACATACAAACAACCAACGGATATCAATGCTCGTCTAGTATTACATACAAACCCCCACCTCTATACGCCCCGCAGCAGTTTCCTTCACTCATGGAGAGTCCATGATAGGTTCGTTGTCCGGTTTCACATTCTTGTTGACAACCAGGGGGAACGGGCTCAGGACGGCAGAGATGTCGCCCCACCACCTGTCACCGTAGCGCTGGTACCAGTCCATGGTGATCTTGAGACCCTGCTCGAAGGGGGTCTTCTGTGTCCAGCCGAGCTGCTTGAGCTTGGTGGCATCGACGGCGTATCTGTGGTCGTTGAAGGGGCGGTCGTGGGTGTACTTGACCCACTTCTTGAACTCGGTTGTGTTTTGATCGTCGATGCCCATCTCGGCAAGGAGCTTGTGGCATAGTGTGATGTTGGAGATTTCGTCGTACGAGCCGACGTTGTAGATCTGGCCCATCTCGCCCTTGTGGAGGATGGTGTCGAAGGCGTCAGCAGCGTCTCCGGCGTAGAGATAGCGGCGTGTTGGGCTGCCGTCTCCGTGGAGGACCACGGGCTGGCCGCGGTGTAGCAAAGAGGAGAACTTGGGGATGATCTCTGTGAAGAGCGACCGTTAGTGATTGTGTCTGGTGTTCTACCGAGTGGGAGAAGCTTACTCTCTGGAAATTGGTGGGGTCCGTAGACGTTGTTACTACGAACAATAATGACGGGAAGCTTGAAGCTTCGCATATAAGAATTCACAAGCATCTCGGCGGCAGCCTTGCTCGCGGCATAAGGGTTGGTAGGAGCAAGAATGCTCGCCTCGAGGAGATCATCATCATCGTCCTTGACCTCGCCGTAGACCTCATCGGTCGAGATGTGAATGAGGCGCTTGATGCCAACCTTCTTGGCGCTCTCGAGAAGCACGTGGGTGCCGTAGACGTTGGTGTGAGTAAAACCGTACGAGTTGCCGAAGCTCAGGTCGACGTGCGACTGGGCGGCAAAGTGGAAGATGGTGTCGATATTGTAGCGCTCGAGGCAGTCGACCACCTCGACGGGGTTGGTGATGTCGCCCTGGTAAAAGCTAAAGTTGCGCTTCTCGTTGAGGGCGCGCGTGTTGTTGAGCGAGGCGCAGTAGTCGAGCTTGTCGAAAGAGACGATGTTGTAGGCATGGGGATACGTGAGGGTGAGGTGTCGCACAAGCCAAGAAGCGCTGTAAAGCTTGGTGTTAGCATTGGCGCATGAGGATCAAGGTGTGGTCTTGTGCTCACATGAAGCCGGCGCCACCGGTGATCATGATGTTCTTGACATCGGGGTGAGGCTCAAACTTGGTGCTACCCGTCAAGATGGGCGCACCCTGCCAGACGTCGGCATCCTGGAGGAAATTGTAGCGCATGTTGCCGGTGCTGTTGTTTCTTGAGCCCATGTTAGTTGAGTAGTCGAAGTGAGGAGCCATGTTTGTCACTGACGATGCGACCAGAGGAGAATCTTGGGCTCGAGGGTATTAAAGCTGGATGGAGTAGTGTAACAAGAAAGACACCGTTTACCGGAGAATTGAGACAGAAAAGACAAAGTGGACAGAGTAGTGCAATGCAATCTTCAAGACCAGATGGGTAGCGAACAGGCAGACTCAGTCTAACGAGTACTTAAAAACTGGAGAGAAAGCCCCGAAGAGAGAGACATCTTTTTACATGAGCCACCGAGTGGCATTCTCCCCTATTACCACACCGAACGGCCCATTTCAACGGCTAACGGGCAGTCTGTCTACATGGGCTACCCACACCAGAGTGAAGAGAGAAAAAAATGATGAGAGCGTGAAGAATCAGGGGGGGCCATCATGGTAGGAATGGGGTGTGAGACTAGACATTCCCAAGGGCGAGACCAAATACCTCAGCCCATTCCCGTCCTGTAACAGTACAAGCCCCTTGCTGCATGTGTCGTGTTCCTTCAGGAGGAACTGACT
The DNA here is from genome assembly GCA_030779165.1 of Fusarium sp. MBC 441. NCBI lineage: Eukaryota > Fungi > Ascomycota > Sordariomycetes > Hypocreales > Nectriaceae > Fusarium > Fusarium sp. MBC 441. Next base: position 268,263 of record JAPFTC010000142.1, read on the forward strand.
GCTTGCTTGCTTGCTTTGCCGCTCAATTCTGCCGTCAAGGGAAAGTTCAGCTCATTAATCATGGCAATCTTTTGTCAATTGAGGCTTGGGCCGAGGCGTTCGATAGTACGTGTGCCAAGCGAATGAGGGTCCGATAGTCCCGCGCTTGGCTTCTGACAGGGCCAGGGGGGAGTGCTACGGTACCTGTAGCGGTACCGGTACACGAAGCTTGTTGCCCTGTGAGGTGACGGGGGCCCGTATAAACAGGGGTGATTGTGTGCTAATGCGGTCACTTTCCAGCGGCTGAGATCGACGGAGAAAACAAGGGTACGAAACAAACAGGATCATTCGTCGTCAGCGCGTTACGAACCAACTGCATTTTCGTATTGATTGCACATTCACTCCTGCAGAAGAATCAGGCTCTGACTCTCTGTCACTGTCAAGAAAAAGGGGCAAGAAAAAAAAGAAGCCAGAAGTGAACCGGCGTCTCACCCATTTTGCCACGCGAAAGGCTCGATCTAACTAGACAGATCGGCATTGCAACGTAAAACAGCGATAAGCGGCTCCAAGACAATTTGATTCGCCCCTGCATTAGCCAACACAGACCAGCCGCTCGTAAAACCGAGCTACTGGATGTACTATTGGAAGCGTGGAGAAGCTCAGCCTGGGGGCGTGTCGATGTTGCGTTGGAGCAAGGGACGGCGCGGCGTGCCAGGGCCCTTCTTTCGTTTCTTCGTTCAGTGTCTCGATGTGGCTAACAGTGACAGACCCCTGATTTCCCGAACAGAGGTGACATGACGGGCAAGGAGGGACGGAGGGAGGGAGGCTTGCAGGCCGGTAGTCTGCAACGTAGTACGTACATGCAGCTGTCTCGGAGCTACTGGAGCTTCCTCCTCGTCTGTATTTCTTCTTGACCTCATCTCGATCGGCGGTTGCTTGCTCTTCATAGCTAATTGTTACAAACCTCATACCCAAACACCAACACCATCACCATGTCTACTTCCAACGGTACGTCTGCCAACCGCTTCCTCATCTGGGGCGGCAAGGGCTGGGTGGCTGGCCACCTCAAGGAGCTCCTCGAGAAGCAGGGCAAGGAGGTTTCCAGCACCACTGTCCGCATGGAAGATGTCGCCGGTGTCGCCAAGGTGCTCGACGAGGTCAAGCCCACGCACGTCCTCAATGCTGCTGGCTGCACTGGCCGACCCAACGTCGACTGGTGTGAGGACAACAAGGAGCAGACGGTTCGCTCCAACGTCATTGGCACTCTGACGCTGGCCGATCAGTGCGCTCAGCGAGGTATTCACTGCACCATCTTTGCGACTGGATGCATCTATCAGTATGACGAGAAGCACCCCATGGGCGGTGCTGGCTTCAAGGAGGAGGATGCTCCCAACTTTGTCGGCAGCTTCTACTCCATGACCAAGGGCCACGTTGAGCCTGTGAGTATCTCTACTGAACCATATGTGAATGCGCCTCTGACGTGCGACAGATCCTGGCCAGCTACAGCAATGTCCTCATCCTCCGTCTTCGCATGCCTGTGAGCGACGATCTTCACCCCCGAAACTTTGTCACCAAGATCTCCAAGTACGACCGCGTCGTCGACATTCCCAACAGCAACACCATCCTCCACGACCTCCTCCCCGGCTCCATTCTCCTCGCTGAGCACAACAACACCGGAGTCTTCAACTTCACCAACCCCGGCGCCATCTCTCACAACGAGGTTCTCGCCCTGTTCAAGGAGATTGTTCGCCCCAACTACACCTGGAAGAACTTTAGCCTCGAGGAGCAGTCCAAGGTCATCAAGGCTGGTCGCAGCAACTGCAAGCTCGACACGGACAAGCTTGTCAGCAAGCTCAAGGAGTACAACTACGAGGTTCCCGAGGTCCATGACGCCTACAGGCAGTGCTTTGAGCGTATGAAGGCTGCTGGCGTTCAATAGAGCATTCCCGCTCTGTGAGGACATGGTCTTTTTGTGTTTTTCTTCATCACTGGCTATAAAAGAACAGTTGTCAAGTCTAGATAAAATAATGTGAATTAATTCAGTGCCGACGCCGTTTCGTCATAGATCGATCCATCCAAGCCACCACTCTAACACCTGTTCTAAAAGCCTCCATTTTGTGCCAACCGTCTTCTGAATAACCAACGTCGCTTAGCTTGAAAGGTATCGCATAAACCATCTATATTACATACTATAATCGCATCTTTTACCAAGACTCTCCGCAGTTGCCTGGTATATACTCTGCCCAGTCCATCTTCAACACCATCTTTGCCTCAGGGCAGTACGAGTAGATGTGATCTCGCTTCTCCTTGCGTCCCCAGACAGCGCCGTGAAGCTGGCCGGCACCGCCAATGTGATAGCCCATGGGCTCGTAGAATCCGTTCCTCCAATCATCAATGCCCTTGACCCAATCACCTGGTCGACCTGGCTCGCTCAGCTTCTTTCGCAGGTTCTCCCACTCGCACTCCTCCAGATCATCATCGAGGTCGGCGTCGCAATCAGGCTCAGGCACAATCTCGGCCGGGCCCCCGTTCATCTCTCCAGAGAAGGTTGATGATATAGATCCGTTGGCGACGCTGCCGGCATTGTGATGTCCAAGACGCTCAGACAGCCAGACATCTTCAGGCTGGCTGCCCTCAATGCGACGCTGGTTGCGTAGGATATCGATGATACGGCTCACGCGACGGATCGAGAGTCCTCCATTTCCACCATAACGTCCTCCAACGCTCCAAGGCGCACCAACCCAGTCGTAGCCAATAAAGTCATCCATGGAGCGCTTGTTGTTGGCGCAGACCATCGAGTCGGTCTGGAATACGAGGAGGATCTCGGCAGGCTGCAGCACATGATCGTATAGCCACAGCGTGGTCAAGAAACGACTGATCATCTCCTGACCAGCGGTGCTCATGTTGGCGGGGATGTAGGTCAAGTCAACCTTGCCGGACTTGACGTGCTCGCGCATGGCAGCAGACTGGTTGACAAAGGCGACCGACTCGGGGGAGCCCATGAAGCGGAATCGCCAGTCGGGAGGCATCTGATACATGAACTTGAGCATCAGAGGCACGATGATGGGCTGCGGTCGGTTCTCAATGAGGAGAGCGACCTTGGACTCGTTGAAGATGGACTGGTTGGCGTATGTGAGGGAGATTTTGGGGAACGCCGGATGAGGGACGACGGCCGCCATGATAGAGAGAAAGATGATGGTTCTGAGGCGATTGAGTCAGTCTAGATGCCTTCAACTCTTTGGAAAGAGACTCACGCAAAAGTAACTCCCAATCCGATCGTGATGCGCATAAATTTGGGCGACATCAGTCGCTGGCTTGAGAGGAAGTTCATGATGGCTGCTAGCAGTGGTGAAGGAGTGACGGGAAGAGCAATACAACAAAATAGAGACAAAAAAGAAGAAGCTACCGTCTGTCAACTAATTCGGTCTTCAGCTTGAAAGAAGTAAAAGAGTCAGGTCAGTTCAGAGTCGTCGCCCAGCTTCCCTCGTCGAAGCTGGGGTGTAAGCGGCAAAGAGAGAGAACCCGGCCAAGAGGAGACGACGAGAGAGGGGGACACTCCAAACGACAGGGGCTTCTGTCTAACATAAGGGGGGCACATCTTCCATCATGTAGATTGTACTGTACATCTGCATCTTTTGACAGCCTGTTTCTAGACAACCCACTATCCCGTCAATCCTTGCACTCCCTCTGTGTGTTCGGCTGAACCGGAGGGCTTTGGCTCTGCCGCAGTAGCTCTAGACCGCCTCTCCACAAGGCATGCTAGGGATGGGCGCTATCGTTTTGAGAGCCTGGGGGGGAGTGGAGTGGCGCGGCCCCTCTAGCCGCCTTGAAGACAGAGCCTGGAATGCAAAATTACGGGCCCTTTTACACGTCGACAGAGGGGGGGACCCAACGGAACGGGCCTAAGTGCTGTACCTGAGGGGGATTGCCGCTCACTGAGGCATCGCATCATATAGAGCCGATAACACACCCTAGGCGCAGGGGGTCTCAATTGTGATTGATGGGAGCGTAACTTGGGTTTTTGCGACCTGTAAACTCCATCCCAAAACTTCCTCCATCTTCAGAACAAGTGAAGTGAAGCAATCATGGCGCCGCAGGTTGACTTGTCGCAATGGGCCGACTTGCCAGTAATGGCAACCAAGAGCATCAAGTCGAGACTCCCAACGACGATTTCGAGATCTACCATTCTCATTGTGGTTTCCCTCATCTCAACGTGAGTAGATCTTCACATGAAGGCATCGCAAGCAGCGACTGACAGTCTCTAGATGGATCTTTGCGACCGTACTCGTCCCTCAGGTCAAACCCACCATCACATCCCAGATCGATGAAGCCCGACAAAGACTCCCTTCAGTCAGCATTGACTGGGCGCCAAACGACGACCCTCGCAAGAACTACAACACATCCAAGGTCGCTCTGATCATTGAGCCCGAGCCTCTGCCTCTGCTGGTCCCCTTGATCCTGCACATGATCGCCGTCGTGCCCCCGGATTGGCGATTTGTCTTTATCGGATCTAAGAAGAGCGTTTACACTGTCGGTCGCGAGTACGGCATCCAGCTTCAGCAGGGTCTGGGCAAGATTGACCTCATGAGGCTGCCCAGCCCTTGGTCCATCAAGACCGAGGAGGACCTGAACCGCCTATACACGGACTCGCGATTCTACAGCGAGTTTTTGCCCGGAGTCGAATGGCTCTTGACCTTTAACTCGGAGAGCATTCTTTGCGCCAATGCGCAGTCGAGCTTGAACGACTGGTTGGACTACACATGGGCTGGTGCTGCCAGGTAAGATGACTCCCATCGCTTCAGCGACATCCCTGCTAATAATCTCAAAGAGCCGATGTCAAGGCCTTTGCTGGCTACGGAAAGCTCTCGCTGCGACGCGTCTCTGCCATCCAACAAGTCCTCGGCTTCCAGAAGCGCTACAACGATACGGATCAAGAGGACATTTGGTTCGGAAAGCGCCTCTACATCCTCCCCGACGCCAAGCTCGCCAACCTGACCAACGAGGTCTTCTCGGTGCAAAATAACGTCACAGAAAGACCCATGGGCTATCACGCACTTGGTCGTGGCAGGGGTCTCGATAAGGAAGTCTGGGGCAACGTCGAGACACGAAAGGCAGCGCTCGAGTATTGCCCCGAGATGCACATGATTCTCGACATGAAGCTCGAGAAGGAGAGGTGTCCCCCCAACACGCAAGGTTGATTGGGCCCTGTCGCTGCCAACAGAGACAAGCTTTGGTGACGCGGGTGAGGGGCATGGAATGTGAGCAGGGGTAGAGCCATTCTGCAGCCCTCGTGTAAGTTTTATTTTGAGCACAAGCAAGTGTAACCGGTATGGATAGACTGTGTATTACCTAGATATCCCCAGTCAAAAATAATGACATGAATTCTTTTGTTACAAGGCTGTGTCTTGTCTGTCTCGTCTTGATGAAACAAACACCACCACATCCCGAAAGTTTGCTTCATCATCCCGACCCCTCAAACACTCAGTTCTTTTACCGCCCTGTCCCTCCCGACCGATCGGCACGATTGCATTGGTTGATCCCAATGCACAATGGCCCCATTGGTGCATCGACCACCCACGCACACGCGCGTACTGTACACGCAGCCACGCATGTCCCATTCCTTCTCTCGCAGACGGGATGATGACAAGGTCAAACTCTCCAGAGCCTCAAACTGCCAAAACGCACATGTTCTCTTGGCAGATGCCGCCACCACACCTCGTCTCAGCCCTGAACCATCAACCCCTTTAAAGACAGTCACTACCTCAAACAGAGACAAACTTTTTTGCCCTTGCTTCGGGTTAGTCTAGATTCGTATTTCAGCTCGTCAATCGCATGCCCGGCTGATAGCCTAGCGCCAAATAGATCTGCAAATGGCCCCTTCGATAGTCTCAGAAGCCGGCTCTCCCTTGGCCCACCGTGGCTTGGGGCTGGACTGGCTATTTACCGCCCGCACGTACATAGTATGAGACTAACTGTCGGCTGCGCCAGAAGGAAGGAAAAAAAGAGGGAGAAGTGAAGAAGAAAAAAAAAAAGGAGAAACGTGCAGAGTTGGTTGCTACTGCAGGGGTGGTTTGTTGGTGGCGTCGTAAAGAAGAGGCATTCCTGACGCCGCTAGAAAGATTCTCTTGCGCCCATGTACCAGTACTTTCATCTCTGGGATTGTCGTCGATACTCCACGCCCATTCCTTGTCCGGGACCAGTGAGCAATACGAATACATGCTTCTCCAGGGGCAGGGGTGCTTGACCAGGCTGGCGCCTTTCTCTTCCCCCCAGTCGGGCTGCCTTATCCCACTTCTCCGGTCTTTCCAGCAATCCCCCTCTCTCTGCCTTACCACACAGAACGCTGCTTTGCTGTGTCTGTTTCACTGTTCCTTCATCTGGCTGCTTGAAATCTGCTGTTCCCTAACTACAGTCGTTCCTTGTCTTCATCAGCGCCCATCTAATTCACCATGTCCAAGGAAGCCGACCACAAGCCGTACGCGGACTCATCGTCCTCGTCGGCATCATCCTCGTCTACCTCGCCCAAGGAGACGACGCTGTTTGATCACAGTGAACATGACCGCGACATGACGAGGTCGCCCAGTGAGTTTGAGCTCGATGAGCTCTACCACGATGAGGAGGATGATGCTCTCCTTGCTGGTGACCAAGAAAAGGCCGATAAGCCAGACAAGCCAGAGCCAGAGCCCGTCAAGAAGTCCAAAACACTCAAGGCGGTAGCATGGACATTGATCAACGTCTTGGCCACAGTTTTGATCGTATGTCGCTTCACCTTCCATCTCAACATCACCATGCTAATCTCAACCAGGTCTTCACAAACAAAGCCATCTTTTCAGATAAATCACTCAAGCATGTGCAGCTCTCGTTCGCCACATTTCACTTCACCATCACCTGGCTGGCCCTCTATGTCCTCTCACGAGAGCGCTTCGGCTTCTTCACGCCTCAGAAGGCTTCCTTTGGCCACACGGCGCCCCTGTCCATCGCCATGGCCCTCAACGTCGTCTTCCCTAACCTCTCTCTTGCCTACTCATCCGTCGCATTCTACCAGATTGCGCGTATTCTCATGACGCCCTCAGTTGCCGCCATGGACTACGTCATGTACAAGGTCACTCTGCCTCTCAAGGCCTGCCTGACCTTGATCCCCGCCTGTATCGGCGTCGGTATGGTCTCTTACTATGACTCGAGGCCTACTAGCAACACCACCATCAAGACGACTTCGCAGCTGGGCGTCATGTTTGCCTTCCTCGGCGTCTTCTTCTCGTCTCTTTACACCGTCTGGATCTCGGCCTTCCGACGACGCCTGAACATGACCAGCATGCAGCTGCTCTTCAACCAGGCTCCTATCTCTGCTTTCATGCTCCTCTACGTCATTCCCTTTGTCGACACCTTCCCCGTCTGGGGTGATGTTTCACTGAACCGCTGGGTTCTGATTCTTATGGTGAGTGCAGGGTCTGCCGGGTGGATGAGTACTGCTAACATCATATCTCAGTCTGGCTTCTTTGCCGTCCTTATCAACGTCTCCCAATTCTTCATCGTTGCCGAGATGGGTCCTGTCACTAGCACAGTCGTCGCTCACAGCAAGACATGTATCATTGTCGCCCTCGGCTGGATGTCGTCTGGCCGAACCGTGGCCGACAAGTGTGTCATTGGCCTGATCATGGCCCTTGTTGGAATTTTTGCGTGAGTGTTTCCATCCTCCCAATTGATCTCATCACTAACCGTTGTTAGCTACTCGGGTGTCATGCTGAGGGAGAAGGCCAAGGCCGCAAAATAAACGCATGCGGGTCGTCGGAGTTGGAATGGTTGTCTGAATACCGCTTGGGAGACTGGGACCTGGAGTTTTTGCATCTTGGGATTGTAAAACAGTTTGTTGAGCATTTGATTAGAACGATAGATTCATGTCATGCCTTCTGGGATAGTGAGCTTGCTATCTTTGCACGCCGTCAAGTCTCAATGAGTTGCGCAGTGTTGAAGTATTACGTGCCACACCTTACTGTTGACAAAGCAACCACATAGTTGGTATAGACGCACTTATTCAATGATCGAGAATTATAACTTGCGGCCGGAGATGTGCTCTGTAGCAGAATCCATCCGACGCTTCAGATGCCTCCATTCAGAAGTGCAGCTCTGGAGTATTCGACACATTCACGACGTGACAACAGCGATAACCCCATGCGATTCGAGAGATTAAATTTTTGATACAATGAGTATAAGCAGACGCATACAGCTACAGGCACATATCATTGCACGGTGTGGCGTATGAGGCTTCTTGGCTGCATGTCTGTGTTACCCTGGACTCGGGAGGTCAGATGCGATCGCTAAGCCGCGCGCGTGGGGCCCGGTATGCTAGGCAGAAAAAGAACGCAAATTCTATATGTTGATTATTGCTTTTCTTAGTTCTCTTCAACAGTGTGGTGCTTATTAGTGTGAAGTTGCCAGTGAGCGTGCTAAGAAATCGACTTTTGCTAGAGTTAAGATGACGAACCTTCAGTATGCGACCTCAACCTGGGGAAAGAATTAAACACACAGGCTCGTGATGCAAGTAAGAGAATCTCCATGAGAATACGAGAACTCGTTTCTTTATTAAACAAAGATGAAGAGGCCATGAACCATCATGGTGAAAGACACCCATACCTATACCAGGTTGAGAAGGCGGCCGTTATCCATCCCCCAACTCGGCTTGCTGATGCCAACATAACGTGCTCTATCTGACCCGGCCGAGGGTCTTAGAAGAACATACAAAGATGGATACAAGCCCATGCTGCTACATAAACAACCGGAAGGAAAACGTGGAGAGCCATGGTACCAAGATGTGCGGCCCAGACCGCAGCAGAGGGGACACGGATGTGACCCGCAATGGGGTCTCCATCAAAGATGTTAGCATCTTGATGATGGACAAGGTTTGATGGGCCATTCTGATGACGTATAGTATCTTGACCCATAGGATATTTGGTGGAGAAGGGTGTGAGCTATGTTCATCTCATCACATCAAGCACACCTCACTCCCAGACTGGTCATCTCCTCTCTGGTGCAGCATGGTAGAATAAACGGATTATATGAGTTTTAATGATTATTAACTGAATCAGTTATTCAATACATACCATTCTGTCGTTTTGGGTAACTGACGGCTGGTCATTCGCCTCTGCCCGCCTTCCTGTGGCACAGGTTCACATCCTCCTCCTGCAACGTCGAGGAGCATATTTTGCCTAGGTTAAGATCAGAGACAGTATCACGGCGAATAAACTTGGGAACCGAATGTTGAACGATTCACTATCGAATCATACGCCAAGAGAGCTTCCGCTTTTCCCGGCAAGCGATGGTATGAGCTCATCTCCACAATACCCGACGCTGGCTCGGGATGTCTCTCCCTGGTGAGTGGGAATGGAAACTTGGCCCAAGCTAGTTAGAGTCGACACTTTTTACCGAGACAAATATGAGATATCGAGAAGGTTGAGTCTGTTCGTGGGGTGCGGAATCTTTGTGGACCTTGGCCTTGGCTGGGCTGCGTTGCCTGCAGTACGGAATCAACACTCGAGTTCCTTTGGCTGACTGACTTGCTGCTCCCCGAAAGGTAGGAGAACCTGAACTAACAACGTAGAGACCAATCACATCTATCATAGCTGGGGTTACTATTAGACAGGAGGACTACAGCTGCCTTACTGTTCTTGCATATTTATCTGGGAGCCGTTGTTCAAGGTCACCTGTAAAATTATCATTTAATGATTGGCTACGCGTACTGAGTGTGACGATTCGTAATGCCCATGCACTCAATGATAAGGCTCGTACTGATTGTCAGTCGTAGCCGATTGACGATGGTCAATGAAGCAGGGCGACCGGCCGTCATATGCGGTCGTATCATTGAGTAGTGTGAGCCCAACAAGCCCTGTTTGTCACCTTTCCGACAAAACTATTCGTCAAGTTATCGGCTAAGATGCTGAGGCTGGACTCTTGGAGCGTTGGTAGGGCTGTGCCTTCTCGTCGGTGAGCGAACCAACCATTTGCGACGGCTGTTGTCGTGAATCATCTGGTGCCTGGATTAGGCTGGCGCTTGAGAGCCTCATCGAAATGATGGGTACGAAGATACGGTCAGTGGTTCAGTCCATCGTGGTCATGGACTTGACGAGCTACGCGCCGAAGGCGACCGCTGGAATAGGGTGGGTGGTCATTTGCATATTAATCTGCCGGGCGAAAATTCAGAGCTCTTCACTGTATGCGGGCTCCCTCAGTTGAGACATTTCATCACCAGAGGTAAGATGCTCAGACCCGAACGCACATGGAGAATAAGCATGCACTTTTTGTCACATCAGGGCAAGGAAAATGATAGGTGATGCACTGCTGACAACTCCAATAGACCACTGTAACTGGGCGGAAGCGCAAGCCGGCGGCACGGGACGAACGACAGGTGGGCTGACCAGCAGCGCTCGTGATTGTTATTTGCTCATGCAGGTCGACGTGTGCGGACAAAAGGAGCTTGGTCGGAGGCTGTGTCGACGCCTGTTTGGTGTGTTCTTGCGCCTGGTTTTAGACTGACGGCAGTTATTGGCTGTCAAGGATGCAATACCACCACACCTGTGAATATGGCTCTCGAGATGTGAGATGAATCTTAAGCCAAGGGACTTTTCGCCCCGTAATCGACCCGTAAATGACAAAGAGGGTGTTCCCTGTTCCCTTCAAACTTTGCTCCATCGCATACTATAGCACAATTTCAACCCGCCACAATACATTGCCACCAGCAACCCTGATCGCCATGTACCATGCCCCGCGGAGCCATAATCATTATCAACACAATGCGAATGTTATGGATTACCTAGTCGATGGGTTTGAACATGGGGCAGCACAAAGCAGCGATCCCGCACACCTCCAAGTTGAGGCGGCGGATTCAACTAGCAACCACTACGGCGTCGGCTGGGGCTGCACACAGGGCTCTTCTGGCAACGATAGCGAGTTTACCGATACGTTACAAGGCGCAGTTTCCAACGACATATTGAATGGGGTAACGCCGAGCTCTTTCGTCTGGCCGGCCGAGAAACGTCGCCTGAGGGTACGCTTTCTAAATGGGAGTGCCTCCGATCGCGAAATTGTCATGAATCTCATCAATACACACTACAATACCATTCCGATGCGGTTAAAATTCGAGTTTCTCAGACCAGACGATTTTGGGCCTTCTGATATCCGAATATCTTTCGGTACCCAGTCAAGCTCCTGTCTTGGAACAGAAGCCGAGAAGAATCCAAATGGGACAACCTTGTGGCTCAACATGTACCGACACATCGCAGGTCTACCAGGTCCTCAGCGACGCCGCTTGAGGCAAGCTGACATCTTACACGAAGTTGGACACTCATTGGGCATGGTGCATGAACATCAACATCCTGATTGTCCAGCTGTCTGGAACTACCGCGAAATCCAAAGAAAGACGGGGTGGAAATGTGCCATGATCTACAAGAACTACGACCGAAGCTTTGTTCGAGGTACAAAGCCCCTCCCTTATGACCCAGAGTCCATCATGCATTACCCCATCGCCCCAGAAGACACTCGAGACGGGATGATGTATGTCCCCCACGCCTCGGTGTTATCTGATGGCGATAGAAGGTTTCTCATGTCACTATACCCCGATCCATACATGCCCATGCTGCGCGAGACCCCAAGGTGGATCCCAGAGTGGGAAATGGAGTATAGGCCGGTGAAGAAGAAGTCTGGAAGACACAAGCATAAGAAATCCAAGAAGTCTGATGAGCCGGGGTTGATAAAATGGATATTGTACACTGCTGGGTAGATTGTTAATTTCCTGACCTAGAGTCGAGATGAAAGTAATAAAATAATCTTCATAATGGCCTATGACGATTCTTGAGTATTGGTAAGTTTGATCTGCCCCAACCGGCGTTATGAATCGTGAAACCGTCGCTCGAAGCCCTTCTGCGCGTAGAGTGGTGACTGAGGTTGCGGTGGAATGTCTGCGCCCGTTGTGATATTATTAGGCCGTCCAGTCCTGATATTTGCTCCCATTAAATCATCGGGCCTTCGCTCGGTCTCCAGATGAGGCGGAGTAGCTTTGTGTTACGAGTTCGCTCGTGTTCACGTCAGCCAGACATACATCATCATCTCTCTCCCACCAATGATATCGGTAACACGAGTCTGCATGCGAAGGTCTATTCTACCACTAAGATTTGACTTAATTTCTTATGTCGTGTAAGTAAGCAATCCGGCATAATCGTGTTCACCCGTTCGTTGGACTTGCCTCCCTCCCGATTCTTCCACCAAGACTCACCTGTGTATCTTTACGCGGGAGTGACGGAACAGATTGGGCATCTGCCGAATCTGATTCCAAATCGGTGATGAAAATGGACAAGACGGCTGCATTACCGCAATCCAGAGGCCAACACAGTACAAGGTTCCCTATTTCATATGATCTGCCAGGACTTTTGTCGAGCCTATTGCAAGCGTCTCTGACTCATGAAACCATACGTAATACCACCCACGTGAATAACTCGTCGATCAACACAACTACCGACGAAACTCACCGCCCCTTAACGGAACCAAACAAATCCCCTCTTCTAAGCTTAGCAACCCCCTCCCGGGACTTCCTAGCTTCCGCCCTATCACTACCTCCTTCGATGACAAGCGCGAGAGTTTTCTCCCACACAATTACGTGAGCAAGGTTTAAACCGCCGTCAGCCCTGTGCTCTACGGACCTGCTGGGCGCCGTTTTATCCGTTATCCCGAGTAAACTTTGTTAAGTCCGTTATTGGCACGGATGATTCGGTAGATATTTGAGTTTTTCGGGGATTATCCAGTTTGAGGCCGTGTTATTTCCTCAAGATGGAGGGTTGCGTGAGCTTACACGGCATTCACCAGCAGTAGATCGGTCTGGACCTTGACCAATTTTCTATGTCAGACACGTCAGACACAGGAAAGTGAATCGCCCTCCAGTATAGCCGGTATATAGGAATGGAGACCTGGGGTGACCTACAGGGCCTATTCCGGAGCTACGGGGTAAATGACCATATAAGTGCATGCCCGTCACGACGCTTCACATCGATGATCTTCTCTGATCTCAACTGTGAAAGCAAGCATCTTCTTCTTAATCGATTCTACCAAAATGACTACCTATCAAACGCCCCTTGCTGCTCTCTACGCTAGCACAAGGAATCATCCATCCGCGGCAGTACTGAGAATCCCCAACGAAGGGGTGGCAGAACTGTCTTGGAAGGATATCACCTTCACTGACTTCACCAAGGACATCGAGACTTGTGCCAGGTATTGGGCCAATGAGTTTCTGGAAAGAGGCATCAAGCAGCGATCTGTCATTGGGCTATGGTAGGTATAGCAAGCTACAGCTTTGGAGTCTGTCTAACTGTCGTTTTAGGCTGAAAGGCTCGTCCTACACGGACCTCCTCCATATATGGGGCATTTACCGAGCTGGCTTCATCCCACAGCTCGTCTCTCTGAAGATGACAGATCCATCTGTCGTTTACAACCTACTCAAGAAGTCACAGGCTGCGGTTCTGATCCACGATGCCGGTTTCCAATCAGTTGTCGCCGACAGCCCCGTGAAGGCTTACCCTGCTGAGGACATTCTCACCTCCAACTATGATCACTTGCCACTGCCTCACTTGAATATGTCACCAGAAGCCGAGGACACCATCATGATCTATCATACATCGGGCTCAACGTCCGGTATCCCGAAGCTTGTGCCACTGACGGCGAAGTGGTTTGACTGTGTCATCAGCAAGACGGCATGTGTCGACGAGATACTTCCTTCGATGAGACCGCAACGGGTCCAGGTTTCCATGTAAGTCTCATTGAAGTTTTAGTGAGTTCACTGTTCTGATAGGCCTGTAGTGGAAGCTTTAGTCACATTGGCAGCACCATGCTACTCATCGACGCCATTTGCCGTGGAAGCTGTTTTGTTCTTCCGACCGAGATACCATACTCGAATGACGAACTCCGACAGATAATCGACCAATGCGGACTGACTAGGTTGAACATGTTTCCCGCCTTCTTGTCCAACGTCCTTCACGAAGCCCGCCGAGACGCCTCCTTGCTCAAAGCTTTACAGGGTTTGGAGTACATCATGTACGGTGGTTCAGCTCTGGATCCTACAGATGAAGCATGGGCGTGCAGCCAAGGTCTCCATCTCGTCAACGTCTTTGGTTCCACTGAAGTTGGCGTCATGATGATTTCGGAAGACACCACAAACCCAGCCTATCTCACGACTTTACCTGGCTCCACCTATGAGTATGTGCCATTGGAGGACACGCACATGGATGAGCAGCTTCTTGAACTCGTAATAGTTCCTGAGTCCGCTGACTGTCCGGACATCTCCTTGCGGAGCTCCGAGGACGGGAAGTTCCATACGGGAGATTTCTTTGTGGAGGTGAAACCTGGGAAGTTTGTGGCTAAAGGGCGCAACGATGACTGGATCAAGATGGCAATGGCACTTCGCTGCGACACAGGTTCGATCGAGGCAAACGCCATGGAAAACTGTGGGGATGACCTCATTGACGCGGTCGTTGTGGTCGGTGCAGGTCGACCTTCTCCCTCAATGATTGTCGAGCTTCGAGACGGTGCATCAATCGGACCCGAAGAGCACGACGAGGAAATAGGACTCTGGAGGATCAAGAACGAGATTCTTTTTAGGATCAATCCCTTCCACAAACGGAGATACATGCATGAACGTATCGACGACGCACGATTCATCTTGATCGTTCCTCGAGGCACGCTGCCACGAACTGCTACGAAGGGAAACATTAGGAGAAAACAAGTTGAGGAGATGTTCAAGAGTCGACTCGATAAGCTATACAAGGAGTGGACAATGCCTAAGGATTCGGTGCAGGGAAATCATTATCTCGTTGTCAACTGAAGCACGTTGGAAGTGGCTTGGGCTCTTTGTATTTGATGATTAAATGTACTGCTTACAAAATTGAGTAATGCCAGCCTGGTTGGCGTGATCTTCTTATACGTTATCCATACGTTGTTCAGCTGAGGTTTACACTAAGGACTGGTCATATCATTGGTGGTGATAGGGGACCTCAAACATGTGGCGGGCTTCTATTTGCCAGGGAGTGTTGACATACTAGAGGTAAAATCCCTCATCATGCCCTTCCTTTTGTCTCCTTTCCACGTCGGTATTTCAATTTTATGCACTTGTCAGGCATTAATTATTAGATGTTCGTGGTGTTTCTTCCGTTGGAGTGCCTAGGGTACATCTGTGAAACACAGTAACCAGACTTTCCGCGGACACAAACATCATCGGTGATCAGATAGCATGGTGGACAGCACGATTGACGTCCCGGTTGTCGAAAGACTATGCAACCGGTGTAACGACGTGTTGTGGTATCGAGACTTGGAGAAACGGCCTCATCGTTTATCGATCGAAGAGCTCACGAAATCCACCAGATGCCCGCTATGTCGACTACTTTGCAGCGCCATGGGAGGAGCTAAAACAGTGGTTGAGGAACTGGATCAAGGTTTTGTGGCTACGGGATGGTCCTAAAAATTTAGAGAAGCCCTGAAAGGAAGCGCCATCACCATCGACCCCTTGCAATTTCATCCTCGCTTCTTAAAATAAGTACCGTACCGGCTTCTACAGCCCAGTGCTGGTGGACCCGGAAATCGCCGACAGGGGAGCGCTGTGGGATTTATCTTTGAAGAAACCCCGTGTAAGTAATTTGATGATATTCAAACTTACAAGGTACTCTGACATTGTTCGTGCAGACTGGGAAGAGGTTCAGAATAGAGCCATCTGGACACAGCAGGACTCCAATCTTGATGAAAAACTCGGCATGATTAGAGGATGGCTGGCAGAGTGTAGCAAATCTCACGAGACTTGCGAATCTGACTCAGAATCAGAATTGCCCAAAAGAGTCATCAATGTGGAATCGATGGTTCTATATGAACCAAGCGAGCGCGAAAAAGGGTGTTACACTGCCTTGAGCTACTGCTGGGGAAGAGACTCTTCAGGCAACGACATTTTAACCACCAAAACAACTCCAAACAATCTTGAGGACCGAAAGAAATCTCTCTGGCTCGAAGGGGAAATCAAGCATAAAACATTCACAGATGCGATCGATATCACGAGGGGGCTCGGCATACGCTACTTGTGGATCGACGCCCTCTGCATTGTACAAGGCGACGGCGGCGACTTTGAATCTGAAGCTGGCAAGATGGCCAACTACTATGGAAATGCCACAGTTACTCTTGCAGCCACAGACTCGGTCGACTGTAAAGGAGGCATGCTTTATCCGAGTAATCTTCGCGGGAAGTTCAGCGCCAGCCGGTTTAGATACTGGGGTCGGACAGGTTACGCATTCCTGGAATCTATAGAGACGGACTTGGAGAACGAGATCAACTCGGCGCCGCTCAACCAACGAGGATGGGTGCTCCAAGAACGTATATTGTCTCGAAGGATGGTCCATTTCTGCAAGAAGCAACTGATCTGGGAATGTGGCAGACAAGTTGCCAGTGAGGACGGCCTAGTCGTCCTGAACAAACATAGGATTACACGGCCATTCGCCCTATCAAATCCACTGAGCCCTGGACAAGATGTCTACGAAGACTGGGACGATATCGTCCAAGGCTACTCCGGCAGGTTGCTATCCAAAGCCAAAGGCAAAATGCTTGCCCTTGCTGGAGCCACGACATACTTCCGGAGGCTTCTCTATTATGATCATCCCGGTGATGCCCCCCTACTAGGGTTGTGGAGGGAAGATTTTCATGCCGGCTTGCTTTGGAGAGCTCGTGAGCCTGGTGGCCGTATTGATGCTGTTGAGCTCGAGTTGATCCCCTCTTGGTCTTGGATGGGGTTTGATGGGCCCATTACGTTCGACACTGAGCACCGGAGAAATTTTCGGTATCCGAGCACAACCCAGATGGTGATGCAAGTCACCTACGTGAATGTTAGATGGGAAGGGAGAGAGCTTACTTCACGGGCCACGCACGCAACCCTGCAGGTCTTTGGCAGGTTAATTCCTTTCAACTCGACTTCAACAGCTATGGAGGAAATTTGGTGGGATTCCCCGAGCCGGACAAACGAAAACATGTTTCTCCTCCTCGTCGCTCAAGTTCAATACCGGTTAGGATGGAACTCGGAGGGAAACTGGATATTTGGAACAAAGGATTTCTTTCTTATCTTGACCGAAACTTCCAAGATGGGCCCGTACTCTCGGGTAGGCATGGGAGCTGTTGACAACGGTCAAGAAACTAGGGGATATTTTGCAGATAAGAGCCCGAGGTCACTTTTGCTAGTGTGACAAGTTTTACGGAGCACACAGACCATATGTCCTCCTTTGAGCTGCTCTCTTGTAGTCTATGAAGGCTACCTGCTCTCGTCATATGTAATACGATTCGCAAACAAAGTATAGTCTTGACATGGTGAGCCTGGCCTAGGTCTGATAACCGACTTTCATTAACCTTGGGAGCATCAAAGCTTTCCCCACCAACAAACTTTCGCACTGAACATCAGTCCAGGGATCGCGGCTTCTCGCCACTTTACGAGCCCAGCTGAAAACTTCAGTTGAGACGATTGAAATAGTACGTCGGGTTATCATGGCATGAGGAGGCGGATTGGCGGGCTACGCGGGCTGGCGGGCAAAGAAACAAACAAGATGCTAGAGGATAAAGAGAGTTACCTAACTCCTCATAAATATAAGTAATAGATTTATAAAATAGCTCATTAAATAACATAATGATTGGATGATTTTACTATATTTTTATCATAGTGAATTGCATGTATTTAGAGGATAATTCATTGATATACTCGTCCTCCTTTCTCGTTTTTCCTTGACCAATGTGCAGGTCTCTGAGTGAGCATTTGAGTATTTTCCCTCTCGCTAACCCCTGACGCGACAGCCAAGATGTGATATCTGCTTAGCAAGGGTTGGTCAGCTTTGCTAAGGTGAAGTTAACATATTGAGACAAGACATCTTGTTGGCTCTTTTGGTGTTTAATCGGCTGAATCTTGCACGGACTCGTGCTGGTCCACTGATGATACGACCAAAAAAAGAAAGGTCAGAGGGAGCAGAGATTCTTAAAAGAGATCGTAGATCTCGACAGGCGGCTCTCCACACTTCCCAGAGTTCTACACTCACTCACTCACTATCACCCGTTGAATGGTTTCACCTAGGCTGCTCCAATTCATCCTTCCTTTGCCGCCATTGGTACTATTCATGCCAATGCCAAAGACTGCTACCCTACCTGACCCATCCACCACATTGACCACTTCAGTCTCCATCGAGACATGATTCCGTGGTGGCCAGATTCTACACAAGCTTCCACCACCAATTCCATGCCACCAGCAGATGATCATGCCTCCAACCCTACATGCCATCGTCAAAAGGGTATGGTGGGTGCTCGTCCCAGTTACCCTCGTCCGCTCCAGATGTATCAAATGTTGTCTTCAATGCCATCCTCCCGCTGTCAGTGTACTTTGGGACTCCGACGATTATCGCGCAAAGAGAGTAAGCAAGATCCGTGCTGGGCTCGTTTCCATACTGCCTCGAGTTAGAAATACTACTAGTAGTGCAGGGGGCCATCAAACTCCGGGGTGTAGGTGCGGAATCAAACTGACAGTCATGTAAGTAAACGCTGCTTGCGCAGTGCCTTCGTCAGCTTCGTTCAGCCAGACGATATCTTCTACGGAAAGCTTCTCGAGGCCCCAGACCGTGTTGAGAAGGTCCTTCCAATCCTCCTCCCGGTCGATAGTCCAGTTGTACTTATCTAGGGGAAACTCGGTGCCAATATGACGGGGCTTGGCACGTCTTTCGAAGGGGTCGGTGATCAAGACTGGTCGCAGGCATACGCCACACCCGAGGCGTTGAAAGGCTTGCCAAACGTTCATATCAACACCTTTCAAGGTATCAGTCAAACACGCCTGTGAAAAAGCGTGAGGATAGGTGTGGGTGGTGTAGAAGCCAAGATAGCCGCCTGGGAAAAGTCAGAAATTACAGCCATCATGTAAAGACGGAGACAGGGACAGATGTTTACCATCCGGCAAGAAATCTTTGTCGCTGATGAGGTCTTCGAGGTGCTCGAAAAGAGGCGTGTGGTCAATGGTAAGGGCATTGGGGTGATTTGACAACTGGCCATCTCCACGAGTAACGTACAGGTTGTACGTGAGGGTAATGCGGTGGCCGGAGGTTACCTCACGCACCTCATGTTCGCAGTCGCTGTAGAATGCAGCCCATTGAATCTGCGGCCCTTCGGAATCCATGTTGTCCCAGTCAAAGCGCATGAGTTGATCTTCCTGACGGACTTCTAAGGCACCTCCCTTATGTTGAACAGGCAGACAGACCACCAGTGATCCGATCTGAGAACGGGAGCGAGGAGTGTCAACATGGGAGCTGAAGTGACCGGATGGCCCAGTATAAATCTTGGCTACGGTTAGCTGAGTTATCGTAGAAGTTGGCTAGTGGAGACAGACATTGAGCTTGTACAGTTCAGCCTTGAGAGTCCTCTGTTTCTCCGAAAGGGGGCTTGGGAGAAGGAGCTGAGACATGACACTGACTATGCCCGAGGTATAGGGACAAAAGCTAGTGGTGAAACGGGAGGGGTCCATCTTGGAAGCTTTGCGGTAGCTCTCGTCGTATACATGTTCTCCTCCGCGACCAAAGGCTGCAGGCTCCATATCAGCAAGAAGGCGATCGAGGTTGTCTGCGCTAGACTCCTCGATAGGGAGATTCAGCTTACAATGGGCGGCGGGAGTCATCGAATCTCGAGGATCCCATCGCAGGGTGACTGGGGGGTGAGGGGGCGCTGATGGAGCAGTGCCTGAGCTCAAGCTTGAGGCACGGTCGGAAGCTGAACTGGATGGGACTTCTTCGTCTGCAGATGGCTCTCTCTTTGGTGAATTAACCTCGGGAGCGTCAGTGATGATTGGTATCGCTCCGCCACAGGCGAAGAGAGCATCCTTGCAGTGTGATTCGAGCCACTGCTGAAGCTGGCCGAGGGAACCGCCATCTTGATGGTCGTTGCCAGTATCGTCATGGGGGGTACTCGGGCCATAATCTTGACTCCCGCTCTCGCTCTCGCTCTCGTATTCTTCATCATTAAGAGACCATCCGACAGGATACTTGCGTTGTTCACTGGCTGGCGAGAGGGGTGCGCTTTCACGGTGTTGGTCTGGTTCCGGAGATTGTGAGGCTGCGTTAGGCACACCTGCCTCGGGAGGGCGCAGCGCAAGGTCAATTGGGTTAGAGGGAGAATCCGATGCCATGATCGTGATAGTGTGATCTCTCTCGAGTTTCGATGGATGAAGAAGGGATAGAAAGGAAGGGCAGAGTGGAATTGAGCAAGATGCAGTAATCTGACCGTGAAGTTGTTGATGTGAATGCCTCAGGCAGAGAAGCAGGCTGTGCGACGACACAGATGCCATTCATTGGACATCTGGTGGAGCTCGCCCAGGCATCAGCCTAGCCCCTGTATACAATTCGCTTGCTTTCACGTTCTGGGCAGTCATCGCTTGGCATTGGGTCTGTTAAGCCGACACTCACCAACAACACCTTCGTTCGCAATAGTCATCGTATATTTAGATAATTCAAGGTTTCTATATATTCCGTTAAAACATTAGGAGTGCTGTTGCCCTTCTTGGGCTGATCAAATGTTGACGTGGTCATGTTCAATACCTATACAGGGGGAGCATCATGGAGCATCAGACTTACGGCCATCAGACAACAGCACCGAGTCCGTATAACCAAGATCGGGACAATTAAACTACTAACGGTCTGCGTTAGTTTCAAGCTACCCATGCCAGAGTTCGCGGCTCTGTATCGGATAGTGGCGGGGCACTCTGTCCACTCCGATCCACTGACGACAACAGGTCAGACTGGGAAGTCGACTAGGTAACATTGTAAGGTGTATCTTGGATCTGTTTAGATCGCTGTTGAGGTCACACTGATAACGCAGCTATCGCCGGAACTTCAGCACATACGACCATAGCTCGTAGAGAATACGGGGTCCCGTCCGCTCCCCCAGAGTCAAGCTGCGAAGCGCCGGATTAGTAGTTGGGTCGGTGACGACCAGCGAATCCCCGGTGTTGTATGTTCCTTTTGCTTCATTATTCTTTTTGGAGTTCGTGACATCTGTGATCGTTTGTGGGCGGTTGGCCTTGGGCTCCCGAAATTGGCAACCTCATGCGGAACTTGACAGGACTATGCCAGAACAATATAGTCTTTCCACTCTAATATTATGGCTTCCTGATAGTCATATTATTTGTTTAAATCTGTTATTAACCGACGAAGGTCCATCAGCTGCTTAGTGGCTGTCGTCATGGATGCGGCATGGGCATCTGAAGGCATCCTCACCGAGTCGGTTAACAATTAGCGGAATGCGATGCACTTTGCGCCACTGAAAATCTTGCCATTGTTAGACTAGTTAATGCAAAGAAGAATCCCTGCTTCATTGAACACCTTGGTCTTCAATCCATGGTCTTATCTCCTAATTAATCCCCCTATTCAACCACCATCGTCCCTCAATCCTTCACCACGCCCAACTGGCAGAGCCATTCCAAACCCAAAGCAAGCAAGGCATGTAGTGACAAATACCGCTGTCGCAAATTCAAGGGACTGTTGACAGATCTCATAATCCCAACAATCGCTGTCTGTGGCGCAATTCATTTCCTCTGCAGGGCCCGTGACCGAGGAAGTGGAGGAGCTCGTAGAAGGTTCAGATTTTGTTGTTGTGGTGTCACTGTGTTAGCATCGGGTCATGATGTTATGATGTGTTGAAAACCCTTTCTTTATTATAGCTGCAGCCCGGCCCTCGATGGGTTAACTGAGCCCGAGGATCGTTGTTGTGATGAGCATGGTCGTAGACTCGCTCAACAGAGAAGCGCGGAGAGACAAGGGCCAGAGGGCAAGGTTGAGTTGGTTAAAACGACGGCTCAAATGGAGAGAGATCGGTGCTGAGTGGAATACTATCGGGGCTAGAATAATGCTCTGAGCTTGATATCTGGCTGCTATGCGCTCATCGCCTTCAATGTCCCTCCCTGGAAAGGTGTGCAAGTGTTGACTTGAAGAGAACTATCCCCTCATATGACAGTGGTTGCTTGTATTCTGGCATTGGTACTAGAGCCTAGTGGCTTAGAGATGGAAGCTAAATCTAGATCAACTGGATCAACCCAACTTTGACAATAGCCGCGAACGTCAACTAACTTGCCATCTACACGGTGAGGTTCTGACCCTGTCTCGCCGCTTGTAGCTCTACACACTTGGCCATCAACTCCAAGTACCGTACATATTGCTTATTTCCGACCACAAACGGGTTTGGCAAGCTGCATTTCTTGCCTGAGCACTGCCGGTTTGCCAGAACATCCAAGTTTTGTAGGGTGTGATCCTGCGTCTGGTGGTTGCTCAGCAGGACATCCACTCCCGCTTCCTTGGCCAGGCGACTGAATCTCAGAAATGACTCGACCTGGGTGGATTTGTCCTCCGCCTTACTTGGGATACCCCCGCCGCCGTACAATCCTGCAATGTGCTTTTGGCCACGGTCATAAACGGGAAATATCAGAGAGATGGTACCCGGTGTGTGACCCGGGGTCGAAAAGACACGCACGGTGGTGTTGCCAATCTTCAAGACGTCACCCTCATCAAGAGTCTTATCAATGCTTGGAGTGCCTTCAAGGTCCTTCATACCGGTCCACGCAGCAACAGACGCGTATATGGGAGTATCAAACGTATCCTGGAACCAAGCAGCTCCGCCGTAGTGGTCGAAATGCTCGTGGGTGATGACCAGGGCCTTGATGTCACGAGCAGTATATCCAAAGGCCTCCAGTCCCGGGACAATGACCTTCTCGGCTTCTTCGGCGTTGTTGAGCGCATCAATCAAGATGATCCCATCACCCGTGTCGATTGCCCAGGATGACACGAATGAGTACCCGACAAAGAAGAGAGAGTCAAAAGCCCGAGCAGGGGTCACCCAGCCAGGAGTTTGGACGTTGTTGGAAATCGTCGGGTATCTCTGGGAGTTGATGCATCGATGGACGTAGTCATACCAGAGCCTTCCCTGGGCAAGCTCTTGGGCCTCCGCCTGAAGGCGTGCAACGTTGGCGACCTGGGGGTTGGGGAACTTGGTGATGTTGAACCATGTTGAGAAGTCAGTCCGGCCGTTCTGTCCCAGTGCCACGGGAAGAGATGAAAGGTAGACCAAGGCCTTCCATGGGCTCATTTCTTTAAAGATTTTCATGATCTATGTGGAAAAGTCGACTGGCAATAAGGCGTCTGGCCAGGTGGGGGTGAATGCGAGGGGATCTACACTTTTATAGGTATCCATCCGAAGCGGATATTGTAACCCTCGTGACGGATTATAATCCCAGAGGCGGATTCTACCTCAAAAGCAGTAGGTCTTTCCGACTCGGAACTGACTAGGTAGGCACAGTTAATGCATGGCAAGCACATGGAAGATATCTTGGTCTTTACGTGATTGACATTTGATCAAGTCTCTTTAGGAACAAACAACTATGGAGGCCAAGCCGTAATTGGCACGCTCTTCACCTTTTAGTCTGTCTCCCATCAGCCTCTCGTCGGGCTAGACTTTCTCATTACCCAGGCCAGCTCGCTCTCGGCTGTCACTTCATCCCCTCCGCCACAATCCTTGAGTAGCCCACCGTCAACCTGCCATAAATTATCAACCTTTTCACCTTCAGTCGGAATAGTACAGCTCGTAGTCGCAATCATCGATGATATCCCTACAACTAGTCGGGTAGTCGTCGTAGTCATAGTCGTCATAGTCCGACTCATCCAATCGTCTTTTCTTGATGGCAAACTCCCCCCTTCTAAAAATGCCATCGCCAGCGCGTAGTCGTTGAAAGACACAGCGCCCAGGCATCTCCTTCTTCACTAACTGATCCGTGGTCTCTTCGTCATTCGTATCCATCACGACTTTGGTCGTCTTGGGAAGAGCCCCCTCCAGGTACTCGAGGATCGATGTCAACCAGGCGGTCCATTTACCCATGCCTTCGCGTGAGTATATTGCGCCAAACTCATCGTGATAGCCAGGCCCCCACGCCGGGACAATGACGCCCAGTATCAGAACGTTGCTGAAGATTCCATCCCAGATATTGATGTGTGCTTTGCTATCGTCGAAGCACGGCCCCGGATCGGACAACTGAGCCAGAACATCGGTATCCCAGATACCAGAGCCCAGGGGGAAACCCTGGGAACTTCCGCTGGGCCGCAGGACCAGAATCATTTTCCGGATATGCTTCTCTGCTCCCGAGTCGAATCCGAACAAAGTATTGAACCGGGCATCATGTTGATCATTGAATATGAAAGTGTTGCCTTCGTACAGCAGTGGCGTCACCTCATCAGTAATCTGGCGGCAAACGAGAAGTAGCCCGGGGAAAGCGCTGGGGCCAGATGTGAGGCCTTGTGGACGATGGCGTCGAGACTCGCGACAATAGTCATCAAGCCCACACGGCTCGTAGGACGGTTCATTATTGGTATCATCTTCGGGGTCCAAAGATGCGGAGGAGGAGGAGTCGCACGATTCGATTATCTCGGCGCCGTCATCAAGCGCAACCTCATCACGCCAATCGTCAGGGCGGTTTTGCGAGTCAAGAGGCCAAGAGCAGTTGAAACAGAGGTTTTGGGGGGTGCAAAGGCGAAAGATATGCAGACGGATTTCCAATGGCATGGATAGGAGGGTGCAAGGTGCACTGGGGCGCGATGCGGGAATGATAGGTGTCATTGTCATCATTGCCGCACAACTTGGGCTGTACAAGAGAAGGGAAGATAAAATTGGAAAAGGGAGCTGAATATGGCGGTGTGGGCGCCAGTGATCGTTTTATTAGTAAAAATCTTGGGTAACACAGGGAGGCCGACCGCGACTCCGCGTCACCATGACCACATTTGCGGGAGAGGTCGTTGCGTGTTTGGTCCCGTGATTTACCGTCTTCCCACTGTCACCACCGTATAGGGGAGACAATGACAAAATTTGGGGTTTGCTTGAAAGGTAGCAGTCGTATGCACAAGTATACTGAGCAGTTTAATAGATGTATCGAAACCCCGGCTGTGGGAGCTGACGGCCAGATGCAGCAATGGCTTTACCTCCTCCCTCTGTCGCCTCGTCCCGGTCCTCTTCAGCACGCTCAAGCTTCTTGTTCTCCCACTTGTGAATGTAGCGCAGCAAGAGGGCAAGTAGAGCAACCACAACACAAATGGCTGCGTTGGCGCTACCTCCCGGTCGATACTGAGGGCTATCGCTACTGGGATAAAGGTATGACCCGTAAATGGTTGCGGTATTGCCAATCATGTTGCAGATAGCAATTGCAGCTGAACGTTTGACGAGCGGACGGGGAAAGGAATTTGCTACCCACGATACAATGATTTGGTCTGGGGTGAGATTAGTGAATGGTCGAGGTGAGGTTGGAGAGGTTGACCTACAGGAGGATACAGCACCCATTGGCATGAGAAACATGGCAAAGAAGCGGGCTCCAACGACAGTTGTCCCGGCAGCAATCGCGTTTCCGACGGCTGCCAGCAGCATGAGACAAACAATGTGCAAGGATCTGTCATTTGTCTTTGCCGAGCTCAATGTCACACAGATGGAGAGGAGGAAAGTGGCAAACTGTTCAGCTGTCAGCAAACAAACACAAAAAGACACGATCCACAAAGGGAATAGGACAATCACATACCCAAGCCGGAGCCGTAAGCCAAAGTGTAACAATACGACCATATCCAAGCGTGCCAACGATGGTGGGGAAGAAATATTGGAAAGTCTGCGACAGCAAACTGACGTGCTGGATTAGGAGGAAGACGTATACGCGGTAGTCTCGGACAGCCATCTTGACACCATCCCAGACAGTTTGTTCGCCGTATGTATCAGCCTCGCTGATGTCCTGGGTGAGTCTCCAGGCAGCAAAGGCACGTTCCTCTTGGGTCAGCCATTTGGTGGTGTGGGGGTAGTCGGGAAGAATGAAGGCGGCAAGCATAGCAAAAGCGATGGCTGCCACGCCCTCCTAATGTATTAAAACCGTGTGAGTAGAGAGATCCCATTCAATAGAAGGAAGGTAACTTACGATGATAAACAACCATCTCCACCCTTCGATTCCCTTTGATCCTTCAAGCCCACCAAGAATGGCCGCGCCCAGAAGGCCACCAAACATGTTCGCTAGGGCGTTTCCAGCATAAAGCCAAGCCACTCGGCGAATAAGCTCAGCACGAGTATACCAAGAACTCATGAGAAAGATGGCGCCGGGGAAGAATGGAGCCTCAACAAAGCCAAGAAAGAATCGAATGACCACAAGGTGTGTGAAGGAGTGCGCAGCGGCATTGCACGT
Organism: Fusarium sp. MBC 441; assembly: GCA_030779165.1. Lineage (NCBI taxonomy): Eukaryota > Fungi > Ascomycota > Sordariomycetes > Hypocreales > Nectriaceae > Fusarium > Fusarium sp. MBC 441. The sequence goes on from JAPFTC010000142.1 coordinate 294,508, forward strand.
CGACACAACTCCCCATAGGCAACAAGAAGCACTGAGGTACCAAGAGGGTCGTACGCGAGTGAGAAGCAAGTTGGACGGCAGCTGCATCAGCAGATAGCCAACGAAAAAGATGGATGTGGCCAAGTTGAAGTCTGTGCCAGACATTCCAAGGTCCACCTCTAGCGTGCCCTGACGCGCCTGGGCGAGGTTGGAGCGGTCCAGGAAGTTGAGCAAGTACATTATGACGAGTGTGGGCATGAGTCGCATGTCAACTTTTCGAAGCGTCCTCTTGTCAAGTTCATTCTGCCACTCTGTGCTCTGGTTGTTGAACCACTCCGTCCACACTTCGATGCTTGTCTCGTGGTTGGTAGGGGATTTGATGGCGCCAGCGCTCTTGGCCTCTTCCAGCTCGACAGATGCTTTAGCGTTATCCATAGTGCAATAAGATGTGAACTGTTGAGAAGAGCGAGAGTAAGGACAGACCACCATTAATGAGGGGTTGTGCTATCTAGATATAACTGTCCGAACACACGCAAGATCATCAGAGCGTATCCGCTCGCTTGACGGAAACATAGGTACCATCGGCAGAGGAGGAGTCAAGATAGACCAACCAGCAAATTCGATAAACGCTGAGATCGGCATGGAATGCAACATCACGTATACCCCGCAACCACTTCCGAGGCAATTTGAGCGGAGGAGGAACCAGATGTAGGTCCGAGATGGCCCTATGGTCTCAGTTTTCGGATAAAGACTTCATGGTTCCCCGCAATCAATATGTTACCCCAGATATGGCCATCGTTATCCGCTGGTCATGGCAGACTGATGATCCTGGTATGCTCCACTGTCGTTGCGGGAGCACGGACAACCATGACTCGTGTTTGTCTGTTTGTGGAAGAGATCAGCAGTTGCAACTGACGTAGTTAGATGATCTTGTTTGTGATAGGGTATTGAACGACAGGGGGTTTGTGTAAATGTCCTTTGATGGCTTGCTTCATGATGGAGAGACAACTAGTGATAGGAGTGGAGAAGATATTTTCTAGCTTAGAGGTCTTATAGAACAGGTCGAATGATAGTTACTCAAACCCTCGGGTCCTCTTCACCTCCTACCATGGCCGTCCCCTGTGTACGTGATGATAGAACGGCTCAAAACCGGGCAAGGCGTCGCCTCTCTCAGCTCTCCATTCACTCACACTCTGCTTACCTTGACGACAGAGCTGCTCCTTTCTAAACTTTCTCTCTTCCGCCGACTCAAGTTCCTCTGCGGTCGTTTCGGGCAGCGGAGACCAAATGTCGATCTTGGTTGCATGCTGCACATGCTGCTCCATCCGCTCGCCAAAGTTGCTCCTCTGAAAGTCCTCAATGGTTGAAGTCCCCCTTTCCAGGTCGTGATACATGTTTACTGCGTGTCCCATACCTCCGGGCTGGGTGTAGTCTAGCAATGACTCGGACCCGATGGGATTGAACGAGGCTTTCATAACGTCGTATGCAGACTGAGTGGCCGTGGGAGTGAACGTCTCCTTCTTAAACTGTCTTCCCGTCTCGGCTCGGAAGATATCCATGTCGTCAGGGTCCATGCCCCGTTCTTGTCCAAATTGAGAGTCTCCGAAGCGCCATCCGATCATGTCCTCCTGGAACTGGTCGGCGTTCTCGTAGCCCTCCATACGAGCGAGAGAGGTTGCGACGCAGTTGTCATTCCGACCGTCGGGGTTGGTGAAAGAGCTGCCATGGGCATACCTAGTGCGCATGGGATGCATGGATGCCATGTCTATTTCAGGGGCGGGCCTGGGAGTCGCAGACTGCGTGGCAACCAGCAAGGGGTCGGTGCTTGGATCCGGCAAGGTCAGAGTGTTGAATGAGAATTGTGACTGACGGTTTTGACCTTGAGGGGTATCAAAGTCGGAGTAAGGTGTAGAAAGAAAAGGCGTTGGGAACATGTCGTTGTCGTTGTCGTAGGGAAATCCTGATGATCCGGGGTAGTCCATCTTGTGGTGTAGGGTAGGTGGTTGATGTGATAGAATGTTGAATGCTGGCTGATGATGAATGATATAGAAATGTGCTGTTTTTCTTTATTTGCGTTTAAGCCCAAGTTTTCTTCTCCAGGAGAATAGATCAGTGGTACCAGTTTAATACTGAATCATGTGTGTTGCCTTGGGTGGCCTCGCCGTGGCAGCTGATTGATGTTTGAGGCTCACAGCATAGCCACGGGTGTGCGAACACAGCCCCCTTGCTTTGTTGGCGCCCCTCACGAGATCTTGGTGTCATAGTCTCCATAGGCATTATGAAAAATGCTATTAGCCTAGATCTGAGACACCCGAATGAGTAGTTAGGGCGCAGTCAGTCTCGTAGTGCTGGGCGTTCTAGAAGGCTCACTACTCGGGGAAAGCAGTTTGACACCGTGGCTGTGCCAGTGGCTAGGGCACACCTGTGGACCTGTGGCTTTACTTATGGCTTTACCTGTGGCTTCCCAGCTTGGATGCCTAGCTCGCCCAAGCGGGGCTAGCCGCCTTTGAACTTCACCTTGTTGTTCCACGGGCACTTCAGTTCACGCTCCTTCAGCTTCATTTGAAGAGCAGAGAGATTTTGTTCTTCTAATCGAAGTCTTCACCATGGGTCAGCGACACCAGCTGTTTGTAATCGCCCGCGTGGGTAAGAATTACCGTTCCCTCGCCGCCGTCCATCACCAGTGGCTGTACGGCGTGTCGGCCTTGCGTTCATGCCTTCGACTGCTCCGCATCTTTTCAGACCCGGGCAACCGTTTGGCCCTCAAGCACGAGCTGGATCTCGCTGCTGATTTCTTCAAAGATAAACCTCCTCCTCCTTCTGAGCCCGAAGAGTATCGAGATGCCGAAAGCACCACCTGCCCTTTCCCCTTCATCACGACCTGTCTGGCCATCGGTGCTAGCTACGACTCCAAGACAGGCCAAGTCCAGGCTATTCACGAGCTTCGATACGACATGGGCTATGACCAAGGCGACAACAATGACGGTATAACCGTGATTGACGTCACTGATCTGGACCATGTGCGCTATTGCTTTGTGAACTTTGGCAGTGAGTCGTTTCTGTGTTGATGTCAACTGGTCTTGACTGACAGTTGAATCTTAGGCGGCGATATCTATGCGGGAGATGAAGATGATGAGGACCCTCAGAGTGAGGTACGTACACATAGCGACCAGACGCAACTGATTCTTGAACTACCTTGCTAACAAGACTTCTAGTTCGCCCATGTCTCTCGTAGCTAGCTACACCGAGTTGGATTGTCTAACAAGTGAATAGACGCCCCTCCATCCGACAACCCCGCTACCGAAACTCCTTTGTCCGGACGTGAATACCTGAGAGGCTACTACAGCGAGTCCGATGAGATGGTGCAAAGGAACATGGATGTTATTGAGGCGCTCGATAATACGCCTCTTGTCGAGGAGGTGGCACTTGCAAGTACGTTGACGCTGGGCTAGAGACAATCTTGCATTCAAAACTATTACGACATTGTACTGACCTTTTCAGGAACCTGGCCGTGGGGTGGCTGGAAGGAAGAAGCCAAGCTCAAGGCAGCCGAGCCGCTGCCCGACACCCAGGGTGGGAACACGACCAAGTCGCTCCGAGATATGGCTGCTGCCAAATTGTTCGACCGTCTTCTCACCTCGACAGACGATGATTTCGATCCCTCCCTCCTGGATGAAGTCCGAAATTTCCCTGGCTTTCAGCGGATGGTTAAGGAGTACCTCCTCTGCCACCCTGAAAAGGTTGGCCCAACGCATGCTTCCGCCCATCTTCTTCAGCTAGCTTACGCTGGTGAGGACTGTCTGGAGTGGAATCTCTTCACGGAACTCGACCCCAAGACGATCAAAGTGGCCCTCGCGTCCGACGCACTGAAGGGTGCCACAGGGATCAGCCTTACAGCTTCGCCTACCAACGAGCCCGCAGAGCTTTTGAAGGCCTTGTCCTCTCTCGACCGTCTACACACCCTGCAGGTACTGGACCGGCCAGACCGTGAAGATGAAAGCGCCAGCAACCGACTGTTTGACGCTCTGGCCGAGTCAGACCCTCCCCTGGCCCTGAAGAAACTGACGTTTACTGGCCTATATGCAAACGGAATCCGTCAGAACATCTGGCGCCCCTATCAAGACCATCCTAAAACTCTGCCGGCATTCCCAGTGGTGCAACTGCTTGTCAGCCATGAGGGAAAGGATAGCGGCTTCGTCGCTTCTTCTGAATTACAACTCGAGTCATTCTACCTTGGCGACGCCCCTCTGGCCCCAACCAGATTCATCAACGGCCTTTTCCAATATCTCGCATCCCAGATGCTGTGTTTGCTCAGCTACAACGGAACTGGCCTCCAGTGCGCACACTGCTTCTCATGCGGACCTTCGGCCCTTGGAGAAGACAACTCTTCAGAGATTGCCGCACTCCCAACCGAGGCATATACCATCGCCAAGGGATCGTACCACTCCAGTGCCTACAAAGGCGTACTGTCCAAGCTGCGGGATCTCACCCCTGACAGCTGGATGGCTGTTGTATCTAAGAAGAGCGACACTGAGTTCGCGGGTGTCAACAGTCCCAGCACCACGCGCATGCGGTTCAAGTATGCGTTCGTCCGCTCCAAGGCAACCATTAAGCTCGATCAGAAGCACTGGAGAGGTTCTGATATCCAGCCGGCCGAGCTCGAAGTGGTGGACATGGAGGAATTCCTTCGTAAGACTGCACCTGAAGTCGACACGAGCAAACTTGCCTACCACATTTCCAACCTCGAAGACACTCTTGTGCAGGTTACGCGTGCACGAACCATCCTGACAACACCTGATGGGGAGCCTCTTTTCTCTTCGCTCAGCCCTGATGAGGCCTGTGTCATACTGAATAAGTTTGTGGCCGCGATGCCGCAGGTGCAGCAGGCTGTGGCGAGAGGCTCGAGATGGGGCATGGGTGGTAAGTGCATGTTTGCCTTGCCGTTGCTTGGATGGGATGCTAATGTATTCATTGTAGAAGATGCTTGGATCTCTAAGCTCGGATTTGATGCCGATGAGCAGGACTAATTTTTGAACGCGAGGTTAGAGCATTTGCGGCGCCCTTCGATCGAACGATATGTCTCGTTCGTGTTATGGATTTGTGCCTTTTGGCTTCCAACAGTGGCAAGGGCGTCCGCTGAGGAGATTTGGGTATGGAGGTACCTGTCAGACACCAGTCCTTCACGAGGTTATCCAACCTTCTGCAATGATGAGGACAAGGTGCCATGTAGCGTTCTGTAGATCAACTAACTGAAGTGTACTGAGTTATGTACCCTCATTGGTTTCGCAGCTGTTATCAGATGGTGAAAAAGGGTACTGGAGTCTTGCTGCCTCCTTGAAGGCTTGTACGTCTGCCCAAACTTGTCTTGGAATCGCGTTTATGGGCACAGGCAAGGACAAGACCTACGTAACTCGCTCGTATTCACTGCACAGCCCCTATTTGACCAAGTTTATGCCAAGTCGATAGCTCACAGGCGTAAATCAAAGGCCAAGCTTTCTAGCCAGGAACGGAGATGGTGGTCTTGATCCGCGAGCCAACCAATTTCCTCCATGGTTCACCCGAGGCCTGCCAAGCTGCCACCATCTCACGCCTCGTCGAGCCTCACGAGATGAACAAAGATGTAGATCCTTGGACTTGGCAAGCTTAAAGTTCTGTCCGAAAACTGATATGGCGTGCGCTAAACAAGGCCCTACAAATCCGCTCGGACTCTGCAGTGCCATAGCGCTTGGGCTGACAGGCTGTTGCAGGTCGAGCCTGGGCGGGAGGCTTCATTCCCGGAGTCGATCGATGTTTGAACCTTGATATCGACTGATGTCTAGGTCATCCGTTTGACCGGGTTGGCTGCCACGCCGTCTCGACGTATATAAGCTTTGGTCTTTGTTCATAAAGTGGTGAGACCCTAAGCTCTTATGGTTGCGAAAATTCCGTGTTCCGTGTTAATGCAGGGGATGCCTCACTACGAGTCAGGTCGCTGCATCCTCCAAGCCACCGTAATCCAACTGCATCACAAGCACCGAGCGCGTAGAATCGAATTGCCTACTTCGAAGTCCGCGTTGGGATTGTCTCAGTTCGTTCACCACCAGGTTTCAGCCGGAAAAGGATGTTGACGATTAGCTTTGATCCAAACACCGCATTCGGCGCCAAAAGGTCAAACGCCATTCCAGCCAGGTCGTGATGTTGGCGATCAACTTTGTAGTACCCGATGTCATCTGGCAATTGAATGTTTCGCTTAATTATCTTGACAAGGTGGCGGCGGCTGGTCAAAGTGATGTCCAAGACGGGGGCTGGTGGGAACCAGGTTATAGGTGTAATTTCAGGGTTCATGGAGTCGGCTTTCAGGGGATCATATGCAAGCCAAGCCGAATGCCAAGTTCGACGACGGATTTTCCCAGCGCTAGGCGTGGCTATCAGCCTCTGCGCTGTCTAGCCAGAGACAGTTGTCTCGAGTAAAATGTGGCTGTTGGTGTCGAGGCCCAAGACCTCTTGCAGCGGGGAAGGGTCGGAATGCGATTCCGTTGGTTCTTAATAGATGTGTGTGCCCCCCGAAGTTCTGGAAACATTCTTATTTCTTTTGCTGGACGTTTAGCGTTTTGATCATTCCTCGTGGGAAGATGATGACATCTGTCAACTAATAAGAGGTTTCCCAACACTTGCTCGCATCACAAGTCGTCTCGGCCGTGTGTTATTAGACCCTCTTGTCGATCATCCTGGCATCACAACATGGCTAGTGGACCACCACCAGACCCGGTTGGGGAGACTGAATCCAAGGGTCCTCTTCTCCTGGATCTCAACATCGCTCTCATCGTTTTGACGACGACTGTCATGGCAACGCGGCTGTACGCGCGTGGCATCGTCACCAAGGCCCTTGGATTGGACGATGTGATAGCGATGGTTGCCTTTGTAGGAGCATCCCATTAACCGTGATTTTTTGTATTGACTTACATCTATTCGAACAGTGCCTTGCTATGACTTTGTCTGCCCTTGAGATCACGGCAGTTGGAAAGGGGGCTGGAGCTCCGATGAGCACCCTTTCACCGGAGCAGATTCATGCCTTTTTCTCCGTAAGTGAAGATCTTATTGGTTTAATGAATGCGTTGCTAACTTCAACTGATTCAAGCAACTGCCAATCAATCAGCTAATATTCTTCCTTGCTTGCGGCTTTGTCCGCCTATCTATCTTAGCCTTTCTTCCTCGCCTAAGCAGAGACCGTATGTGGTTGAGCTCATGCTGGTGATCTGTAACTGACTTCGCGATCAGGGATTTTCATGAGATACATCTGGGCCACAGGAGTGGTGATTGTGACCATCACTCTAACGGCATTCTTCTTTGTCCTCACAGAATGCGATCCTATCCTGTATGTTGATGCCCTAAGCTCACGAGTGTTGCCTCTAACTCATCCAGCGACCTTTTCCATGCTGCCAAACCCAACAAGAAGTGCATCAGTAAACAAAAAGAGGCTTACATGATGTGGGCGCATGCTATTGTTGGCATCTTCATCGACGGTGCTCTATTTGTTCTTCCGATATGGGTGATCCGAAATAAGATGGCTGCTGGTGCAAAGGCTATCAAGGTCATACTTGTCTTTTGTGTCGGCTTGTTCGCTATCATGACGGGAATCATTCGACTGAGCTTTATCGTCACCACTGACTTCAGCGTCAACACGTTCGTCACCTGATTGTATCATTCTACTCAGAGCATTTACTAACATCGACAAAGGACCTACAAGATGTATCGAGTTGCCCCTTGGACCGTTCTTGAAGTCCACGTAGGCCTCTGGTGCGGATGCTTCCCAGCTCTTCAACCTCTCCTTCGCATCATCTCATTCAAACTCGGCCTCCGAAGCCGTCTGGAGAGCACCTACAAAAGAACAACACGAAACACAGGGACAGGGGGTCCGAGCAGTCACAATTGGCGTGCAAGCGGGTACATCAAGCAACAGAGTGCTATCGATCAAGAGCAAGAAAGCGACGGTGCGGGTAGGAGGGGCACCGTGTCAGGTGCTGGTGACTCAACGACGGAGATTATGCCGATGGGGAATATTGACAATGTTGGTAGGGGTATCCGGATGACGACTGATGTGATAGTCAAGGTGGAGGATGGCGTGGATGATGGGAGGGAGAGAAAAACGATGTGGGATGCGGTCTGATTTTATCCTAGACTTGCCAAGCTTTCTTTAATAGTTAACACAATATCTTAAGTTTACTAATAAGCATAAATATTTCATCAACTTGAAGAGCTTAAGAATGTGCAAATTTTGGAGTCATGGGTTAGACAATTAGCCAACGAAAGTGCACGAATGTCAAACATGAAGCTATATCTAATCCTAGATCTAGTATTTGCGCCTTTGAGTATCTGAAATTAAGACATTTACGGATGTACATAGGCTATTCCTAAAGTGAGGGCGGTGACTTCGGGATGGGAAGATCAATCTTGGCTCGGTTTGCGCGTCTGCTGATTTGGACATGAACGTCCGTAAAAATGTCATGGCTAAACATCATGACGACTGCACTATTGTTTGAATCGGAGATTATGATATATAGAATGACGGAAATGAAAGACAAGATCGTTTCTACCGACCAATTCTACGCGTCATTGATGTCATCGATGCCAATCGGTGTTGGTGGCGCCAGTGGTGATGCAATGACTTGGGCTTGTCTACTGATGAAGATAAATACAACGCAAAGGGCAGGACTTCTAGAGCAGTTAAGCAGCAACTTCCTCCCTTGACCCAACTTGATGAAGGCTTCTACGTTTCATCGAAGTAGACGCATTGTCCATTTTGGGAATCCTATTCGTCAACTTGCAGCAGCCACACACATCAGATCGCCCTTTTCATTGAACCGACCTTTCCACACCACAGACAAGTCTGCTTTTGTAGGGACACGCGGCATGAACATGTCATCAATCATTGATAACGTCAAGGTCAGATATTGCCATTTCACCTTTACCTCCCACAGTAGCTTACTCTTGACCAGAACACTATCGCCGAAAACTTTGGTGGCCCAGCTGTAAACCTGAGCGCAAGAAATTTCACCCTTGAAGATGTCCCGAGCCTGGAAGGCAAGGTCGCAGTTGTGACCGGTGGTAGCGAGGGTATTGGCTACGGCATCACCCACATTCTGCTCAGTAACGACATCGAGAAGCTTTACATCCTCTCCATGTCCGAAGACATTGTCAATGACGCTAAGAAGTCTTTTGCCCATGAACTTGGTCAAGAAAAAGCCGACCGGATTGTGTGGATCAAGTGTGACTTGAGTGATTGGCCTGAGACGAAGAAGGCTGCTGAGCAGATCAAGAATTCGACCGATCGTTTGGATATCCTTGTCAACAATGCCGGCCGGGGAATCATGACCTACCAGCTGACGGACTACGGCGTTGATCGCCACATGGCAGTGAACCATTTTGGTCATGTCATCCTTACCACCTATCTCCTCCCGCTTCTCAAGGAGACCTCCAAGAAGCACGGTTTGACCCGGATTGTGAACCAGTCTTCGAACGCTCACCAAGCAGCGCCGAAAGACACCAAATTTGACAGTTTAGATGACCTCAACCAGGATCTGGGTCCCAATGCTCAGTACGGAAGAAGCAAACTTGCAAATCTTCTGTATACACGATATTTCGACGACAACGTTACAAGAAATGGGTTCCCCGACCTCATTGTCAATGCTACTCACCCGGGTTTCGTCAGTACGAGACAAAGCACGGAACATATCCATGAACCGTACGTGCATCCTCCTCCCTTGCCTTGAGTCATCTGACATCCCGATAGATACCCTCTCGCCGGCTACATGGTGTCCACAGTCATGGAACCTTTCAAGAAGGACCAATTCGAGGGAGCTACGAGTGCCGCTTATGCTGCCACGACGACACATCTTACGGGGGAATACCTCTGCTGTCCAGCCACGCCCGAGCATGGAAGCGACCTTTCTCGGCAAGTGAAATTAGGGGAGGATCTGATGGAGTTGACAAGAAAGGTCATAAGTGACAAGTTTGAGCCTTTTGATGATAGAAAGTTTTAGAATCGCTGTTAGTTGCCTAGAGAACATGCAATTGAGATTCGTTAACTGCTATGCCAAGAAGATTCCATCTCCGTGATATCAACTACCAAACTTTGCCCCGGTGACCGTGCATGGAAATTCCCTGCCCTCAAGTCGACGTGAAACTCTTCAGGGATCCTTTGTCGCACCCTTGTACTCCTCTCTGGACTGACAAGTAAGAATTTGACAGAGCCCGAACCATCACGCATACAAGTAAAGAAGCTGTCAATGATCATCCTCAAGTCGTCAGCCCAGCCCCATAAGCTGGTCTCAAAGTGTGACAGGCCGTCAATAACGCAACACAGCGGTGACCTGAAACTCAGCTGGCAAACCAGTTGTTCAAAGATGTAGCAGAGAAAGCGTGTCTCAAAATCGTCAGATGTTGTCCTCCCTGAAAGTTCTTGCTCCAGAAATGCCAGATCAAGAGGTTCATGGTCCGGCCACTGTAGTAGGAGTTGGTCGATAAGGCTGCGTACAAGGCCATGAGGTCCGCATAGTCCCGCGCTAGGATTGGTATGCTGCCCGGCAAAGAAGTGCAATACCACACGAGGTTGCTGTGGCAAAGAGAAGAGTGAAGGGTTGTGAAGCGGTCCTGAAAGAGCTTCTACAAGACCCGAGCAAAAGACAGAGGTCGGAGCTATCTTGCCGATGCTTTGATCGCCGCAGTGACCATCAACGAGCAGCATACTGGACTCAGAGCTCTTCAGCCATGACTGGAACATGGGAGTCGCCATGAGGTAGTTGGCCTGAGAAAGCGCCTTGGGGCTGAACTCGTGGTATTTTCGTAGGACTAGTGCAAGGTCATGAAGAGGGGCGACCCTCTCTGTTTCGTTGCAGATTGCCTCCATCACGTCTCCTATTGTGATTCGTCGTGATGGTGTAAGTGCTCGGTTAGACCCTGTCTCTGATGGCCCCCAGTCAGTCATGTAGCTGTCATATAGGAAGGGAAGTACTGACCAGAAGACAGCCACTCGACTCGTAGTCTGTCTTGGCAAGCAACATAGATCGAGTTCTTCATATCCTCAACAAATTGGCGTAAAGACTCATCGATGAGGCTGCGATGCATCTCTTTATGCTCAGCTCTCCACGTCTCGACCTTCTCTTCCATGATGTCGAATTTGTGCTCGAGTGAATCAAGCTTGACATGCGTGTGTCGTAGGTATTGGGAGTTTTCCGCAATGCCTCTAGTGTTGAGGTCCAGTCGACACTGTTCTAGCCTGGTCTCTGCGCTCTTGACCGGCTTTAAGATATTTTCTACTTCAGCCACAGGGTCTCCGAAGACAGATTTTCCAAACTGCTTCATTTCTTTGATCGTGTGAGTTAGAGAACACAGGTTTTCACTCTATGGGAAATACTCACTGGAATTATTGCTTTTGCGTAGGAGAACATCGATGAGAAGGGGGATAGACTTGACCAATTGATCGTACAGATTGTTGACTGCTGAAAACAAGGATTGCTCACGAGGATGGATCTGACGCAGCCTCTCAGCATTGACGATGCAAATAGGTATGTGCTCGAAACTCGCGAATATTCTTTCGCATGTGTCCGTTCTTTTCTTGACAGCCTACTCAGCGAGGGGTATTCGTTAGTTTTGAGCTCTTCATGATTTTAAATAAACCGATTTGAATACAACAGGTACTCACATTGAAAATAATCTGCAGTCCTCCTTTGAGTAGGCCCAGGCCATCGTCCTGAGGGATGCTTTCCAACAGAGGTATCATGTTTCTCGAAAACCCTTGACCATGACGAAAGCAGCGTCTAATAGGGTTACCGGCTGCTTTTCTCACATACACCTCTTTGGTATCTTCGAGCTCGGCAAAGACTTGGTTCCATGAGCAGGAATCGGGGTTGAAGCTGTGCCAAAAGTCGCCCGTAGCCTCTGTTTCCAGGTACCTCTGAATCGCAGCTCTCAGGCCACTAAATGAATGAGCAAAGGTCTCCTTACGCAAGAACTGGCTCTCACGGGTTACTCACGGGTTTTCTAGCGTTTGTACGAAACGAGAAGAATCCTTATCGTAAACTTGAAGCGCGACCGACGGAGCCCCCACCTTGCTTGAGTAGTCTTGAAACCATTCCTGGAAGATCAAGACCTCTCCATCTTCATTCATCCGCTCTCGTAAAGTACTAGGTAGATTCCGCTCCGTCATGCCTTCTAAAAGTAATGAGCCGCGAGGATCTGACTCTCTGGAAGTGCGATAGTTGAGGATGAGCAATGAGGGACCAGACGAGACTGCGTAAGCCGAAGCATCATCTGAAGAGAGATGCCAGAAGGGGTGATGCTGCCCTGCCTGTACGCCATGAAACCAGTGGCGCTTATCGGATACTCGCCTGTTTGAGCCTTGGGAGATTGGGCGAGTAAATGTGCAGGGCGAAGGATCCTTTGGAGGGATTTCCTACCTATTCGGGGTGGCTGCATTTACCAGTTAACAATTGTCAATATCCGCATCAGGCTCGGGGGAACTGTCGAATCAAATGGTGTGAGTAGACGCTGGCCTTGCAGCCTCTTAGTGGTCTGCGGGCGTGCTGATTGGAAGCTGAGGCAGCCTGCAGATTCCGCCCCCATTTACCAAGCAGGCTTTGATTCAAGCTGAAATGTACGAATCCTTGGCTGTATCACATGAGTGAGATAGAGGCCACCACCTTTTGAATTTACAGCACGGCATTGGTGGATGACCGACACACATCTTGGACTACGGGTGCCTTGTCTTACCCACCCTGTTACATTGTTACATTCTGAGGAAGCAACAAGAGCGGGGAGAAGGCCAAGCTCCTGAATCAGTGATCAATCAGGCTTCGGCCTCTTTATTCTGTTGACCTGAAGCCATATAATGTTCTGACTTGGGCGAATTTCGTACTAGGCATTCCGCTTTCTACAAACCTCTTTCTACCGCCGCTTATTCGAAAACATTTTAAAGTTTGCATCCTGTCCTAAGAGAGCTTTCTTCGATATCTCTTGCCATGGCAGAACCGGCGGAATCCCTGAAAGCCATGTCGGAAACCACCATAATTCAGCCACAGGAGTCCGTAACTGCGGAAAAGCAGTTGGGGCCTGCGTCTGAGATCCCTGGGGATATCAAAGCACCTGCTGAGACCCTTGGTGCTACGTTGAAAGACTCTAGGTTGGTAAACACACAATCTGTTGGCCAGAATGCGGTACCTGGTAAGTCTCGTCTGTAATTACAACAGTATATGACTTTCTAACTTGAGAATTTGTAGCAACACGAAAACAAGCACCATGACCCCAACGTGTGAAGTCCGCCGATATGACGGGAGGTGTTACATATGAGTGGCTGAAGGATGTGACTTCACGATTGACGACACTTGAAGGCGGTAAGACGAAAGACGAGACCAAGAAGACAGACACGAAAGACGAAAGTCCAATCATCCAATCGTTGAAGACTGAGCCCAAAGTGCGAGATTGCAATTGGGAGGATTTCAAGAATCGGTACTCGCCCGAAGAAGCCACCTTTGCCATCGAGGTTCTGCTAGCCGGAGATGACCTCAGGGGGGAAATGGGGGAAGAACAGCTGAGACGTCTGCCGACGGACAAGAGGGACGAGCTTATCGAATCCAGCCGGAAGAAGCCTCTCAAAAAGCCCCCCGCCGATCAGAGGCCTGACAGTCATCGACTCGAGCGCGTTCGCATCAATTCGAACGCCATCTTGTCGTTTCTCGGCGCAGTAACTGGAGAGCCATCCGGGACTGAAAAGCCTTTCACATTCTTGAGACCATTCAGAACCTTGATCCATTTTCACGATCGGCTTGAAGAGGAATTTGCCAAGTTGGAGGCAATCTTTGAAGAGAGCAGTCGGCCCCAACAAGGGAGTGTTGAAGGGGCTCCAGTGAACCCGGCTGAGGACCGGCCTTCAATCTCTAAAGAAGAATCACGAGACAATGGAGGAAAGGGCGAGTTACCGAGTCAAGGCGCAACCATTACGACTGAGACTTCAAAGCCTGCTGCAGAGTCGGCAAGACAGGAGCAGCCGGTGGAGAACAACATCAACTCTCAAAGGAAAGCAAGTCTCTTCAAGATAAAGGACATTGATCAAGGTGGATACATGGAGATCAAGTGCTACATGGAGTTTGCCAGGGCAAGACTTCTCCCGACCTACCGAAAGTTCGAGGGAAAGGATCACAGCCAACGTGTCAAAGTACGCTTCGATGAACTGTGGTCGCTATACCGAATTGGAGAGCTCGTCTTTTCGCCCGAAGACTCAAAAACCAAATCTTGGGCCGCAGAAGCCAGGAACAGTCGTTCCCTTGCTGGGCGACCGAAGTCTCGTAGACTATGGAGACTGTACTACATCGGTCCGGACACCGTGGACTGGACTGTCGAGAATCTCGAAGGCAAAGGCGGGAACCTTCGCCGTAGCGGCGTGGAAAAGAACGGCTCCATCCGGCTCTATGCCTACTATATTGACTACAACGGAGTTTCTTACGCCGGTGCCGGACGTGTATGGACCATCAAACGCTTTGAGGGCGAAAAAGATGTCACCAAGCTCGAGCTCTATCCAGCGCGGTTTGAGAAGGACTATGAGACCACCATCTCCAGAATGGTAGAGTCGGGAAAGAAGTTCCAAGATTTGTTGCTTTCGTCTGAGACAGCGGTTCAACACGACGGCTGGACGCTCACCAACGACCCTGTTGGCGAGCAGCTGGATGACGAGGACGGTAAGACAACGGCTGAATACGTCGACAGCGATGTCATCATCGACTTTCATGAAGCCTACCAGACAAACCCTTCGTGGAGGCCCAACTTTTCATACTTTATAAAGCCCACGTTCGAATCCGAGACAACATATGACGAGTTTGCAATCATCCAGTGGTCCGGGCCTGATCGCTCCAAACAAACAGCCAAAAGTACAGAAATTGTTCTGTCATTCGACGACGTGAATTCTTTGCAATCAAGCAAATTTCTTGATGTTGACAACTTCATCGGGGACCCGGATGCAAGGCCCGCCGAGATCCGTCAAGCTAGGCGCAGGCTGTATGGTGATGACCTTGCACTCTTGCCCTCGCGCATGTTTGTGTACTCGTTGAGGAACCGCAAGTTCATCAATGCAGACGTTCAAAACTTGAAGTCTATTGAGATCGTATTGGATCCTTTCGGCGATCTCAAGATCAAAGAACCTCACAAACGCCTCATCAGATCCGTTATGCAGGATCACTTTGACAAGAAATCTGTCCAGCGACAGCTGCGGGCACAGGACATTGAGCCTCTTGAACAAGACTTCATCCGCGGGAAAGGAAAGGGGCTCGTTATCATGCTTCATGGTGCTCCTGGAGTCGGCAAGACTGCTACGGCAGAAGCAATTGCCTCTGCGCACAGGAAGCCCCTGTTCGCCATCACTTGCGGTGATCTGGGCATTGATCCCCGCGAGGTTGAGTCAACCTTGTCCGAGATATTCCGACTAGCCAATTTGTGGGATTGCATTCTGCTTCTTGATAAAGCCGAGATCTTTCTATCTCGTAGAGAGAAGAAGGATAATAATCTTTAAAGAAACGCCCTTATGTCGAGTAGGTATCTAGCAGAACTTGATGACGATTTCATGTCGACTAACAATCTACTGCAGTCTTCCTCAGGACCCTTAAGTACTACCCAGGAATCCTATTTCTTACAACCAATCGAGTCGGCGTGCTAGATGAAGCCCTGAACTCTCGGGTGCACATGAGCATCTACTTCCGCCACCTCGACGCGGAATAGACCATGGCCCTCTTCGACATGAACCTGAAGCGTTCAGAGATGATCGCCGAGCAAAGGGCTATGAGTACCAAGGAACCAACATTGATTATCAAGGCAGAGGAGATCAGAGGCTTTGCGCTCACTCACTTCGCCAAACATGCTGGAGGACCAGGGGGGTTGGGGACCTGGTGGAATGGACGTCAGATCCGCAATGCCTTCCAAATTGCCACGTCACTTGCGTATGCAGATGCAAGAGACCAAAAGGACGATGAGAAAAGGTATCTGGGGCGAGAACATTTTGATCAAGTTCTCCAGGCCATGGAAGAATACACCCAGTACCGTCAGGACCTATTGCACAAGACAGACGACGACCTGGCCGCGGACCGTGAGGAACGCTACTCCCGAGTCGGCGGTGACAACTCCGGGAGACGTGAGAGTCCGCGTTACGCACCCATGTATGCGGACTATCCGAGGCCTCGGTCGTTCCAGCATCAACGTCCGTCCTATCCGGCCTCCCCCTCAGGTGGCAGGGCATTTTCTGGGAGAGATGCTGAGTATGCGAGACAAGATCTTGATACTCCTACGCCGCAGAGACAAGAGCCATTCTTACCTCCTGGAGCGTATCTTTCAGGCGGAGATCGACCCATGTCTCGGGGCGAATTCCACGATCAGGGTCGGGATTATGGACATCCGAGTCGACGAATGTAACTAGATGGCAGAGCTTTGGGGATCTCTATCTAATGCTGCAATGGCTAATGTACTGTATTGATCTTCCTTCAATGTCTGTGTTCAACCTTGTGCTTGGAGGTGCTTGCCGTGGCTCGCTTTTGTCTTGGCGAAATGACTCATCAAGGTTCTCAACATGAGGTATTTAGTTAACCTCGAGGCGTTAGCAACATTACTGAAATATTTTCTGTTTAGTTTAATTTCTTGATAACCTCTCTTCATTGACTCTATGCAAGATGTCACAAAAACCCGCACCTACCGCTATCGGCCACTTTGACTCGGCAGCCGCTCAGTATGAGGCCACTACCGGTGGATGCACTCGAGAACTAGCTCGCTTGCTTCTCGACATTCCGCAGCTCGAGAGCATCTACCAGCCAAGCACAATCGTGCTTGACAATGCATGTGGAACCGGAATCGTGGCCGAGGAAATCGTCCTGCGTGCTCGACGAACAAACACAAATGTGCCCAAGCTTCATGCCGTTGATCCTGCTCCCAATATGGTCGAGATCTCTCGCAAGAAGCTCGATGTCCTTGGAGTATCTGCCACTTTAAGCACCGCCGTAATGCCTGGCGAAAATCTGGAGTTCCAGGATGAGATGTTTACCCACAGCATTATAAACCTAGGCATCCTCTTCTTCACGGATGGAGACGCAGGGGCCAAGGAGATCTATCGCACTCTGAAGCCTGGCGGTGTTGCTGTGGTTACTTCTTGGGCTGTTCTCGGCTATCTAGAGGTCATTCGCCCAGCCCAGAGTGCTGTACGGCCAGACGATCCACCATTCAAGCTGCCGATTCCAGACACATGGTTTGATTCGGCTTTTATCGAAAAGTGCCTGAAAGTCGGCGGGTTTGTAAATGTCATAGTCTCTGAAAGTATTGTTCACTACGGTGCACCATCTGTGGAGGACTTGCTGGGCCTGATCCTGAACTCGTTCAAAATGCTTTGGAAGGACTGGTCGGAAGAGGAGCAGAGCAAATTCCGCCGAGTGGCTCGTGAGAAGATCAACGAGGTATCCTGTTCCTACACTATGAATGATGGAAGCCAGGGCGTAGGCCTTCTCATGACAGCCATTGTTGCTATCTGCCAGAAGTAAAAGCCATAGGTAGGTAGTTGGAAGGGGTAGGACTTCTGACTAGGCAGAAATGATTACGACTTCAAACATTCCAGTTTTACTCAGAGTTTGATGTCTTGGAACTAAAGGTCTCTTCCATCGTTGAAGGCCTCGATATAGAATCACCAGGAACGATGTTCCGCTACGAGGATGCATGTTCTTGTCAAATGGTGATCTTAGGTGGCAATTCTAGGGTAGGCAAGATGCAATCAAGTCAAAAACTGCGTTGCTCTAGCCTAATAGCTATGAACTGCCCTGTCTGAGTACCATCCTTACGAAGGCTAGTTAGGAGGCATCGCCATTGCCCTTCCAACTCCTTCAGTCGGCTTTCGTGGCTTGTTGAAGTTACAAATCGCTCTTACAGGATTGTCCGTGCTCTTTTCATCAGCCACGAACGACTTTCTGACAGCCTTCTCCCTCGACTTGACTTCAGCTTTCTTCTTCTTTGTCTTTTTCGCAGGCTTCTTCTTCACCTCCGTCTTAGTCTCCTTCGACTCTGTTCTGTCCTCGTCTGTGATGTCCGACGGCTCATCCACGCTCCTCATCTGGATTGCTCCAGCTGCTTCGAGCGCCGACACAACATCAACACTCGGCTCGTTGGCTGTTTCGACATAAAAGGTGTCAGGACCTTCAGTCAAGGTCCAGTAGGTTGATCCAAAGATCTCGGAGAGGGCCTCTTTGAGAGTCCTCTTATTGATGATGGAATCCTGGCGGAAGTGGATGATGGTTGGGAGACTAGGCTTCATGATGAGTTAGTGGAGTAAGGCGTTGCCTTGTTGTGAGGGCTTTCTTTGTTTCGCGGAGGGGAGGTTATTGTGATCGAAGTTGCGTCTCGGGAGAGCGCGAAGGAGTAGCTGGAATTTATAGCCGAATCTTGCTTTTAATCACTGCCTTGAGGAGTGTAGATGTGGTCTTCCTACCTTCATACGGAAGCGAGTGAATCGAAGATGAATTGCGGACACGCGTTATATGGTGTCTTTGCTTCACAACTAACCTAGCCCTATATCCTACCGTTATCACCTAATTCACTCCATTACAGCTATTTTGGTCTCAGATTGTTGGTCATGTTCCTGGTACAAAGGGGGCAGAAGTTCAGGTGGCCATTGGTTACCCTCCGTGTCGTCACACACTTCTTCTGACTGTCTATGATCAACGTTCTCAATGGATCAATCAGTGGGACTATAATGATGCGTCTTCAACAACTTCACACCTCCTCTCATCAGAGACGCCTTTGCTTCGTCATTATCAGCAGCATTGGCAACCAGCCATTGCTGCATTTAAAGTCAATCTTTATCTCTACTGCTCCTAAGAGCGGTGCCCTGTTTTCATGATCTTGCTCACTGCATAATTGGGATCTTAAATTTAGCACACGCTGTGCGTTTAGCGAATTGGAACTGTGAGCTTTGTAACTAGATTCTTAATCGCGCCACTAACGGTGCACAGGCAGGCGGTGGACGAAATAAACGGGACTTAGTAGTGTGGAACGAAAAAAGGCTGAATTAGGCCCAAGCACAAGGCTTAAGCTGTGTGTTCTATCATTTCTATTACCCCCTTAAGCTTTTGCGGGTGGCTCTTAGTAGAGAGTCTTGGTTTTTTTTTGAAGACTGTCTGACAGGGTAGACGGGTTGTGCTCTTGGCGGTGACGGTATTATGGCTTAGCAGGTAGAGGGGTTGCTGCATGATGTTGGAAATGAAAATTTAGGCAAGCGGGCAGCGACCCTCTGTCTAATTGGCCACGTCCTGAGAGATTACCCACCATTTAGTTCTTCCCGCGTGGCGAATACCCTTCAAAGCAGTTTTCCAGCGAGAGCGCTCATCTCACTGGCTGACATTTGGTGGCGAGGTAGAAGCGTTCCCACCTTTTAACAATACAGACCCTTGAGGGTTGTACAAGGGTGTAGGGGTTTGTAATGTTGAAATGTTCCCTTCTTGTACTGAGACCTATGAGATCTGATGATCTCTATGAGAGTTGGTGGTGAAGGAAGTATAGCTACGTATTACTTAGCGGGAAATAACATTACAGACCCCTACACCCTGTACGGGGCCAACATCAGCCCTGGCTCCATACGTCATTGCTGCACAAGCCGACGCCCAGCCACTAGACACCTCTCTTATCAGAGGCGCTTCTTTTTATCGTCGTCAATGATGTTGACGATCAACCATTGCTGCATCCATAGTCTAAATCTACTCTGTGAGAGCATAGAATCACAACTTTAAATCCAATCCCCATATCTGCCCCTCGTGACAGCGGTGTCCGACATAGCTAGGAAAATTTCGCTCAGGCCCGTCATGAAATCGACCCTATTTTAAACGAATGGCCCCTTTATGCAATACTTCCACAAATGGCAATATCTCTACAATAGCACTCAACTCGGACTTTCCCGGGATATCCAGGGAGCATTGGGAGGATCGCATTCCCCTATTTGTGATGGGAGTAGACTGTATGCGCAGCGATTCTACTAATTAGAGGGGTAGTGTGATTAGCAGCTGTGAGAGACCAAATTGAAGCACACATAAAGAGGGTTGAAAGAGCCTTGATTTCCTATGGCGAGGGTGTGGCTCAGAGGAGCGGTAACTGTCATAAGCCTCCGCTCCGTACCTTGCCCTAGTGTTAGAGCGCTAACACGATGAGTCTAATGACGGCAGGATAATGCTGTGATCTGTTATATTCATATGTCATGAGTACTTCATCGATGGGCGAACCTTAGTGTGCGCTCATGTATCCCTAACATAAATGAATGTGATTGACTTGTGCCCCCTGTAGTTACCACCTCGGAGGCTCGTGCCAGCTCATCGTGCGCTCGGGCACGAGCCAATCAGGGTACGAGCCGTTGTGACAGGGGGGAACACATTACGGCTTAGGAAATGGCGGTGCTCCCTAGATGAAAAAAACTGAAAAAGTGGCAAGCGGCAGCTAACCTTGGACTTGATTCGCCAACGCTAGCCTCCGAGGTCGGGCCAGCCTCACCAGGCTACCAAGGCAAGGAGGGCAAAATAAAATAAAGAAGATAAAAAAAACTATCCATAGATAAGTCAATAGATCTTCTATAAGATCATCTTATTATTTCTTATTTTAGTAGCTTGGTTGGCTTGTGGTGTGGCTATAAAGTTGATCCTTTTTAGCCTCTTGCCCTAGTCTAAAGCTACTAAGATTCATCTCCAATCATGGCTTACAAAAGCAGCTTACATAGTACAATATCAACCTTCGATTGTAGTTGAAATGGCTGCTCTCAAGGGGGTTTTGAAGTTTAGGCTATTTGCACTTCTTGCTGGGGCGCTCCTCGGGTGCCACTGCGGATGGCCAAGACGACAGGAGGGGAGACTCTGGGGAACGACGACCACCACAGGCAAAACGGCCGCAAATTGGTGGTGGGGGGGTTCTGGAGTGCTTTTTGTTTCCTCTGGCCTTGAACTTAATATTCCTACTAGGTTTCTGGGACTTTTGACAATTGCATACTACCACGACCGAAATACGTGCACTTTTAATATGTGTATTTACGAGACCCATTACCTCATTCTTTCACCTTCTTCTTACCTCGGTTATGTATCTTCATTTCTCGTGCTTGGAAGAGCGCCCCATCGCTATCGCGTGCCCCTCTGGGGCTTACGTGCGCGTCTCGGTACGTCTCGAGCCATGATTTCCTCCTTCTGTTTCATCCACGCTTGAGTTGGTCAACTACATCGAGACATACATCCAATGCGTTTCTTCTAATCTCAATTCATACAAGCCAAGCCCTGCAATTCCTCATATAAAGTCGACTGTCCAAGTGCCATGCGGTCAATACCGACAACCCGTTTGTTAGGCTCGTAGCAAGGCATCATGTTCTGGTTAATCCATTTTTCGTATGAGGCGCAGCTGAAGGGCGCAGGTAAGAAAGTCAAACGATTCCATCAGCAGTTGGGGGGAACTTCGTATAATTGGTTCAGCAATCTGCACACATGGTGTTTTCAAGGCCCCGCTCTCTCGGCTGTGTGGAGGTTGCCTGGGCTGTGCGTACCTACACAGGCCCATCCCCCATTCCTCATGACATGATAAATTGTAGAAGTCGCCGGTTTTCCTAGCATTGAAACCAGTTTGATTAACCTCTTGAATATACAACCATGTCATCACAATACTCGCCAGCCAGTTTTGGCATCACCGGCGCTGAACCCCCAGTGCTCTCTGTGGCCTCCTCAACTGCTTCCATTGTTTTTGAATGGGTAGCTCTCCTCCCTTTGGCCATTTATCTTGCCAGCAATCGACTTCCTCATCGTCTGGTTGGCCAAACTGCATTGGCAGGCCGCGTGCCTATAGCCCTTTTCCCTCGTTTGGGAGTGTTGGGGACGCTCGCCGAGTTTCTCCAACAAGGCCAGGACTTCTTCGATCGTGCTTCTTCAGTAAATGACCTCCGCCGGAAAGTGTGGGACGTCAACTGGGGTAGTATGTTTCCCTGTGCCAATGGAGCCGTTGCGGCTATTCTCAGCGCTCATGCCCTTAGGGGGGTGAAGGTTCAGAAAGTACCAGAGGACGTGGATCAAATCCCTGGCTCGGAGCAATCGTTCGAACCGCTCAAGCCCAATAGTCCTTTTCGCCGTTATCAGAAGCTGAATATTCTTCGCTTCACCAAAGCCTCAGAGAACACCAGTCATGCAAGATGTCTTTGGAGTGGATTTTCTATGGCCTTGGAGGTATTCCTTCTTATAGGGCTTCTAGGGACCAGCGCTATCTGTTTTCTCTTTGGCCTGTATGGAACAGCCACAGCGATCTTCCTTGCTGTTCTTCTGCGGGTTAGCAGACAGCTCATTGTCATTGAGAGGCCTAGTGGCTATTTGAGGAATAATGAGGGCGATCAACCGGGCTGTATGCTAGTCTCTCTCCACGAAAACGCCTCGACATGGGATCTTTACATTGGATCTCGCGGTATCATTGATACTATTCTTAATAAGACAATGGTATAGAATGTAAAGTCTTGTTTGGGAGTTTGGCATGCTTATGGGCTTCGACTTTTGGAAGGACTCTAGATTCTCATTATGACATATGCCGCGGCTCAGAAAGGTTGGGATGGGGTTGCGCTGCTTTCTCTTGTCGTTGTCGCATGGATAATTGACTCCATCACCTGCAACAATGACCGCATAGCTGCACTGTGGCTCAAACGAGAGGGGGTACGAGTGGACGCAACGATACTAGAATTCAGCGGTCGAACACCCATGATTGGAACCATTCAAGCCTTGGGCAACCAGAGGTCTACGACCTGGATGGATGGAATTGTCGCCCTATTAAGCCGCCGGGATGTGTGGCTTCGGAAGCTGGCATGCCGGGACGTTGAGCTAAGCGTTGAGGTGGACCTCAGTGTCGGCGACAAGGAGTGGATTGATTTGAATGAGAGGCTGACACTCGCAGCACAAGCTATGGTACCACCTGACGTTAAAGCTGAGACGAGCTCATGAAGAGATTCTAGACAATTAGGGGCCATACTTTTCCCACTATCCTAGTTCTGTATTCCATACCATTTCTCTTCTCCATCCTTCGCGCCCATGGACACCTTGTCTCCCGCAAATATAGATACTGCATTTTATGAGATTCTTTGCCTTTTCCTACTGTTCTCTTGAACTTCGAGAAATCCTTGTCCCATGCTTGGGTCGTCATTTTCCTGGTTAAGACGGTCGACCGAGATTTTGAGGACATACTCTCTCGCCGTACTCTCCCGTGATAGGTTCGTTGATCTTTCCCGTGGAGGCCTGGGAAGAAGGTGAGTACCAACAACGAGATTGTTCGTCTTCTCCACGGGGGCCGCTGGGTAAGTTGGATCGGATGGTAAAGTGAAATAGATATGTTCAGCCAACGCGTTGTATGTGTCGGACACATCGTCGCGCAGTGGACATCCCAGCCGTTCCCATCCTTCTTTCCCCCTCCACAAGATTCCAACATGTGGAAAGCAATTCTCTTTGAGGTTTATGATGACGTCCAACTCCCACTTTAGTCCTCCGTCGTCAAGTTCAATTGTGAGAAATACCACAGTACCTGGCCCGACGGAAAATTGTTCGGTCTCGAAACTATCCCCCGACGTCCGAGAATGATCCACCAAACGCTCTATGCGGTTTTTGCGACTGTCCTCAACAGAATCGCTGAACGGTACGGCATATTTGCCAGCTATTCGGATCTGCTCAGGATATTGAAGGACAAATATCGGTGCGTAGGCGAGTTGGTCTGAATAGTTGTAAGCACGAATGAGGATCGGTTCACGGCCGTGTCCTTCTTTCCAATCCTTATAGTTGATTTGACCTATGTCGCAAAGTTCACCAAGGTGTATTCGATGGTAGGCACTAGCACTAGCATCGTAGGCGATGTATATGCCAGTTCCCTCTTGATCTTGGTCACCGCTGCCTGATTCAACGCCACAATCGAGTTGAATGACGCGGAAGTTGGAATTGCCTTTGTGCCTCCATTGCTTGGCAGTGACTTGCAAACCTCGATTGGTCATGGAGAAAGTGGTCTGGTGGTCCAATAATTTGACTTTGGAAGCATCCCAAAAGTCCTCAACTGAGCGTGCGAGCATTCCCCATCCGGACTTGGAACTGTAGGGCTGTGGCTTGCCCTGAGGTCCACGATGCTGAGAGCGTACACTGTTTCTCTGTTTTTCTTTCCAGACAAACAATGAATCATCGTTGTAGACCATGATCAACTGCCGCTGGAGTCTATTAAAGGCTTGCCTTCTTCCCTCGCCATAGATTAGGGGGAGGCTAATTCCAAAGAGGCCGAATAGTGAGTATGTCTCGTCTTCCTCGATCGTTGTTTTGCGCCCAGAAGCCCATGAAAATCTCATTGCTGTCGAGCACGAAGAAAAATCTGTCGGGTTGAAGCTTGATAAGTGGCGAGGCTCGATATTACTCGCCTCTTTCACCTCGGCGGCCCAGTTCTCTCGAGTACCAATTCGCAACCATGTTCGATCGACAAATACCAAGTAGTGAGGAGCAAGGAGTTCTTGCAGAGTCCAGCCCCTGGTGAACCACTTGGAATTGACGAAGAAGCTCCCGAGCGCCGCGTGGAGAGGACTGTTGGGGTCGGCGGTGTTTCCCCTGCCAAGGGTCTCATCAGGATCCGCATTACCGGGGACATACATATCGTTGATGTCTCTGCGGATATCCACGTCTTCGAGATGGGCATAACAAATACCAGCATTCTGGTACCACCGAAACATAGCATTTATAGCCTCCTGAGTGTCTGCCGGATTCGTCTTGTCGATGCAGCAGGTATCCATCCATGCCCATTCCCAACCATCCTTTGCAGCGCGGTCGCAGTATTTTCTTAACTTTGACCACCCCTTTTGCTTGTAGACATCATTCTTGATGTCTATCTGTCTCGTTTTCATATCCTGGTAGGTGATTTCATCCTTAGATGATATCCATGTATGCGAGAGAATAGCGTAGGAAGGGAAGGGGGTGGGGATGTCGCTGGCCTCAAAGAGCTCATAGGACTTTGTTCCCAATAGTCTCATTTTATCTCGTAGCTTCCTAGACTCTCTTCAGAATATGCTGAGCGAGCACGTTCCACAGTGGCAAGCGTAGGTATTTGGGCTGAAAAAGGTTTGGTCTGCCTCGTCCACAGAAAAGGATCGAAATGACAGAGACAACCCACAAAGAAGCCCCACATTCACCAATCGTAATCTAGCGGAGGTGCTCCGGGTCTCTCGGGCCGACCAATTCTCCCGAATCGTGACTAGATTGGGTGCTGTGGACCCACAAAGGCGGAGCGGCCCGGGCCTCGCCGTTGAGCGGCTCAAGGAGTCACGGGTTTGCGACCAGACGTCGATTGAACTCATTCACAACTTTCAATACCTGCAAAGTGGAAGAAGTGTTAGCCATGATTTCGTCTTGGATTCATTGAACATGTTACTTGCTAATCCAAGTACTAGAATTGGCCCAAGTGTGCCCACCTATCCAACCCTAAGGTTGGTTTTTGGCACAGGTCAAACACGCTTGATCAAGGGCTCTGTCCATGGGCTATTGTATGATACGCATCTAAGTTATTGTACTTCATGCAGTGCTTTATCTACATTAATACGGGCCAGCCTAGTATTCTGATGAATGTCTCTGTAGCTGGTGAGAACGGGCACATTTCATTCTAGTTTTTCAATGACATCGCTTTCAGCCACAGGAGCAAAGGACACACTTGAAGACACAAGGCAGTATTAAAACCCAATACTGCAAAACAACGAAAACCTAAGGTAAGGCTCTATAGCCATAGAAACCTAGGCACATTTCATCAGCTTTCCCAAGTCTCAGATGTTTCCGATAAGGCACGCCACTTGTACCCGTTTTTAATACAATACCCCCCCCGCCTTAGTAGCCCAATCGTCTTGTTCAATTTTGAGAGACTGTAGGATTTAGTGTAACTACCACAGCACCTCCTCTTGTTACAGGGTAGGCGGTGTTCCCTTGAACATCTCTGCAAACAAGGGTCACTGTTCACTAGCTGATATGTGGCATTCACCATGAAATACTTCACCTCGACCTCATTCGCTGATGGAGAAGATTCTGGGACAGCGCGTCCACAACACACCACTTTCGCTACACCCGAAATCCCCTCCAAGTCTTCCCGCGCGATCTCTATCTCTATCCATGCTGCGATTCCTCCTGTTGCTGTTCTTGCTCCTGTAGGAAAGGAAGACGACACACCTTACCACGTTCGGATTTCCAGTGCGTGTTTAATGTGTCCGCCCGGCTGAATGCTTTTCCACAGCCCCAGCTGGCCCCATTTTGAAGCACACCGCTGCACACGAACTCCCTTGCTCCTGTGTGCTTTCTCGTGTGACGATTGTAATCAGTTGCCCGCGTAAACGCATCTCCACAGTCGAGACAGACGTAGGGTCGCTCCCCCGTATGGGTACGGACATGCGACTCTAGGTTGTATTTCTTCTTGTAGACGTTGGAACAATATGGGCACTTGAACTCCGTTTGTTTCGTCCACTGTCGCGTAGGAAATCGCTGCTGCTCAACTTCTGGCTCCGACTCCGAGGATCCTGCTGGCTCTCGTCCGGCCTGCTCCTCGGCCTGCCTTTCGGCCAGGTTGGTCTGAATGCTCCGTGCCACTTCTTCATGAGTCGGGAACTCTAGATCACCTATAGTCGCTGCAGAATGACTACTCCTCACATGTTTGTCTCGTTCTGCCTCTGACGAAAATCCGAAGAGGGAGCCTGTGCAAACTTCGTCTGGACATCGGAACGGCCGAGTGTGCTTCGCCATGTGCTTGTCTCGATCGTCGGCTGTGGGGAAGCCTGTGGTGAAGAATTGACAACTAAATCTGGAACATTTGAAGAGGTTCCCGCCGTAGATTTCCTTGATTCTTCGCTGGACTGATTGCTCTGAGTCGGGGGATGCAAGTCCCTCCAGAGTAGTGCGAACCCGGTCAACGGTGTCTGCAAGGCTTAGAGCTATTTCGCCCTTCCTCATCTCCCCAAAAATTCTCAGCTGT
Organism: Fusarium sp. MBC 441; assembly: GCA_030779165.1. NCBI lineage: Eukaryota > Fungi > Ascomycota > Sordariomycetes > Hypocreales > Nectriaceae > Fusarium > Fusarium sp. MBC 441. Next base: position 321,496 of record JAPFTC010000142.1, read on the forward strand.
TTCTTTGACGACTCTACAGCTTGCTCGAGGTTTTTATAGAAGGGGAGTTTTTGGAAGCACTGTAGTCGCTTTTCGGTTCTGCTCGACACCTGCAAAGTAGTGGTTGGGTCTCTCCAGTATTGCCTAATGAAACTCTCTAATGATTCAGCAAGCTCATTTACCAGTCCTTCATAGCCATTGCATTGTTCGGTACCGACTTCCAAGTGTCGAATCCAGTACAAAACAGCATAGTCCATGAATCCATACTCGCCCTTTAGTAATCTATCCTCTGTGGGTTGGAGTTCAAAAGCCGGAAGGCTGAGGTAGTCGATGCATCGGCACGCTATTTCGAGCTCTTTGGCAGTTGCATCAACATAGCGATTGTTCCCGACTAAGAAACTGCAACTCTGTTTTAGCATCTCCCATTGTCTTGGCCTCTGAGAACTCACAACTTTGCAGTCGTGTGAGCGAATTCCAATGTTCCATCTGGCTGGATCTCTACCAAAGACTCTAAGAGATCTTTGGGGTCAACTCGAAATCTGTTTCGTTCAAATTCAACAATTCGCTTGTCGAGGTTGATGGACTTCAGAATTTGTATCTCGTGCCATTTGAGAGATCTCTTTGCACAAACTAGCCACCCGAGCAGCCACGAAATATCCTCCATCTCTTCAGGAGAGGCTTGCTGGACAATCCTGTCCATGGTTCGTTCGTACCTGCCAGGAAGTCAGTTAAAGTATTGGAGCGGAGGTTTATTGACCCACGCTTTATTGATACCGCTTGGAAAGTTGTCACCTAATTGCGCCTCAACTCCAGCAATTGAGGTTTGACGCAAAAGATTGGTCCATACTAACTTTGCCAGCAAGAACATGCCTTGAGCGGCATCAGCCACGTAGGTGGCAAATTTTCTCGCTTCCTCCTCTGAAAGTTCGAACTTGTCTTTGAGCTTACCAGCCTTAGCAAGGCTATACTGGTGTATGTCATTCTTGTTGCCCTCGGCTACAATATTGATGCTAACAAGATCTTTCAAGTCCTTTCGTGCACTGTCATCTTGACTGACGAAAAGGCAGCGCAGCCTATCAGGATTGGATTCGGGGAGTGTTTCGACTAATTTTCTGAACCACTGAGTGATGGCCTTTCGTTCGTCTCTTGCACACTCATCCAGGCCATCAATCACGATGTATGCTCCCTCGCAACTCTCGAATGCAAATGTCAGGAGCTCTTCGAGGCGAGATCGTGAAGAAAGGACTGCTTCACTGCTATCACAATACTTTCTATACAAGTAGGTCAGTAAGCCCTTGTCCTGCTGGAGGAGTTGCAGAAGGAAACTCCGAGCGAGGGCCTCGAATGAGTTCTTTTCGGGATGATCGTGCTTGCAATAAAAGAATAGCACTGCTCCTAGGGAGTTGAGCTTCTGCGCTTCTTCCACCACTAGGGAAGCCAGAATAGTCTTTCCTAGTCTAGTATTAATATTTATCAGGGAGAAACGTTGAGAAGTATAAAAGTTACCTGCACCAGGCAAGCCCTTGATCCAAAGTAGAGGGGGGATTGTAGCGTACTGAGGATGAAACCACTCTTTGAAGGACGGATTTTCAAAGAGCCACTGACCGGTGCCAGGATGATCGACTCGAATTCTGGAAAGGTGATCTTGATCTGTGTCGGGACTCGTCGCTCTCAACCAACTACGGACGGCCAAACGCTGTTGACGGTCTCTCTCCTCCAGTTCGTTGTCTTGTGGGGCCAGTCTTGTTGAGTAAGAACCGTGCAACTCTTCATTTGGTCGGCTGCTGGACTTTTGCTCGATAATCCTGCGTCGTTGACCTATCAATGAGATCATTCCGTGCAGGCGAGGCTTAAGGGTACTCCAGGTCTCACGGAACCGCTTCTCCCAACCTAAACATCAACCATTAATTATTTATAAGGTATGAAACCAGGAAACAAGTTCTTACCTCGCCGTCGAAAGTACTCAAGGGCAATCCTGTGGAACTCCATAATATCTTCACAAATAAGCACCAGGATGTGGCCCACGTCATGAGAATCTGAGTGAAAGAGATCTCCGTACTGCAAAAGAAGTGGGAATTCTTTTCCCATTCGTTCGTATGTATCAAGAACCTCGTTGAATGCCGGGTCACATGAACTCGCTGTCTATCCATCTTGGTTAGTCACTGACACCAGGTCTGGTCACGCATCAAGGATTATACCTCTAACAAGAGCTTAACCGGCCCCTATGTAAACATCAGCCTCCGCCAAGCAAGGCCTAGCCTAAAATGTGGCTTACCCAGATAAACGCCATAATCTCATGGCTAGGGTCGAATACCTGAAGCGCTTCCTCATACTGCCCGACAGCTTTGAGGAATAGCAGCAGTCGGGTTGAGTTCTGCAGTCTTCGTTCCTCATGTTGTCGAACTTGCAATTTTGCAATGGCTATTTTCAGTGTCTCAAGCGTAGTGTTTTTGAAGGCCTCCTTGTCTCTTTTCTTCAAGCACTGTTCAAATTTCTCCAATACCCTTTGGAGTGCCTCGGGTATTGTCTCGACTGTTTGAGAGCAGGGGCTAACGGTTTCCATTGACCTTGCTGTTTGAAAAAGAAGAGTTGGGAAACGCTATGATATGTGCTCAAGGTGTTGATGAAGTTGACGAATTGGCTGAATGTAATTGATGCTGAGCGTTTTCCGCAGTGGCCTGATATTCCGCCCGATTAAAGTGCGGGGTAAGCAAGGCCAGCCACCAAGACTTCACAGCAAACTTAGGCAGGCTGTGAAGCATTATGGATGCAGGCAGTCAGGCTGCGTACCGAGGCCAAGGGAGAGGGTACATCGATTGGCCGCAAAATCGTTACGCCGGAGGAGCAAGCTCGAGGTACCCCGCGATTCCTTTCCCATCCAAATTCTGTCTCGTTAGACATCCCATTTGCGGTCCTTCGCTAATCTTTGTGTTTACCAGAATGGACATGTTAGGAGCTTCTCGGAAACGGCCATGGGCCTTCGAGGAAAGCGAGGAAAACTCGGCTACTCCCAGATCGATGAGAAATTTTGAACGAGTAGGTGACATAATGGACATAAACACTTGTTTCGGAACCGTAAGGCTTCAAATCTGAGACCCGAAGGCGTGTTGACCGTGCTCTAGATCATTGGCGAGAAAGCACAACTCACTCAATCTATGGAAACACAAGTCTTATCATCACACTCCTTCGAAGTTGTGCCAGAAGGCGACTTCTTTTCTCTGGCGACCGCGACACGCAAGTTTGCGCGGTTGACCAAGGGAATATCCAGGAAGCTCCACGACCTCGACAATGGGCCAAAGGTCCATCTCCTAGCATATGTGCCCATAAAGGACCTATCGCGTACCCAACTCGTACCACTGTTGAGTCTGCTTTCTGTAGAGATCAACGTATATGGCGCACGACGTGACGCTGAAAAGGTTGGCACCATTTTGTCTCAACCCGGCACATTTCTGCAGCTTCCCCATTACGGACTCGAAAACACCGAGTACTACAACCCGCACTTTTTTCGACTACCTGGATTCTCGGATCAAGTCCCGATCAGAACCCCGCTTTCATCTACAGAAGATGCAGTCGAACCTCTGGGCCATGTTGGGAGCGGGGACGTCCAAACAGATGATACTGCTGTGGTTGACTCGATTCTCGATTCGCTATCACATCGTGCCATTTTGCATGATGTTTCTGTCGATGCTCGTATCGAGAGCAACCTTCTGCTGTGAGAAATGCCCAAGCCAGCATCAACAGGACACACACTAACTCACCTCTGTTCCCTGTAGCCACCAGAAGGAAGCAATCGACTTTATTTCGAAGCGAGAGACTGGCAGAGTCCCTTCCGAACTGAGCTTGTGGAACTACAATGATATCGATGCAGATGAGCCTTTGTAAGAACCCAAACCTTAGATCGAGGCCAACGGTTAACTAACTCAATACCTCTCTGTAGCTACCAGCATGTCTTTACTGGGGCAAAGCGTCCGAAACAAGACGAAACCGAGGGTGGCATCATTGCAGATGAAATGGGCCTAGGTAAGTCCCTCGTTATCTTGTCGACAATCGCTGGCTCTCTGGACCGGGCAGAGACGTTCATGGCCTCCGAGACTCAGTTATCCTCTACTCAACGGCTGGCAAAGGCTCCCTCCAGAGCAACACTTATTTTAGTACCATCTTCGCGCAAGTGCCACCTCAGGACACATCGCATGACTTGGACTAATTGCGTGTCAAGTTCTCATTGAAAACTGGCTCAAAGAGATTCGCAAGTATGTGCTTGCTCGATGCAATGTTATTCAGGTGGCCTAGCTAATGGGTGAGCAAGGCACACCTATCCTTCGAGCCTATCAGTGCACAAGCACCTCGGCCGAGAAAGACATAAAGAAACAAACTTGCTTCGTGAGCGGATGATAGTTTTTACTACGTATGCTACTGTTGCCAAGGAGTTCTCCAGCGGCAAGAGTGCTTTGGCCAAGATTAAGTGGTTTAGAATTGTGTTGGATGAAGGTATGTATAACTTGCCCAAGATCGCTTCATCCTGCCAGCTTTCGAATAACGCCCCTCAGCCCATGACATCAGAAATCGCAAGACGAATCAGTTCAGAGCCGTCACTGAGCTTTCGGGAAAGCACCGCTGGTGTCTTACGGGCACACCCATCCAGAACAGCCTGGAAGATCTTGGAGCACTGGTCTCTTTTCTCAAGGTTCCCATACTGGAAAGGACTCAGACGTTTAGAAAATGCATCACGGGCCCTGCAGCTAGCTCAGCGAAAGATCGTTTTCGGAATCTTCAAATACTGCTACAAGCTATCTGCCTCCGAAGGACAAAACAGCTACTAAAATTACCGCCTCCCGTTCCGCATGTTCGTCAGGTATCACTCACAATCTCTGAAAGGAAGGAGTACAACAATTTGGTTGAACAAGGCCGAAAACAAATCCAGATGGCGGTGAGTGGGCACATCAAAAAAAAGATCAACTCTATAGTGCTCAATTCGATTCTCAAACTTCGGCTGTTTTGCAACAATGGCAGCGCAAGCAACCTTCTGCACGCGGCGCCGACGGGAATTCCGTCAGACGCCGATGAAGCATTGAGCTATCTGCAGCAACACGGAGAGGACGTTTGCGCTTACTGCTCGGGAACAGTGTATTCTATCGGAGGTTCTGAGGAGACTGGTGGTGGCAAGTTTTTGTCATCCTGTTCCCATTTAGTCTGCCTCAACTGCACTACTCAGCCTGGATCCAAGAACGGCCCTTGTCCAACCTGTAAGTCTGGAAATGAATCCACCTTCTCGGAAAGATTGCCACCGGTTGGCTCGCATCCCCATTCTCACGGCGGTGTTGCTTCTCCCGAATATCCGTCAAAATTGCTCGCACTACTGTCTGATATTCACAACGACGCTACACAAAAAAGGTAAGTTGACCTGAAAGCCTATAGTTTAACTAGATCGAGCTAAGCCTTTGTTCTTTTAGCATAGTATTCTCTTCTTGGAAGAAGACACTGGATATTGTGAGCAAACTTCTGTCCAGCAACGCAATACGGCACGATATCATCCACGGGGCACGTACATTGGCCGAACGCAACAAGGCGCTAGGACATTTTGAATCCCATGATGGGCCAAATGTCCTGCTAATGACATTGGGAACTGGTGCAGTAGGGTGAGCATTGATATCTGATGAAATATTGCTTCAACAGCGGGTACTGACAATTTCCAGACTGAACCTTGCGTGTGCATCTCGCATCTATCTCTTAGAGCCGCAATGGAACCCTTCTATTGAATCTCAAGCCATTGGAAGGGCGCTTCGGCTGGGCCAGAAAGACTCGGTCGTCATCATTCGATACATTGTAAAGGACACGCTTGAACAGGTCTCAATCCCGAACTATCCCAATCTGGTTGTTAGCTGACTGGTCAAGGCCGATGTTCTATCTCGGCAACGCAGGAAAATCCAGCTAGCAGGCGGGGGTTTTGGCAAAAGCAAGGACATGCCAGATGAAACACTCCAGTCGTTGTTGGTAAGCTGGCCACGAAGCGTATATCTATGTGCCGATACTGACCCTCACCTAGCATGTCTTCAATGTTGAGAGGGCTTCTGCGGTGCAAGGCACCGCGTCATCGAGTACTTCCGTTGGCTAGCCAGGCCTCGGGCACGGCGAAAGAAGTTAGTCTTAACCACGGTCCAGCGCAGATAAACGGTGGATCATTGGCGTAATCACTATAATACATCATTCTCGGGATAATCAGGCTCGTGTGCATAGCCAGCTGCGGCGATGGAGGCCTAAGGGACCAGTTTTCCCCATTGTACTTATCCAGCAGGTCATGGGTACTTCTACACTACGTCCAGCAAGAGGTTTCTGTAATTCATAAATCCTCTTCATTCTGCTAGCCCTTTGTTTTCTCGGTCCTATCTAGACAGGGTCATCTACAAGATTGAGAGGATGGAAAGAGGAGCTTGAGGCGAGAAAATTGAAGGCGAGACGTCTGACCAGGCAACCAACCTTACATTACGGCTTAGCACCTGATTGTGAGTCATGGCGATGAAGAAAGAAAAATAGCCAGCAGGTGGCTGGTCTTGATCTCTATTGGTTCTTGTACTCATGGGGCGGGATTTAGGCAGCCATCTCCTTATAAACAATGACTCACGAGGTGAGGAATAAAGCCCTCGGAAAGCAACATGTAAGGCGATATGGGCTTCAATTTAGACCAGTTTGCATCGACTCTTCAGGGCTTTAGGAGAAGAAATACTGGAAGAATTGTCGCGCGATGAATAACCAGCGGGACAAACGCCCCCTGGCTCAGCTCGAATGACCAGGTTTCAATGTCGCCCCTGGAGGAAATGCCCTATAATGATAGATTCCTACTAGGTTTGTTTTTATCAGAGGGAATATTCGATTATCTCTTACTGTATGCGTTTTTTTGAGAACTGTCACCCAGTCCAGAAACGTCGCCCTAGGACTTGACATTCGCTCTGTGCAATATTGTTAAGCTTTCGATCAACTAGGCTTCAAGTCTGATCTTCTCGGCTGGGCATCATGTTACCATTTCAAATTCAATGGCATTCTTGAAAATATCTAGGCACGAAGTGTGAAATCCCAGCTTTACACGACAACGGCATGATAGTCGGCCTAAATGTTGACCCGAGCTCATGCCCTTGGCAAGCCATGGAACACGTAAGCGTCTCGAGATCAGTCAATCTTCAAGACAACAGTTAACCTCAATAAAAACCTTTTCGGTAGGGGCCATATCTTTCCTTGACACTTTTATGCGTCTAATCAAAATGGGAACCGATGCTCCCAAACCAACTGTGGCCATGGTCGAGGCAGCACTTTGTGGGCAAGACCAACCACAAAATGCGCCGAAACGCAAACCAGTCCCTGGCAAGGGGTTTGGGAAAACAAGAAGAGGCTGTTTCAACTGCAAGAGACGTCGAGTTAAATGCTCCGAGTGTCGTCCCGAATGTCAGGGTTGTCGACGGCTGGGCATGCACTGTGTTTATCCAGCAACCGCCCTACCACAAGTTCGTCACTCAATAGCATCTACGACGTCAAGAGTCAACCTATCTCTTGATCATCTGAGGTTCTTCCATCATTTTCTTATCGAAGCATACCCACCGCATCCCCATGCTTCGTCAGCTGTATGGCAGGACGTCGCTGCACTGTCGCACGAGGTATGTTCTCCTGAAAGGCCCCGCTTCACTGTCTACCTATGCTAAGCAAAATCTCTGTAGTATGACTTCCTCGCATCCTCTCTATTGGCTCTCGCTGCTCAACACCTTACTCTCTTCAACCACGCCGACTACTCAGTGCAGGCTCTCGACCTCAGAGTCTCTGCCATTAATGGCTTGAACCACGCTCTATCACGACCCTGTCGTACGGCAGCTGAAACTGACGCCCGGTACGCCGCCGCGATTGCCCTCACGTTTCAGTCGTCTTACATGCCGGATGGAATGATGGACTTTCTGGCCATGATGCGTGGCTGGATGCTCATTCAGACCACTCTGGTTGCAGATCATACCAAGTCCATGTTCTACGCTTTCACTCGCGAATCTTTCGTTGGAAGCATGGAGAGATATATTGAACAACGGGAAAATGCTGGTAATGATACACTCATTCAAGACTGCCTTGCTTCACTGAAGACAGTTGAACCTTTATGTCGAGGCAGTGCAGAACGACGATATTGGTCCATGTTGGAGAGGCTAGCGCTGCTGAGCACCGCATCTCCACGTAACGGTCAGTTATCCCACCCTATCATCGGCTTTGACATTAATGTAGTTGCCAGCATTTCTTGAGATGGTGCCTTGCTACGCCTTGACAAACAAGATGACTGACGACGAATACGCTGGCTTCACAGACCCTTCTAATCACGTGGCTCAAGTGCTCCTCGCTCACTTCCTCATGTTAGACCATGTCTTGGAGACCTGTTTCTCTGAGGCCACAACACGGCATTTTGCGTTCAGCAAGGGCATTACAAAGGCTTGGATCAACAATGTTGCAAATACTCTTCCCAACAGCTTTCAGAAGTACATGATGTGGCCGCTAGGTTTGGCCAGGGGTTTGGAAGAGTCTCCATGCTAGTTTAGGTGCATATGTTCATAGAACTTCGTGCTTCAAACACCATCGCAGTTTCTACGATTCCAAGGCATTCCCCGGTAAGGGCATAATACTTTGGGGAATTATTTCAACCACCTGAGCACAGCACTCTCAGCCCCAAGTTGCTAGGGGCAAAGAGTTTGCATGCCAAAAATTGAGTGGGGGCTTCAGGCCCAGGGTAGATCTCGAAAACGATGAAAGCGACGAACTGACCATTGAGAGAACACCTTCATGATTTGCAACATTACATTATCAGATGGCTTGGAAAAGTCGCTCGTTATAAATTGCGAGCTATTATCATCAGGCAAGACGCGTCAGTTACGACGAAAACGAGCCTGGCTGGGCTGAGAGTGATCCGAAAGGGTCAGTTTTAGGTGTCCTCAGAAGACTGATGACGACGCACGCCAGACATGCGCCTATATATACTCTAGACAACGGTCTTCACTCTGTTATTTATTACCACCATCCTCTTCATTCTTGACAGAACCTTCAAAGCCATCAAGTTCGACCACTAAGACACTATGCCCACTCAAACCGCCTTCCAAGCAACCTCAACCTCCTCATCGGCGGGCCCAACTTGCACGACTGCGATCCCGGACAAGTACGGCTATGTCCCGCCTGATTCATGCAACGCCAACTACGGCTTCTACCCTCAGTGGGAAGACAACACTGCCTTTGCAGTTGCGTTCGGCCTGTCCACGGTGGCTCACCTCGTTCAAGCCATCATTCTCAAAAAGGTCTTTTCTCCATGTTGATAATGCGAGCTTGGCTGATATTTGACTGAAGCCCTTCTGTTGGGTTATTGTCATGGGTGCGTTGTGGGAGTGCATTTGCTTCATCCTGCGGGCCTTGGGTGCAAGGGACCAGCAAGAATCAACGTACATGATCGTGTCAACCCTGTTGTTTTTGCTGGCACCACTCTGTATGTCCAAGTATAATGTTTGCTAGGACTATTATTAACGAAACTTCCAGGGATCAACGCCTTCGCCTACATGACCGTCGCTCGTCTCGTCCACTTCCTCCATCCACGTCACCGCCTTGCTGGCCTTTCTGCACAGTGGCTGGCAAAATGCTTCGTTACCATCGATATTATATGCTTCATTATCCAAGCGGCAGGTGGTGCGATGCTTGCAGATCAGAACAACTCTGACACTGCGGACTTGGGAAGAAAGGTGTACATGGCCGGCGTTGGTGTTCAATTGGGCTGCGTCCTTATCTTCCTGGCCATTCACACTCTCTTTTATCGAGAGATCGCTATCCATATGCGTACAGGAAAACTCAGAATTAGAAGCCTATGGACCATTTGGCTGCTGTGGGTTATTTACATGGTTCTTGCTCTCATCGTGGTCAGTGTCCCCTCCCCATTACCCAATGGTCAAGTACCAGAAATTGACAAAGTTTCAGGTCCGCATCATCTTCCGTCTCGTCGAGTTCAGTCAGGGAGTGTCGTCTTCGAATGTCATCTTGCGCCACGAAGAGTTCCAGTTATATCTGGATGCGCTGCCGATGCTCATTGCAGTGGTTGTACTCAACGTTGTGCATCCAGGCATGGTACTTCAAGGCCCCGAGAGCTCATTCCCACCAATCAGGTCGAAGTGGTGGCATGGCCGGTCGGTCGCGTTCGAGAGTTTGGAACTGTCTTCAAACGAGAGGAGCTAGTAGTTGTCGGATCTTTCATAGTTGTTGGTGAGATAACTTGGTAAAAGGCAGCACGGTGAAGATCCGAGCATTGACGGATATTCCCTCGGGGAAAAATTCTCGTTGTCCTCGACAGCCTGCTTCCTAGCAAAGAAATGTCAAGAGAATACCTGAATGGCTTACAGAGCCCTTTTCTCTGCGAAAAGAGACAACTACGTCCCAGAGCCTGATCTCGCGTCGGCCGACCTCACCTGAGCCAAGCAAATAGGGGAGACAGCTGCGCCATTTTTCTTTGCACTTTCAACACATAGTCATTCGATGGGTAAGCAAACAACTAGGCAGCGGCTAGCATGCAGCACAATTTGCATGATTTAGCCAATAGATATCGAGGTTCTGCCCACCAGGCTTCACTCCTTGCTGCCGAGGGGTTACACAGCAGGCCGCCACTCAGCCATCAGGCTCGGTCAATAACACTCTGCGGTGTTATTTTAATCTTCTTGTCATCTCTCTCATGTGACGGCACTTGGTGGCGATGCTAATAAAGGTTGCTCGGGGCTCATCGAAATTTGTTGCTGCACAGAAACCCCTTATTTTCAGAACCCCAAACACTGCGCTAGCTTTAACCATGGAGGCCGTCTCGCTGGTAGTAAATGTCATTCAGTTCATCGTCTTCGCCAAGGAATGCTACGTCATAATCAGAGAAATCCGAGCATCTACAAATGGACTCACGAGGAAGGATGAGGAGTCACTCAACTCGACGTCTCGGGGGGAAGAAATGCTCGAATTAATTTCAGCCGACATGAGCTCCTTGGAGGGCGAGCTGACAACAGCTGAACAGCAGATACGAGATATCGCTGGAAGGTGTCAGCGAATGGCAAGCGATCTACGAGAAGATATCGAGAGTGGATCCGTCAAAGACCGCTCCAACTTGTTGGAATTAGCGTCGAACCTTGTCAAGAGAAAACATAAGAGGAACGAGGTGGACAGGAAGCTAGCCGAGTGGGAAGAGTTAAGGAAGCACCTTTTCCGACTACTACTCATCCACATCAGGTATGTTTGGCATCCGAACGTCTGCGATATTCATAGCTAAACCAAAAATGCAGCCAACAAGAAAGTGGTGTGAAGCTCACCCTTGCGCAACTCGTGGAGCAGACTCGCCAGCTTGGTATGACACACTCCAACGATCTCGATCAGATGAAATCAGACATCTTGGATGCGATTTCAAAGGAATCAGAGTCTCGAGAAGCTGCACTAGATGTCAGCACCAAGCTCTTTGAGTGGACAAAAAGAGTCTACTCGTTGAAAAAGGAGCAGGTCATTCTTCAAAGCCTCCGGTTCGACGAGATGGTGGATCGAAGAGATGGCATAGTCAAAGCCCAGCCACGCACATTCGAATGGGTAGAGAAGCCTCAGCTCAGCTTTCTGGAGTGGCTCTCTAAGGACGATGGTGTCTATTGGGGGACTGGTCATCCGGGGTCAGGAAAATCGACATTCATGAAATATCTCAGCCATCAAGCCCATCACACGCAGACGCATCAAAAGCTGGCCCAATGGGCTGGGCCGAAGATGCTTGTCAAGGCTAGCTTCTACTTTTAGTTCTCTGGTACTTCACTTCAAAAGTCTCAAGAGGGCTTGCTGCGATCCCTGCTGTTCCAGATCCTTCGGCAGTGCCCTTCTCTGATCCGCACAGTCTGCAAGTCGAGATAGTCTTCGGATTTGGGTATTCTATAGACGCGGCCTGAGCTTATAGAGGCTCTCAAGTCCTTGACCCTCAAGTCAACGTCTACCAAGTTCTTCTTTCTCATCGATGGTCTTAATGAATATCAGGACTGTGCTAGCAGGCGAGGCAGCCAAGAGGGCAACGTTTCTGCGCACGTCAAAGACATCATTGAAGTGATCAATTTTCTCGTAGATCTTCAGGGCATCAAACTCTATGTCTCAAGCAGGCCATGGCCAGCTTTTGAGAACGCTTTTGGCCATGCCTCTCACCGAAAGTTATGCGTTCATGATGAGAACCGCGAGGATATCCGTCGCTACATTCGAGAGCAATTCACGAGGGGCCCGGCCTACCAGAAGTCACGGATTCCCATAGAAGACCTTGCAAACCTATCTAGCTCGATCGTTGAGGACTCTCGTGGTGTCTTCTTATGGGTGGCTCTTATTGTGGAGAGCTTATTGCAAGGACTGGAAAACCGTGATCGGGTTAATGAACTTCGTAAAAGATTCGAGGAAACCCCCAAGACGCTCCATAGCATATTTGAGCGGATGCTGGACTCAGTGGAGGAGAGATATCACGAATAGGCTGCTCAAATACTCTAGGTGGCATCCCATGCTCGAGCACTATTGCCCATGGCCGTCTATTCATTCATTAGGAAGGGCGATCTATCTTTCACAGATGACCCCAAGCCATGGGACGAGAATAAGTGTCTCGACATATCAGAAGATACGGAGAGCCGCCTCAAGGTCCGATGCCCAGATCTCATCAAGATCAAGGGCACCCCAAGCGCCATAAAAACAGCTCAGCAAATGACGGGGCACCAGGTAGAGTTCTTACACCGGACGGTTAAGGACTTTTTATCGTCGGCGGAGACTAAAAATATGTTGCGAGATCGCATCAAGGAGCCTTTTGATTCCATGGAGTTCACTAGCAAAGCCCTCTTGGCTCACATGAGGGGGGCTAAAAATTCTGGACACAAAGCCTGGACACTCACCGCCAGGGAGATGTTCCAATTGCTCGATGAAATCACCTACTACATGTCCGAGCTTGAGCAGCTTGCTGGCTCGCAGCCTAAGCAGAAAGCTCAACTACAGCTTAAACTACTCGACAAGCTTCACGATACCATCACAAAACAGACAGGAAACAGTGATTTTCTCCTTAATGGAGATTCCTTTGTTGGCGTCATTGCTCAAAGAGACATATATCGTTACGTCCAGAGAAATCTGCCACAGGCTTTACATGGTCCAGGACTGCCACTGCTCAAGAGTGTTCTATTTCCGCGATGGCAAAGGCCCCGGATGCAGGCCGACGGCCTACCTCACCCCTCAGTGAAAATGGTGCAGCTACTCCTAAAGCCAGGAAACAAAAGACGCGAGCTCTCAAAACAAGAGAAGACAGAGATCTAGACACAATATATGACAATGATATACAAAGCAAGGGAAGAGCTGAAGAGTAGCGCGCAGCTCAAACAGACACACATCGAGGTCATTCGAATGCTTCTGGAGCACGGGGCCGACCGGAAAATTAAATGTGTGGTTGGGCGAAAGGGCCCAAGGCCCACATCAAGCAGGGCAAAAGGCATCAGCTATTTTGACACGATGAACATCGAGTCGATCTTGAAGGAAGTGTTTGAACCGCATGAGAGAAAGGTGGCGGAGCTGCTGCTAAGGGGGAAATGGAAAAGTTGGGTTTCCAACAAGAGAGTTACACTGAAGGATTAGGAACAAGATCGGTCTGAGACTGTGAGTCTTTGCGAAGATTTAGTTGTATGGAAGAGGTTTCTTATGTTTTTTGTCGTAGTTGAAGCCCGGTCGATCTTCGGGCTCAGTTAACCCATCAAGGGCCGCGATGCAACTATAATAAGAAACAGATCTCAATCACAATATAGCATCATGACCTGATGTTAACACAGTGGCCTGTTAAACTTCTGGAGCAGCAGAAGAGTCATACCTAGGTTGAAGCCCAGCCATTGATGGGATAGTTGAGCCACAGGATAGATAATGTGGGAGAAGCTTTGCAGGGACAGTTCATAGGTATAATTGATAAGGAGAATCTTGGTCTCGTTTCCAACAAGATAACTTCCTAGATATTAGTTAATTAAAGGGACTTGCTCACGTCGCATTGATAAAGGCCGCTCAAACCCAAACCACACTAACACGACGGCCTCTAAGTGGGTCCGGCTTGAAATTGATGGCCTAATGTCCTGAGGCATCAGCTTCCAGCCCCTCCTTATCGAAGTATTGTAATCCCCCAAGGTCCGCAACACACCCCAAACCCATATCTCAACACCGTGTCGTCATTTTATTGTTCTTGAATCCTGCAGATGAGGCCAGCCACGCGCGAGTGTGCCGATTGCGGCAGACACCTCCCTCGGTCGTCCTACACGGCCAACCAGTATTCCAAGGGTGTCGGTGTATCGCGATGTGCGGGTTGCGTCCACGGGCACCCCTCGGATACTCCATCTGCACAACAGTCCGACAGTGGCCGATACAATATTTCCAACTCGAGTACTGTTTCATATTACGCGCTTGAAAACCCCTTTGCTGAAGGTGCCTTCCGCTGGGTAGCCAAGGGGTTCTACACTTCAGGCACTCGCAAAGGCCAAGCATGCGTTTTGAAATGGTTCAAGACGGGCGCAGTCTTTGAAGCAGACTATTTCACCCTCGACATCAAAGCCGTCGACAAGGCCTTGGAGATTGTCAACAGATTTAACGAATTAAACATGATCGACAAAGACATCAAGATCAATGTTCCTGGCGTATGGCAATTCGAAGACGATGGTGAAGACGAATGGTCTGGCCAAAAGCATTTGTGTGAACCCTTTATCCAAAACTACCAAAAGTTCAACAGCAACAGTGGATGGAATGACGACTCAAGGGCTTGGGGGGAGGTCATGCAAGCCCTTAGCCACTTTAGCTACCATGTGTCGGGTGGACAGTTTGTTCTATGCGATCTCCAGGGTGGCATCTACCAGCACGAGATTGTACTCTCCGATCCTGTTATTCTATCGCGCAATCGCGACTACGGCGTTACCGATCTTGGTTCCGAAGGTATCAGCTCTTTCTTCAGCCAACACAGCTGCAACAACTACTGTCGGCCACACTGGACGCAACCTTCCAACCCGCATCAGTACTTCCGACCTGTCGTCGGGACAACTATGATTAGGCATTCAGTGCCTACCGCATATTCCCGGTTCCCGGGAACTAGATAATCGTGGAACGCTATGCTCGCCAATGGGCTAGTAGCTCTAGTACTTTTGAGAGCTTATCTGCCTTGGCTTCCAAATGGGGCTATGAATATCAAGGGCTCAGTTAACCCATCTTGGGCCGGGCTGCATAATACAAATCAAAACTCAAAATCAACGTACCCCAAGAGGCTCTCCTTAAAGCCACATTGCAGTAGACTCGACAATAAAAGTTTTCGGTGAATTAACCTTCTGAATTTCTTCCCGTCATCATAAATCAACATCTCGGTCATCCTTTTCATTTCCCAAACTTCAAGACTCTTCCCCCACAAACATCTTTACTCCAACATACACGCAGCCTACAATGACGACCCAAAACCAGAACCAGCCAGCTTGGCTCTATCTTTTACCTAATGAACTTTTCGACATGGTAGTCAAGCTACTAGTCCCTCTGTCAAAAGTCTGCCTCGCTCTCTCTTCCAAACCCCTCTTCGCCAAGCTCTACCCCTCTGCTCGGATGCCAACACTCAGAAACACGGAGTTAAAGATATTGTTCTCGCTTTTGGAGATGGACAATCCTCGCCTCGTCTTGTGCGGTGAACACAACAAACTTCGCCCCTTCGACCCAACCCTCAGTCAGCGGGCACAGGGCCGCACACATTCCGCCAATCTCGCCCATGCCAAGTGGTGGTACTCAGGAACCCCTTGCGCTGCGTCTTCAGAAAGCTCCTTTCTTCTCCCAATCAATTCAAGTGATTGGGTGAATGCTTCAGTCAATCTTGTGTCCTGGATGCCTGGGATCGTATGGCCGAACCTTACTTTCTCCGAGCTTCATTCTGTCATGAGCCGCCACTTGTACGGTGAGAAGCATGGTCTGCCGCTTGAACATTTGGCCTACGAATACGAATTTGGGAGGTTCATCGACCTGGATCGACCATATAATCAGAGCCATTTTCCTCTTGAAAGTCACTCAGAGGGCCAACAGGTTCTTACACCTGAAGAAGAGTGGATTTTCGAAGATGAAAATGCTGCTTTGGACTACCTCACCAACCCCGACTGCGACTTTGCTCCCACGGCACATGCGATACACTCTCACCGCCCCAACTCCTTGTTAGCTTCTCAGATGTGGCACTTCAAACACACCTCAGAAGCAAAGATCATCCACAACGAGCTGTACTTGCGTCGCCACCATGTCATCAAAGGGCCCCCAGTCTCAGTTGCCTCGTTCAAGTATCTTCTCGAAACCGTTGATCTTCCGCTCTGCCGCCATATTCGACCAAGCGGAGATCATAGGTTCCACAGTAAGTACTACTACCACGTGGATATGGGGCTCCCGGAGATTGGGAACTTGAAACTCGACCGTAATATCAATGTCTCTCGATCCTGTCGAGTGTGCTACACCGACTATATCCTCGTGATAAAGAACCCCAACATATCAACGGAATGGGCCCTGGAGCTCACCACCTTCCACCGGTTCGGCTACTGCAGTAGCTTAAGCGACCCAATTTGGCAGTGTGCCAGCAGAAATTCTGTGGACTTGCCGGTGAGGCGGGGCGAGAACATGAGAGGTCGGAGGCGTTTTTACGAAGATAATGAGATACATGGGAGCGGGCAGGGCAAAGTTTATGCCCGGTTTCAGCGACATTCGACCAGGGGGAATCTCTCCTGGTGGAATGAGGGCCGTTCTTGGGATTGGGTTCAAAACGATATTTTTTCCAAGCTTCTTCATCGTAGGGAACCCGACAAATTCCCATCTCCATGGCTAGACCTCATCGATCTATCTGAAGCAGAGGCTGTTATATCTCAACATAAATAGACGCCTATCCTATGATCTCATAAAATTGCATGGTGAGGTCTCGAGACTTTGCACGGAGCAGCTGTGACCGTCAGCGTAGGCAGTGACGTGGTCGTCAAAAATTCCGAGACACTTAACTAAACCTCTCGAATTATCATCGCAAAAGGTCCAGTTGGCCTAAGAACTTTCAGAAGCTTATCATAAGACAATAGTGGAAAGTGATCGTGTATTTGTTACTCATATTTCCTCTGACCTCAATTCCCCCATCATCTCACTGTACAGAGCCTCCAAAGATCCGTTGAGGCAAATACAGTCCGTCTTCTACCTTCTGGCTATCTCTCAAGCCTAAGTGACGGACTAACACGACGGGAGGTCCTCAGACATCGCTATTGTCTTCATTGCGTAACCGCCCCTGTCCAAGGCTTCCATCAACATCAACTCCAGCCCTTCTCTGTGCCTTAATATCCTCCCTAGCTTCAGCTTGCTCGGCCTTTTTTCTAATCTCACATGTCAGCTCGTGTTTTCGTATCACGGCGTAGAGACCCAACCTTTCAAGGTCCGAGGTGTAGTCCTCGATCTCGATGTCATCCTTCCGCGGCTTATCTCTACCAGTTGTTTTCTTGACAGCATCCGCAACCTTCCCCTCTGAAAGTGTAGCTAGCTGTTCCGCATCGACGTTGTCGTTTTGCTTCAAGACTTTGCCTTGGTCGTGCGTGGATGATTGGCTTGTCATATTTGCTATTATTGTGGAGTTCTTTGAAGCACCCCAATATTTTGCGAACAAAGACAGGAAAGATTCCTAAATGATTCTATTTCAGTTTTATAGAAATGTACTTGCTCCTGGAGCTGATGTGGTCTAGTGTAATGAGGGAGTCTATGATGCGCTGATGACGTAGCTGAAGATTCCGGCAGCATGGCATCAATCAGTGCTCGATACCTTTGCTTATCGCTTTCTGTTCAAATCTTAGAACCGTCTATGGATCCATCTTTCTATGGCTATCCTACACTCCTACCCAAACTATTGCCCTCACATGAACGCACCTGTAATCCGCCCTTACAGAATGGCCTCTATCCTCTCCAGCGCCCCCTCCAATATGTCATAAACCATATCTTCCGCAATGATCCCATCCTCATATGATGCATTAATGACAGTATCACTCCCTTCAATGCCGGCAACGTTGATACAGATGCTGTAGCTAATAGTTCCGTTCACAGTAGAAGCCGAAAAGTTCATGCCATCAATCTTCCATGGCCCTTCCTTTTCCCCGCTAGTCGAAAAGCTTCCGAGGTTAGAAACCTGGAAGGAATTGTTGAGATGAAGACCCACGGCCGGGAGAGTGGACGTCAGGAGCCCCTCCAGATCTTCAGAAACACCATTGGATGCTTTAAATATCGTAAGAAGCTGTGGCTGAGCTCCCTGGAATGGCTTTTGTAAGGATTCCCTATATTCTCGAACGAGATCCCAAGCTCCTTCCACGTCCACATGCGTCTTGCCTGGCTTCAACGGTCTCGGGCCTAATACACGGCGGTATTTACTCAACCATGTCACCTTCCTGACGCCGGCGGCACATTGAAGAAGCTTTCCCGAAGCATCAGTGTTCTCTGGGTAGAGAGATCGCGCATCAAGCGCGCAATTGCTAATCCCAATCTTGGCTTCGGGATAGTGATCGATAGCAAGGGTGCAGCAGATCATAGCGAGAAGAAGGGGCGTGAAGCTCGCTTTCTGCTCTCGACAAGCCGAAATGATCTGGCGCATCTTGGCGGCAGGGATACGCACGCTGGCGATGCGAGTCTTGGTTCGTTGATGGGGCTCAGCCTCCATCAGGAAAGAGTTGGCGTACGGTTTTGCCTTTGGCAGGTCGCTAAATAAAAGTCTGCGGCCGAAGAAGAGTCGAATCAACAGGAACATGAAGAATATGTGAGCCATGCGGAGGGCTGAAAGCTTGCTGACCCAAAACTGCTCCGTCTCTTTACTCAATCTCACTCGCTCGGGGTCCATTTTGACGATACGCTCAAGAGGTTTCTGGTCTTGATCAAAAGAGTTGATCGCCTCAAGGAATTTCCGGTGGAAGAAGTGACCGAAACGACCGTCACAAACGATGTGATGGAAGACAAATACCACCTCCTGTCGCCCAAGGACAACGATCTTCCACCATGGGTTTCGAGGATTGAAAGTCTCGTCGGTCCATAACCACTCATTGTGGAGCTTCTCAAGTACTTTTGGCCCAGAGGCAGGCTCGTGGTCATCGAGAAACTCGACGCAGGTCTCCAAGTCGATTTCATGGAGTGCCGCTAGAAGTAGTAGATGCTTCTTCCCATTGTCGGATGCTTTAGGAACTCCAATCAGGGAAAGCTCTGGATATGCTTCAATGACAGAGCGGAGAGCATAGTAGACAGCCTCCTTAGATAGACGACCGTTTGGGGTGATGGTGGGAGCATAGTGTGCCGAGATTAGAACGTTGGACTGGGCGCCTATACGGTGTTGGACGTAGAACATGCGGTCCAGACAATCTTGAATCAGTCAGCAGTTGGTCTGTTGGTCTGTTGGAAGTTTTCTCATGTTCTCACTCGTCGGCCGGACCACCGTGTAGTGCGACATTGCCATGTTAGTTGTGGTTTCCACTGCCACAGAACCACTGTCCTGTCTGGAGCCCGTCAACAAAGTCGAGAAAGGTAGGAAACTCGATTCATAGTTTCTTGAAGAGCTCAGCAATGAAATAACTTCCCCATCATAGCCAAAAGACATCCCTTGGCTTTGTAATCGTCGTCAGCCGGTTGCAACCCTATACCACTCGAGCGCTTATCTTCATCTCCACTCGCTCTAACTCGAACAGGTAATTCGGAGTCCTCGTTGTCTAATTGGCCGAGTTTGGGTGGAACGGCAAATTCCGAGTTCGCAAGCCCAACGCCCAACCTCACTCCTTGTCTCACACTGTCGAATCAACAAACGGCAGAACATAGGACCTTGCAGTGCATGCTCTTTATCTCAGGCTGTCGGTACTTCAGGCCTGTCTTTGAATGCGTTAACAGGTCCCCTGGCTGCCAAACCATCAGGGAAGAGAGAGATCTTCTGATAGCTCAGCCACTATTTGACCGCCTTAGAGGATCAACTTACCTCGACTTCGGAAATGAGACCAATGGCAAGTGTTTACGAAATCTCGGACTTGCCCCCCTGGAGTTCAATCCCGTAACTGACCCAAATCGGCGGGTTAGGCTAAGCTCCCTGGCACCAATGTGCTGGTCCTGGACCTCCCTAATAGGTCCAAGCCCACCAAAAAGAGAGGCCCAAACACTCGGACAGGATGCAAGGAGTGCAAGTACGTCGACCCCCCTGTCTTATGCAGGCTGACCTCGTTAACACTGACAAACAGACGACGGCACATTAAATGCGACGAGGGCAAGCCGGCATGTCGGAGATGCGTAATCGCTGGCCTGACATGCGACATTTCTTTCACCCAGGTTCCAACAAGAAACCGAGCTATTAGACCCCGAGAAAGTGGCGACATGTCCAGCGCCTCTTCTACCACGACAAATGAAAGCACAGAAATATCCGACTATCGCATTCTAACAAAGCCCAACCACGTATTGTCCATATTTGGAAATCAGCAGCAATGGAACTTCTTCTCCGCATTCGTCTTTAGCAGCCAGCAAACTGGAACTGTACCTATCAATACCTTGGCAGCTCTTACTCCACAGATTGCCCACGGTGATAGTGTCATACGCGAGATCTGCATCGCAATCGGTGCCGCCGCGGGCGCATTCGCGGACCCGAATTCTGATGCCTCGGCTGATGAAAAGCTGTCAAGAACCTCTCTCGTGCATTATAACCGTGCAGTCAGCACCATCACTGAAGCCAAAACTACAAACGATACTCTTCTCACGGTGGCTGTGGCGTCGATCCTCTTTGTTACGTACGACATGTTGCGCGGTGACACATCGAGTGCATTTGTTCATTTTAATCACGGCCGGAGAGTCGCCGACAGCTACTTTGACAGACGATGCAAAGAAAGAGGCGTCACAATAGACTCCTTGCCGATGTCAACACTTGAATTGGCCCTCTATGAGATGGTGCAGCGACTCACCACATACCCCTGGGCTCTCGAATTGGGCTTCACCAAGTCCAGGACAGACCACAAAGCTCACATGTATTGTGAAAGAAGCGACCACAGATATAGCTTGGAGGACTTACCGCCATGGTTCCGTGATCTACCACATGCCTTGTCGTGGTGGGATGTGGTCCAGCATTATCTGTATCACCACGACCTCGCCAAATACCAAGATCATCAACTCGCTGATAATAGCACGCCCTGGGAACAGTCTGTCAGCATTATGCAAAAATGGCACAACGGCTTTTTACCTCTTCTTCAACACGCCCGGCAAAACAAAACCCAGGACCTTTACACTTACATGAGCACCTGTATTCTGGAAGCTCTTTACCTCGAGGCCTTGACAAACCTGCATCTAAAATTCCGTCCCGACTCAAACGTTTTCCCCGACAATCGATCAGTCTATCTCGAAATCGTCCGAGCGGCACGGGAGATGCAGGAAAATTGGAGCCAGGCACGTGGAATCGCAGTGTTAGACAACGCTGTCGCTCGACCCCTCATTTTTGTCATGTTTAAATGCCGTGATGTTTCTATAAGGCAAGAGATCCAAGAGATGTTGCTGAAATTTGATCCGAGCTCTCAGCTTGCGTTACCGCTGTTGGTAATGATGAATAGGGAAGAAGGAAAGGAATTACCGCCGAAGCTGAGGAATGTTGAAAGGGCACTGGGCTGGCATCTTACGGCGTGTGGTTGCAATTCAGGAGCTTCTTCCCCCTAGTCAGAAGCCGTCGCGTCAGGTCCACTGCCGTTGATTACTCGGAGCAGGGAATAGGCCTCTACATGTCTGTATTAGTACTAAACCCTTACATAGAGAGAAATGAGATATGTCGCACATGATAGAACACACGCTAGAGTAACGAGGCTGAGAAAGAAGTTACAAAAGATCGATATGTCTTAAAGGCTGATGAAGTTGCAAAGTGCGCAATGTCCTGTTCTTCCCCTAATTAGAACCATCATGAATCCTAACGCAAGACAAAGCCCGGAGATACTGGATCTTTTTCGTTGATAAAAAACAGTGTTTCCGCAACAAGATACGCCTCTCCCTTTACGCGCACAACGCAAGCAGGAAACCCCTCGACTGGACTCTGACCCTTAGACACTATCTCGGCCTCAAATGCTGTCCCTATGATAGAGTGGTGCAAGAGTCTCGGGTTCTCTTCCAGTCGACCTTGAGCAAGCATAACAGCCATTCTTCCGCAAGTTCCAGAGCCACAGGGAGACCGGTCGACCTGTCCGTCGCCGTAGATGTTGACGCTCTTCTGAACAACCCAACCCGGGCCCTTGGTGTTTTCCTGTTCTTCGAAAAATAGCATCGCATACAACTTGTTTCCGCCGTACTCTCCCCTTTCTCCAAGAGATGCTTTGATCTCTCGTTGAATTCTGATGAATTCGTTTAAACTGTTTGGCTTAACCGCAAGGCCAAGCTGAGCAGTGTCTACTGAGGCAATAACAGCACCAGCAAAGGCCAGGTCGATAAGAATTTCGGAATCGCGAGAAGGGATTCTCACTGACAGCCCCTTCGCTATCTGATAGGTAGAGACGTTGACAAAGTCGGCATGTACGGACTTGCCATCCTTTCTCGCGACCGACGCGACCACGCGGCCTGAGGGGACATCAATGACGACATCCACAACCCCGTTCTCAGGGGCATCAACAAGACCCTTATAGACGGCCCAGTAGCCCAAGGCAATAGTGCCATGACCACAGGCCGTCGCAAAGCCATCTTTATGCCAGAATAGGACACCGAAAGAACTCCCAGAGTCGTTCGGCGGGGTAATAAAGCCACCGTACATATCGGCGTGTCCTCGAGGTTCGTGGCTCAGGAAAATACGGAGCCGGTCTAGCGGATGGTCTTGGATCTTCGCTATCTCGAAACGCTCCGAAACAGTTTGAACATTGGGTAGGAAGCCAGATGGCGGGTGCTGGATAATGCGAAATGGCTCTCCAGCTGTATGCCAGTCCTCAGACTCAACCCAGTAAGACGAACTATCCGCCATGGTGTATGTGCAAGACGTAAGGAAGGAAATGGTTCGAGATTGTGGAAGTTCTGAAGAGTGTGAATATGCAGAAATACTTGTAATGCGCGGTCTAGGATTATACTAATAGGGCCCGGACGAAGTCGTGGAGAAGATTGAAATTTTATATAGAGGTTCATAAATGAAATAGGTAACCAATTCCGAGTTGCAGATCAACAGCTATTGGCTCAGGAGCTTTGTAAGCGAGAACAGTTGCTGATTTATAATCGAGTTCTGATCCTGGAAACCCTTGGGCGATCATTCGGGGATGCTTTCCCACTTGTTCTGTATCTTCGATGGTGTAAAGAATAGCACATCTCACTAGGTGGCGAGAAGCATCTTTATGCGTTGGTGTTAACCCCCCTTCAAAAACATGTCCATCACAGGTTTACCAAAAGGGTTCCATTCGCTTGACAAGGGTCCTGCAACGGAAACGAGCAACAGAAAGCCGGGGACTGCTGATAGGTCGCAGCACGCAGTTGACCCATACAGATGCCTCCAAGACCAGGGACGACCAACAGCACAAACAGTCAACCAATAGTGAAGTGTCAGTCAAGGAACAATGATATGCCAAGGGGGGGATGACGGGATCGACCCCCGCGGGCCTGCATCGCAAACCTCGTAATTTAACTCAAATGGTTAAACTGCATGCGGGGTCGTCAGAACATTCCGAATCATGTTGGTCGGACCACGCCATTCGAGTTGCAGGAGGACTGGGTGCACTTAAGAGGCGGTGTCCCGCTGCATTTCAAGTAAGTCTTGGTTTCCACAGACGTTGGTTTCTCTGGTCTTTATCCGCAGAATGGGTGATCGTAAGTCACCTCCGCAGGAGAGCCCTTCTCAGGGACAATCGACCTCATCTCCGGACCAAACAGCTCCTGACACGGCGGGTCAAAGCAACCTACTCCCGGCAGAGCACTGGGCGCAGTTAGAAGAAGTACGAATTCCTACCAAAGTGTATCGCAGTAACCGAGCGCTAATAAAACAGGACCTCGATACGAGTGATCAAGACTCGACTTACAGCGACAACCAAAGCTCCACCGCTAGCTTGACTTCCTCCATTCTTGAATACAGGACAATTCTAGGTAGATCGTTCCACAGTGAGCGTGGAAATGCACAATATTGGTAAGGCAAACCTGCTGATAGAAACCCATAACTGACGGGCGATAGGGGGTCCAATGATGAGGAACAGAATAATGCGATGGATATCAAGTGAGGATCAACGCACAAAACGTACAATAGGGCCTAGCTCAACCTATCGACAGCCATCACGTACAATACCTTTTATTGGATGGAAAGCTTCATCTGGCCCCTCTGTCAAAGGAGATTAACGTTTGTCACGCCTCGATGAATGGAAATAGGCAGCCCTAATAGTTCGCGCAGACAGTTATCGATATCGGCACGGGAACAGGTACGAGTCTTGCCTTGGGATTAGTAGAATCACACGGTTACTAAAAGCTAGCGACGTGAAACAGGTATTTGGGCTATGTAAGATTTTAGCTTCTCTATGACGTCCATGGCATGCTGACCGAGAACAAGTGATTTTGCAGACGAATACCCGAACGCAAGCGTTGTCGGCACCGACGTCTCACCAATCCAACCCAGCTGGGTACCGCCGAATTTGCAATTGCAAGGCAACTCATTATCCTCCCCTCGATAGCCGACTGACATTTTCACTAGCCAGATTGATGACTGCACCCAAGAATGGACATTCAAAGAGAACTCGGCCGATTTCGTGCATGTGCGCTGGCTAGTTGGTAGTATCCCAGACTGGACGGCTCTGTTCAAACAGGCCTATCGATGTCTCAAGCCCGGAGCCTATCTAGAGAGTCACGAGGCTTCAGCGAGGGTCCTGAGCGACGACGGGTCTGTTCATGACGACTCAGCGCTCGGTCAGTGGGGTGAGATTTTTATTGAAGGCGGTCGCAAGATTGGCAGGCCCTTCACAGTCGTCGAGGATGAGCTACAGAAGAAGGCAATGGAGGAAGCGGGCTTTGTTGACATCAGAGTCACTACACTCAAGGTAAGCAAACCCTTCACCGTCGGTATCACAGCACTGACGCCTGTCAAGTGTCCCATCGGTGGGTGGCCAAAGGACGAGAAGCTCAAAGAGGTGGGCAGGTACATGAAGCTAGCTCTTGGTCAAGATATCGAGGGAGCCGTCATCTTTATGGCAGACTTGCTGGGTTGGAAGAAGGAAGAGATTTTGTTGTACGCCGCTCACCTCAGACGTGAGCTGGCTTCAACCAAATTTCATCCGTACTATCGGCAAAACATTGTCGTCGGTCGAAAGCCAGAGTAGAGACAGTAGTAGAGGGGTTTACATAGAGATGAGAACCCTGTAACTAACCGGGCGTTTTATGATCTTGAAAGGGTTCGGTCTTTACTGGTGTAGTTAGCGTGCGTTTTGTCAAACACGGCCTCCATACTTTCACAGACGATGTCATCTTCACTCTCATGTGATTAGGATACCTTGCTAAACAATCTGAATGAGATGGTGAAAGTAGCTAGCGTAACAACAGCTGTCTGATATTGTTCAAAACCTCTCTTTCCGCAGTTTCCAGGGGCGCTTTCCCGTCAAGATCCCCCCCATCAAGATCTCCTCCGTCCAGATCAACAGACTGCTTCTCTTCCTTGTACCCATGCTCCCACAGCAGGTTGATAATGGCCTCATCCATCCCGTTAAACCAACTCATCACTGCCCTACCATCATCAGTACAGGCGTTCACATCCGCACCATTCTCGATTAACAACCGCATGGTCGATGTATGGCCCTTCATAGCTGCCCACGTGAGAGCTGTATGGCCGCCCTCGTCCCTTGCATTGATATTAGCACCGCGTTCTAGAAGCTCTCGGATGCGAGCATCGCGGCCTTCGGACGCCGCAATTCGTAACCCAGTGATTGTCAAAGAGTTTATGTCGATGCTGAGCCTCTCAGCAACCGCCTCTGCCTCGTAGGTCTCGTTAAGTTCCAGAAAGTACAGAGCATTTGCGCCGGACTCAGTCTCGGCTAGAGTATCAGCTCCGTGGTCAAGGAGAGTTTCAAGAAAGCTGGTCTGCTTCCTCAATACGGCTATATGAAGCGGCGATATCCCTTCCGGACCTTGGTTGATCGGTGTCCCAGCCTCGATCAGCATTTCGCCTACCTCCGCGTGCCCGTACAAAGCAGCCATATGAAGGACAGACCAGCCGGTCTCATCCTGAACCAATGGGTTCGCCCCGTTTTTGAGTAAAAGCTCGACGATGGTCTTGTTCCCGGACCTTACGGCTCCAAACAAGGCGCTGCGCCCCTCGGTGTCCACTGCGTTAACATCGACTCCCCACTCCAACAGCAAGGAGACGGTAGAATAGTGCCCTTGTCCCACCGTGTGGTGGAGCGCCGACTTTCCACTCTTGTCCCTAGACTGGAGAATAGCAGGGTCATGGTCGATAAGAATACGGACCACGGCGTCAAATCCAGGCGGAGCAGACTCGTCCAGAGCGGTCCATCCTCCATGGTCCCTCAGCAAGATATCTGCACCAAGCTTGAGGAGAAGTTGCACTGTAGCCACGTGTCCCTCAGCGGCCGCCTCTATAAGAGGGCTCTGGCCTAGATGTTCTGACCCATTGTCATTAATAGCGGCACCTCGCTCTACCAGGATTCCGACAACCTTCTCATGTCCGTTAAACGCGGCGGCGTGCAATGCTGTGTGATGTTCTCCGCCTTTTGCATTGACATCTGCTTTCCAGTCGAGAAGTAACTTCACACATTCTTCGTGGCCGTAGCAGGCGGCACCTTGCAAGGCATAGCCATAATCTCCCGCGAGCTGATCAACCTCTGCACCATTCTCAAGCAGCAGTTGCACGATGTCCTTGTATCCTCTGCAGGACGCAGCCTGTAGAGCCGTGCCATGTCGGCCACCGATAGCGTTGACATCCATGCCCTTTGCAAGCAATAGCCTAACCGAGTCCGTGAGGCCAGAGTTAGCCGCGTAATAGAGACCAGAGGGCAGAGCGTTTATTTGCCTAGAAACGTCGGGCTTGTCAATCCATGGCGTGTCTGGGTCAAAGAATCTGATCTGGCCCTTGAGCTGAGCACTGAGAAGCTCTACACAGAGGCTGTTCAAATCTGTTTGGATCTCCTTTTGGGTACTTGGAACGGGGAATCCAAACACCCTGAGTATTTGGGCAAGAAGCGCTCTGGATGAGGACGAACGCTCTTTACCAGCCGCAGCAGTCACTGCTTGTACATGATAAGACCAGAAGCGAGCGGCGTAAGGAGCTAGAGAGTGAGCTTTGGGCGACTTCTCCAATTCTCCATCGGATTTAGTGAACTGCTGGAGGTATACTATGCATGCCTCGGCGATACTCCGGTGCGCGGATAGACTGTTGATGCTAAAGAAGGAAGCCGGCGATTCAACGATCTTGTTTGACAGAAGGTAATCTCTCACGGATAGATGGGCTAGGCGGAGCTCCTGGTGTTGCCTCGCTCTGTTCTTGACTGTCGATACCGAAACCAAGTTGCTATGCTTGTGAAAGAACTTTGCCGGGTTCACGAGTCGCTTGCGAGAGTCGTATTGGGGTCGAGGCTTCACCGAGAAGTCAATGGCCAGCACCTCTGTGATCTCATCGAGATGCATCGGGCGGGCGGAAAAAGAAAGCCATCTCAGAATGTTCCGAAATCCTTCTCTCCTTTTCTCTTCAATGGCGAGCAAAGACCGCTCGTAGGTTTCCTCAAGAGTCGCCGGAAGCGAATCGAGTGCCTCATCAAGCTCCTGGGCAGTATGACATTCCTCTAACGCTTGTAGTTGGCAGGCAACCCATCGGAAGCTGTGAGAGGTCAGCAAGCTAGTCCTCCTATTAGTATTGTCGTGTTTCACTTGACTCACTTTCCTCGCGAGTTGTCAATGAGTGACTTGGCAATCATCTCCCGTTGATCTGGGTCCCACTGGCTAAGTGCCCCATTTTCATCTCTGAGCGTCGAGAGGACTTGACTCTCAACGTCTCCGACGATGCCATCTCGAATAGACATGGTGACGCCTTGCCATGTTCTCTTCGGGATCTCTGTGTCCAGTTCGGTTCTACTGGTGACCAGGAAGTGAACCTGTGGTAGACGCCACTGGCCAGCTACAACGTTGAGCAAGTTCAGGAACTCCTGCTTCTCCTTGCTCTCATCGACGGCGTCAATGACGATATAGCAAGGAGAAAAGAGTTGAAAAATGTTGCGGAAAGTCTGGGTCAGCTCGGCCTCGGTGGGCTGCGTAGTTCCGTGCCGACACCGTTCGTACAAGGTCTTGAGAGGCTTGGGCACAGCGCCATTCTGTGAAGATAGTTGTTCGATCAACGATCGTAGAAGCCTGTTGTGATGTTGCGAGATGGAGGCATTGGTATAGTCAAAGTAGAAATAGGCAACTCCCGACGTTGGCTTGTTCTCGCAATGTTGCAACAAGTGGTTAATGATAGTGGAGCTTTATTTAGATCAGTACAAGGTTGCACGAGGAACTCGTGGAACATACCAGAGTACAGTCTTGCCACGTCCAGCTGGATAAGTAGAGATAGGCCGAGATCAGTGAAAAGTTTGGTGCAATCTAGCGCATGACTTACCACTGCCGTACACCCACAGTACAGAATTCGGAGCGGATCTCCAGGAAGAAAATTCGGGACTCTTGATAAACCAGGAGCCTGTTTCTTCGCCACGCTTTGACGAGGCCACCCCATGACTGTGTGAAGGGTCTGGGGGGTCAAGCCATCGCATAATCTCCCTCGACTCCTCCTTCTCGTAGAACTGATTGATGGTATCGTGCATCTTGTGGTTCTGACGGCTAGTGTCGACAGGATCAGCAAGAGACTCACGAGCAGCTGCAGATGATTAGGGCAGTCACCGTACATCAAAACTGTGCTCGCTACCTGTTGCAGCATCTCGTTGGTTCTGGAGATATTAGACCGTAGCTTCTGAAGAGTCTCTTCCTTGAACGGATACAAGGCTTTCATGGTCTTCGACATGAACTTCCTCGCAGATCGCTTTTCGTCCTTTCCAGAACTCATGAGCTTCTGCAGTTCCTTGTCCAACTCCCTTATCCTCTCTAAGACCACGGAATCAGTTGAAAGTTCGCAAGGAATACACCAAAATGGAGAGTTCGGATTGGCAACCTTACCCATGCAGACATTGATGGGTCTTGTGCATGCCGACGCTTCCAGCTTCAATCTCATTTCGCTGTCTTTCAGGGCATCTTCAAAGCTCTTTGGCGAGTCAGTGCGAGGTTTGTCAAATTTCCTTGAGCGTAGTTTACCTGAAGTATCAGAGTAAGATTGTTTACTTCTTCGCAGAGGAGCTTAACGTCATTTTCGGCGCTTTGGTAGGTGTCGTAGTAGGCAGCCAGGCCCTTACAGACTGACAGACCCAGAGACACAAGGCCTGTCACGCTCGCGGCTAACCCGATAGCCTCAGCCATAATTTCGGTGGCAGAACCTGTCTATTAATGCGTCTTCTGTTACAGC
The DNA here is from genome assembly GCA_030779165.1 of Fusarium sp. MBC 441. Taxonomy (NCBI): domain Eukaryota; kingdom Fungi; phylum Ascomycota; class Sordariomycetes; order Hypocreales; family Nectriaceae; genus Fusarium; species Fusarium sp. MBC 441. The sequence continues at coordinate 350,972 of JAPFTC010000142.1, forward strand.
TGAAGCCTGGCCATTGATGAGATAACCGCGCTAGAAGATAGAGGCTGTCGATTTCGTTCCCTTGGAAAACACAAGTTGAAGACGCAAGAAATAAAGGTTACAGTGCGGCTGAGAGAGCGGGGCGAGTCAGACATTGCGTGTGTGAAGACAACCTGCAGGTTGCAGGGGTTCAATCCAATCACAATTATGGTCTCTCTTCAGGCCTCACCGGGAAGCGTGTGTGTCAGGTATTCGCTCGTTAAAAGGCAAGACCAGTTATCCGAACGCAGATCTTCACCCCTTGAGCTGCTATGGTCACATCTCACACGAGAGGATTACCTAGGGGCCAGAGCTGAGGCGAGCTGATGGGCGGATAAATTGAGGTTGACCTGTCGGCTGAGAAGACTGTAAAAGCAGCGATCTACCACGCAACTGTCAGAGAGCCGATAACAGTAGTGCCTTGGCATTTTGGGGCTGTGATTCCAATTCTACTTTGCGTAACTCAGCTGCCTTTCCTGCCTCCAATCAGTAACCACGCCACAATGCATGGTCCAGTGAGCAGCAGGCTGCCTTCAAGGTCTTACGCTGGCTTTATTTCTAGAGGCAAGGCGCCAAAATGAGAACTCCAATTGGCCAACTTGTTCAGCGCCTACCCGAGTTTCTTGTTGCCTTTGGTTCACAGCCTGATTTTGACACGGGGTAAGATTTTGAACAGATTCCTTTTTCCTCTTCTCTTTCTCAGACGACACCAAGCTTAACAACATGACGCGCTCATCTGATTCAATTCAAACCGTCGAATGGAGGTGCCTCAAATGCCGAGCCATTCCCTGGGATTGCCAGCAGTGGGAGCTAAATCCCACGACAGCGCTCCTTGAGCGGGATTTACAACTGCAACTTGACCACCATGACTCCTCAGTCGCATTGGAGGCCTCAGCTGCTGCTGGATGTGGTCTCTGTATCAACCTGAGAGCCCGCGTCCTCCACTGGCTATCAGACCGAGATGAGCTACCCAGTGGCCAGTGCAAGCTCTGGTTCCATCGAGGTGTCGACATTCACTTCCAGATCGGCGACAACTATCGTCATGATGTTTTTGAAGCCTTGGTGAGGTCGAAATCAGCTGCTTGGCTTCCTGAGTGGGACGATACGCCTGGCCCCGCGCCGTCGCCAAAATGTGAGAACTCACAGAGACAACTTCATCGATCCTGGCTAATACTATACAGCGTTTTTGCCAGAAACGGCAGACGATGACCTAGAAGCCCTCATGCGAGACTCTATAAAGCCATGGTTCAACGACTGTGTCAATGGTAATCGACTTCACCGCAAATGCAGGTACAAGTTCAAGATGGACGAAATAGGTGCCATGCCGAAGCGCCTGATCGACGTTGGAGACGGCCAAGACCCCAAAGCGAAGCTAGTCATATCGGAAAATGAGTTTGGTCAAGCTCTTACCGAAAATGAGCAGGTCAGATATCTGATTCTCAGCTATTGCTGGGGCAGTGGCAATGATCCGGCAAAGACAACCCGGGCCAATCTAACCAGTCGTCTAAATCACATTGACGAGTCAGTGTTGCCAAAGACTATCCAAGACACTATCAAGGTCACCCGGCTTCTTGGATTTCGATATCTTTGGGTTGATGCACTTTGTATCATTCAGTCTCACGCCGGTGACAACTACCAAGACGACTTCAAAGCCGAAGCACCCAAGATGGGAGCCTACTACACCAACGCCGTATGCCTCATCTCGGCACTCGGTGCCCCGGATAGCAGCACGGGACTGTTTGTTCCCCGGCCAGCACATCGGTACCCAACTTCCAGCTGCGTCATCGGCTTTGACACACGTACCAACGAGTACATCCACCTCCCGCCGTCAAAGCGAACTCTCGCAGACGAATTTGACGCGTCGCCACTTCTCAAGAGAGGATGGTGTTTCCAGGAGCGCCTTTTAGCCCGCCGTACCATTTACTGGTCTAGAAACGGCGCGTTCTGGAATTGTATCGGCGACAACGCAACCAGATCAGAGTTTTCCACTCGCTGTGACGAATTTGCGACTGATTCCAGAATCTCCAACTCGTGCGTATTTCATGGCGTCCAAGGCCCTACGGTGGGTTGGGGACTACCGTGGGAGCCGTGGATGAATTACATCCATGAGTACAGCGCCAAGGCCTTCTCATTCGCCAAAGATCGTCTCGTCGCGGTCCATGGCCTTGGAAGCCGACTTGTGGCCATACATGGGGGCGAGTACTTTGCTGGCGTGTTCAGTAGCCACATCTCTTGGGGAATCATGTGGGAAGCTGATCCCGAGAACGACGACAGGAAGAAGCTGGACTACTTCCCCAGTTGGTCATGGGCATCCTGTCAATCTGATCTGGGAGTCATCATCACCGATACGACTAAACCCTGGATTGAGTGTGCTACGTTCAGAGGTTTCCCGGCTGTGCAGGATGCTCTCAACTTCCAGCCGCCTGAGAAGAGAATGCTTCGACTTAATGCGCCGCTTCTAAAGTTCAAGCCAGGTCAGTATCAGCATGGGACGCACATTTCGTACGATTTCGAAGTTTCAGGGGTACAATTCAACGCCTACTATACTTATGATACATTGGGCTTGGTACCGACTGCTCAAGAAGATCTCTGCATCCTCATCATTCTCCTTGGAAGGGTCCAGAAGGGTATTTTGCTTCGCGCCAAAGGAACTATGTATGAACGTGTTGGTTACACTTCCCTTTATTACATGGGAGGATCAAAGGGATTCAAGGAACTAAGCTTCTGGGATGGCTTCCAGGTCGACATAGAGATTATATGACCATGTGCCGTCGGGTTACAGACATTTCGCAGCTCATGTAGGGACGCGGTTCTACACTTCAACAAGCCTTTTATGTACGGAATTGGCTCACTGAAGACAAATATTCCGATTGGGTATAAATAATTTGACCACCTACCACAGAGCACGTCAATGTGTCATCGTGGGTGACGAGACCAGTAAGAAGGGCGAAGCTCAAAGTTAATCTAGAACGCATGGAAACCCCGTTCTTTCCTCCCTTATTGCTGTTCACAGCAAGTCTGTCCGTATTAAAATACGGAAAAGCTCATTTAAACTGTTAGAGGGACGCGGATTTCCTCTTTGTAGCTCGTCTCATTGACATGTGTAGGTTGGTATTGTTGAAGCTACCACTTACCCTAGAGCACTTTTTGAGTTTATGCAACCTTATCTACCCTTGCATAGAATGCATAGCATTACTAATGCATCCCCAGTTCGGCTTCACGTGAATGTGCAAGGGTGCAACTCGTCTAGACTCTTGGCACTTGTCTCAATTGGACGAAGCCAGGGAATAGCTTTCCGGGGGAGATAACGATGATATTTATGAGAGGTCAACAATGGTAAGCAACTTGACTACGATATGTTGACTCGTCAAGATAACTCCATCTCTAAGAATTGTGTAATCGACTAAAGGACACGTCGTAAACAAGACTCGGCCAAAATACCGCAGACAAGCTGTGCGCCGGAACACTCGGCACTTTTTCTTGCAGTCCAAGATATGTGTCTAATTCCCTAGTCTCCCATTGGTCCATTCCTCCCGAGGTCAGATCTTGCAGGTTTTCTGCTGCAAGCCACCGCCCAACGTCATAACTGTGTCTTGGGTTGCGTGCCGGCTGGTCCGGGGGGTCGCGTATAAAATGGTTTACGTAGCCCTTGGGGAAAAGTGGCAAAAACAAAACATCGCGACGGTAATCGGGAGTTGAGACGGCCATGGCGACACCATTTTGGGGACCTCAGACTTCATATCTGAAGTAGGTATTTGTATCCACTGAGATTGTGGCTTTGCTAACTAGCGTCTACAGCTTCTGCGAGGAGGTACTTGATTCAGGCGTTCATCATCAAGATAGAGCTCTAACGTGTCTTTCCACGCTCCCAGGATTATGTCGTGACGCGGTACATCGCTGAATTCGTAAACACCCTGAGCAGTCTCACCTTCGGTCCGTCGGTCCCATCCGAAATCCGTAGACAACTCGCTCACACCGTGTAGTCGCCTACGGCATCTATGGCTTGTCCCGATCTTCAAAATCCCCTACGGTACCACGATGGATCTCATACTGTGGGCTAATCGGTGTGGGCATATGCTCAGCCGGATACCATATGACCATGAAGTACCACACTCAGATGTGTAGGTTCACATTGCCTGCTTATCTTTAACTCTTCTGACTGTCTGATAGCTGATGAGCTGTCGATGCATCTCCTCACAACGCCGCTTATGTATCGTCTCCTCACCTTCAAGGCAAGCCCACAGAAGACCAAGTGGATTGGAATAATCCTTGGCTCACTCTTTACTATTGTCATGGTAACCCATATGGTCATGGATGAATTCCTATTGCATGCCACGACATTTGGCCTGGGAGTCTACATCATTGCGACTCGCAACCTCAAGTTGATTCCTCAGCAAGTACCAGACCCAGAAGTCCGAAGGGCAGTTCGGAACGTTGCCCTGCTTGGAGGCGGTAAGCTATCTTGTCTCGTAAAAAACTCACGAATGCAACTGACGTTAAAGTACAGGATTCTTTCTCCTTGGATACATTGTGTGGCTGATAGATGACTGGGCGTGTCATCACCTTATTGATGCGAGACGCTCAGTCGGCATACCCGTTGCGTTTCTCCTGGAGCTGCACGGATGGTATGTTCCGCTCTTATACTCTCGTGGTCTTTTATTCGTCGTTAACAGCAAACAGGTGGCACGTTTTCACGGCTATTGGAGGGTACATCGGCGTTGCGATAGTCGATCTGGTAACTTCAGGCGAAGTAACAGAGGATCCTATAGATAGCTTTGCGTGGCCTATCCCTTTCGCAGCCAGGCTTGTCACTGGACCAACAAAGTCTGCAAAGAAAGTCTAGGATGGAAAAGGGCTTTAACGAAAAGGAAGCAAAAGCTCCAGATTATATCTGCTTGCCTCTGTCCTGAGTCCCAACCCCAGTTGTTGAGATGGCAGTGGGAGTAAAAAAAACACCTTCCCAGGTTATTCTTCGCCGTTATAGGAGCACTGTACGAAATTGTGCTTTAACTATGCGTAGCCTACCACATGCCGAGTAAATAGTAGCCAATCATCTTATATAAACTGGCAGGCATAAATCGGCCAGTCACTCGACTGTGTGGCGTCTTTACCCTGGCCAGTCACACCCTGGCTGCCAAGACCGGGCGAGCATCTCTCAACTTGGGCCACAGTGTGTATTATATCACTCTTTTCAGTTTAAAGAAGTAATGATCCGTTTTGGAATCTATATGGTAGTTCTAGGATAGGAGTCAATTTTGCTTAGCAGACATGGCCTCTTATATATCCTAACAAGCTATGAACGATAGTATGCCTAGTCGAGATATCGATAAGTCCACCATCCACGATTGTTGAGGTCCACGAGACCAACGCCCAATGCATCTATGCTGATTACTAGGCGGAAGATTGTTGATTTACAGACAATGGTCTGGGTTTCCATCTGGTCTTCCCCACCAAGTAGGAAACGGCCTCTCCTTTCCGCTTGCACCAAAGACTGCAAATGAAAGAATAAAGATGATGATCTGAGATCCTCCATCTAACGCAGCACCGATGAGGTAGTTGTATTTGTTGTAAATGTTGGGAAGCCGGCGTCGGAGATAAACCTGCGAGAAGATACCCACCGCAATCGACGACCAGATCCAGGAGGTGATACCAAAGTAGGTTGTGGCGCCAGAGTACGAAGCAATAATGGCCGTGTTAATGGGCCAGTCTTTGGCGCGCGGGAACACCTTGATGAGACCCCAGTGCGCAAAGGGCAGTGCAAGACCAATAACTAGACCGAGAGGAACAATCAGATAGCGACCATCCTCGCCATAGATCTGCTTCGCCATTGCCCATGTAACAGCCTGCGAGTTGAGACTCTGCATCGTTGAACCGCTCCAGACGTTGTTACCAACCGGGTCCAGCAGAATCTCCTTCTGGTTAGTGACAATGGTGGTCATGACAACGTAGTTGAGTGCTGCGCCGAGAAGACTTCCGTAGATCTGGGTGGCAAACATGACTCTATGCGGAACCTTAGTATACTGTCCAACCTTGAGCCAGTTGGAAAGGTTGACTGCCAAGAGAATGACTTGGTGGGACCAGCTGGCAAAGTACAGGTTTGCTAGAGGTCGACCGGGATGAACAACACCGCCTATCATCTTTGATAGTGCGTTGGTCCCAACTCCCGTTCCATAGAGTCCGTAGAGAATGCATGAGAATGGGGCGATGAAGCATCCCAGAAGAAGAGCGACAACGAAGCCCCAGGCTGGAAGAGTCGTCTCACCCTTAGTAGTGACCACGATGCCAGCGATAAAGCAAAGTACAAAGAGCACAATGTACCACCACATTGGTACCTCTTTGTACTTAAGCATGCCTTGATAATGAGGATCGGGCTGAGTCCTGCTGCGAGCCTGCTTCCAAGCCAGAAGCATGTCTTTGCCGTAAAACAGGATGACGTGGGTGATCAGTGCACCAATGGCCAGATTCATCGTGAAGTATCCCCAGACCGTGCTGGAAGTCATGTAGGGCAAGCCGATCTGCTCGAGTCTGTCAAAGTCGATGGTGCCGTGATCATTGAGAATAGTTGTACTATCGAATCGGGTTCCGTTTTCATGGAAGAGAGATGTCGACATGAAGGGGAATTTCTTTGCGCTCCAGGCATTGCCATAGTACAGAGCAAGCATTGCAATGTACCAAAAGAAATATCCAATCCAAGTGTTGAGCTGCTGCTTGAGAGGAAGCGAGAGGAACTGACTCTGGATGTACTGCCAATCCAGGGAAATGTTGAAAAGACCCATGCCCTCGTTGCCAGAGGCTCCTCCAAAGACGGTGGTGAAGATTGTGCGGGTGTGTTCAGGTGCTTTCATTGATGCAAGGCAAAAAACGGAGATGCCTCCAAGCCAGGGCATAACATAAGCAGGGAAGATTTCCCAAACGGCAGCGATGCCAAGGGCCCAGCCGAACTTGATGAGGCGGTCTCTGTTGGCCTTTTGATCGAAGTGGAGGTTCTGATAGAGAACCACCTGTGGAAGGGTAGACCAGTATACCATCTCGGCGGGGTAGACGATCAATGGCCGTAAAACTCCAGCCAAAACAAATCCGCAGAGGGAGATGGAAAAAGTTGCGAGAACTGCGGTAAGGGCAGTAACGCTGCGATTATAGAATAGTCGTTCAACACCGTAGACCTCGACTCCGGACAGGCCATTGTTTCCGGACGAGGCGATAAGAGCGGCGACGACATGCTCCTTGATTTTGAAGGGCTGGCCAAAGTTGAGGAATCGGAGGATGCTCTGAACCCAAGGAGACTTGAATCGATCGGGGCGAGGAGTTCCGAGGGCCCAGGCTTGGCCAAAGATGTAAACGAGAACTACATGGATATCCGGGTTAGACTGCGAGGTGCCACAAGGTGGGGAATAACGCACGCTGCAGAAAGACTGCAGAAACCTGCATTTGAGTTGGCTTAAAAACGTAGAGCATCGTAATGACGCTGGAAAGAGCCGTGAAAAGGGTACCCAAGATGATAGCGCGAAAGGTCAAGGAGGGATCCCCGTCATCACGGTCTGAAATCAAGTACTTGGATACATCCATGCCTGTTCATACATGTCAGCAGCAAGTCAAAAAAAGACACCACACAGAAAGTTACCATTCCGAATGACAGGATGTCCTTTGATATAAACTGTATCTTCATCGTGTTCGTCGTGGAGTTGATGAACCTCGTGGTCCTGGTCATCCTTGCTTTTGGAAGAAAGGTCCGGCGATGACGGTTCCTCGGGCACGAACGTGCCCTCCGTGGTTGCAACAGGAGTGGGCTTTATGCCCCCATCAGGGCTGACGTTGTTCGACATGGTGTTACCTGTTTGTTAAGGTAGATGTGTAATCGTTCAGAAAGGCATGAGATTCAGTGGTCTGTGTTTACAGTTGCAGATCCAGAAAAGTGGAAGAACACGAATGGAACATGGCAACTCTATAAGTATGATCGACGAATCTAACATTGCCCCCAACCCATCATACATCGGACCCATCAAAAGGACCAAACCTGTACAACCGATGAGTTCGTGATCGAAATGGCGTGACCCACGGACCAAACGAACGGCGCATGCACCAAAGGACATCCACCCAGGAACAACGTGCTTTAGAGGATCTTGACCTGATCAAATCCTTCCCGATTAATATTAACAGAAACTTCTGTTTAGAGGCAAACCAACACGCGATGTCAACTTCAAACTGCGACGCTGGTTAAAAAGGCAAATGGCGCAATATAACTGGGGCATGTCGAAGTGCACAGAAGTTCCAACCCGACCCAATAGGCTAAAATGCGGTTTGGCATAGTAGACCGATACCCGGCAACGACGGCAATTTGACGGGGATTTTTAATACAAAGGAACCAGTCGGTTGGGAATTGATTTGCAATACGAACCATGATCCTTGGTTGCACGTCAATTTCGGAACCAACGTTGCAAAAGATCTTGTCTTTTTATGGAGATGATCTTCGCCGTGTAACGTTGGTGTCGTCGGCGGGCCATTGAGGCTCTCGTGTTACCATGTTGACAGCGGCTGGGGCCAAGTTCTAGTAGATTGACCTTCCTATAAAGGCTTGGCAAGATGTGGGTGAGTCCATTTTCAGATCTGGCTCGAGACCTCATTGGCAATCCGAATTCTTGACTTGACGAGAAAGGTATGGCGTGGAAAGGCTTAGGAAAGAGACAATAAAAACTCGAAACGTTCATTAGGAACAGAAATTACTGAACAGTTGCGTAAGAACATAGCAGTATTATTTCAGTCTCTATCAAGGAGCGAGAGCCATTCCCACAACACACATGACCGCCACTGCGAACACAAAAGCCCCTTTTGGTTTCAAACTACCAGCAGCATTCGGTGGGAACTCTGCCTCTGGCTCACGACTGCTCTGGGTAATGTTGCTGGGAGCCAGGCATATGACTTCGGCAGAAGCCTTGCCGTCAGGGAGTCGGACTGACAAAAGGATTGGAATAGGTTGTTGGACGCGCAAGTCATAAACCTCGAACGAGTCCCTCTCTGCATCAGGAGGAACAAGGCCACCCCCAGATAGCTGAAAGGTTTCGTAGTCGTCGGGCAGTGTTACGCCTGGAAGCTCATCAACTGAGCAGTTGGAACTTGAAAAGTTCAGAGGAACGGCTAAGACGTGATTGTTAGCATCCACGCAGCTAATATCAATGGACAAGATAGCTTACAGGTCCAAATGTTGATCGACTCCCCACAGGCCTCAGCCACGTTTGATGGCGCTGACGGGCATTCCCCATCCTTTGCGGCTGAGACGCTTCGCAGCGCCTTTTGGCAATCTTCACTTAGTATGCCGTTGCAAGATAGTTTTGCACTGTTGTCTTCGGCATCAGATGTCGCGTTTTGGCCTTCCATTCGGTACGTGCAGACTTGAGTCCGATTGCCATCCCTTGTACCAATGAAAGACTCCGGTACGCTAAGGAAGACACCCAAGTCTTGGAGAGTGTTCCATTCTGAGCCGTAACGCGTGTTTTCTCGACGGGAATCTTCCATGGTCAATGAAAGGTGCCAGGGATTTTTCTCAACAAAAGTGACTGAAGTATCTCCGGTCGCGTTAAACGTGACATTACCAGCATTGATTTTCCTGACTGAAGCAGGACATTGAGCTGTAACAGGCAAAACCACGTAAACGGATGCCGCTGCGGCGAAAAGGAAGCATTGTGAGAAAACCATGGCTGCAAATGTGTGAAGAGAGGAGATGAAATTGCGTTGGAGGATGAAGGTGCAGTCTCTCCCTTCTGATTCAGCTTATGTAGGGCCCCAGCCTTCCTTGCAACCAACAATTCCCTCCCAACTTGTCCAAACAGCGATGATCCTACCAACACAGCTCCTGTTTGCTCTTGGCATATCCATTGCCGTAAATTCTATGGAAAAGACAAATCCTCGCATGAAATGCGTGTTGGTGATCGTCCCACTGTGATGTCTTGGAATTGGCCATCAAGGTTCTCAAAGACTGATCATCTGGGTCTGGGTAATCTTGGCTGACGACATAGAGACTGTCTGTGACTGAGTAGGAATGTCGGAACTTAAAACAAAGAGCTTAATTATGTGTTTCATAGTCTTTGTTTCTTCATGCGCCCGGGTAACTCTTGTAGGAACTGTCGTCTAGGCCCTGTTTGAAGCGCTAGATTGGCATCCGTCGGGAAATCTAGATAGCGTTGACAAGTCTCCGAGAATGCTTGTGCCGATCACTTAATTCCCCGTGCTTCCTATTGACAAGGGTTCTTGACACGTCTCGTGTTTATTCCCTCTCCTGTCTCAGTTGCCTATCGCTTACTTCTCAAAGAAGAACAATCGGCGATGAATATTCCCCTTTAGCACTCTTCACCGCATAGGACTTTTCAAATCCAGCAATCGTGACATCATATTAGACGCGAGAGATTAAGAAAAGGGACGACAAAGGATCTTCACTGTCAGCTTCTTACGTCTAGACAACCCACGTGGTGCCGTGTTGGGATGCAAGCCATCGAAAAACCCGGATCATCGCGATATTTCTCAGTTTCGGGAAGCTCCTTTCGAAACTTCCCGAGGACTTTTGAATATACCCAGAAAACAACAAGGTTTTACTCGAAACAAGTCGGCGCAAGGTCTTGGCTGCCTCAAATCCCTCTTCTCTCACATATGCGCTCCCATTCACAGCCGAGTTGCATGTCTCAGTTTAACGAGGCAGTACCGTTCCAACTTGGGGAGAATCTCAGCCTCTTTGCCCTATCAAGTACTCAGGATGGACTCGCCAAGCAGTATTCTCGCAAATGATTTTCGAGATGTTATCTGCATTCGATTCTGAAGGAATAGCTCACCCCCCAGGATCCGGCCTCCCCGAGTCCCCGACCATCCGAACAACTACCAACAGGATCGTCATAGTGGGCTATACTCGTGAATGCATCTTCATCCTTCAGAGCGCAAGGCATCGAGGATCTCAGGATGCCTCTTTGACGTCTGTGGCGGATGACGTTTGAAACAGAAGACGAAGTAATGGGACGATTTGGGAGAAACGATGCGATCGAGGGCATTTGGGGGAGATTTTATCGAGTATAAAGATGGCTGACTCTTCATGATAAGAGCTCAGTCCAACAAGCAGCAAGCCATCTCCGTACACAAAGTCACCCGAGAAACAATAGTGCACTATCACCCCTTACCCCTTTTTTTGCCTAACAGAAACACCGATTGTTCATCATGTTTCTTTCCAAGACGTCTCTCACCTTCCTCGCCATTACCCACGGTCTCGTCGCGGGAAGTCCAATGCCCCAATCTGACGGCGAGTTTGATGGAACCCGCCCAAAACCCGGCATTGAATGTGACGGACTGATTCAGCCGTCCTACAAAGACTGTGCGCCACCTTGGTTTCGAACCATGAAGCATAATTACTGACTCAGCCAAAGGCCGAAGCATCATTGACGGCAATGTCTACTTCGGCAATGGCGACGAGCGTGATGTCTGCGTCAATCAACGTGCCTGTCGCATTTTCCGCGAAGGCAATTGCCGCATCTCGTTCTGCAACAACGAGGACAAGGAAGTTTGCGACTCCAGCAAGGAATGGGGACGACGCACTAGCGCCATCATTTCTTACTGTGAGCCTGATGACGGCGGCGGATATGAGTCTCCCGCTGAGCCCAAGCCCTGGACCGAGGTTGCCATCAGGGCCAACACAGATTGGAAGGCTGCCATGAAGGCGGCCTCGACTGGAGGCGTGACTGAGGAAGTTATGACCCTTGATGAGAATGAGGCAGAGGTGAAGCAGATTGAGGAAGAGCAGACAGCTAAGCACGCTTTGCACGCTCGGGTAAGTCACTGCACTGGCCTCTAGCTGAGCTAAGCTAATATGCCGACAGGACGACGACAGTTTTGAAATCACAAACCGCCGGAAGAGCATCGAGAGACCTGGAGCTCAAATTGAAATGACCGACCGTCTGCCCAACGGCGGCAAATGGGTTGCCTCAAAGAGCAAGACCGAGACTGTTGGCATCACGGCCTCTGTCAGCCTCGGAGGCTCACTCTTTGATGTCATGACAGCTGAGATGGGTCTCGAGGTTTCTTCCAGCTACTCTGTCACCAGCGGGACAAGCATTGAGATCCCTATCGAGTGTGAGGGCAATCAGTCTGGTGTTGTCGTCTGGTTCCCCCTATTCGACTACTACGCGGGCAAGTTCCAGCCCAGCGGTGATGCTGGATCCATCTGGGTTCCCCTTGACTCTGAGACTTCTACAGGTAACTTCCGCGTCCGTTGTCTCGGCGATGCCTAATCGACAAGTCGGGGATTTGTTCAGTGGGGGTCAACCCCGGGATGTGCTGGAGTGAGGGGGGGCTGCGCAAGAGGTTCCACAGTGACAAGACACATTTGTCATTAGGTAGCTAAAGATGGATCGCAAGTGTAAACGACCGAGATGTATGGTAAATCTACTCGACAGAAAATCTCTATAGATTACCTTGATCATGAGGTTGATGGTCGGAGAAATGCAGACGGATCTCTTCACGTTCTATGGACAATTGCCCTGATATCTACCTTAAGGACCGTAATTTCTTATTGAGAAGCCTCGAAGGTCCGTCCTTACAAAGATAGAAGTCAATCATTTCCTTAAACTACTAAAATCTCTCTGACGGGTGACCATGAAGTTGACATGGAGTTGACAAATGAGATCACGCCAATCGGAGATGACGTAAAAAACCACTCGGAGAAAACTCTTCATTCAACTCCGAGTCACATTTCCGATCCGATCCACACAAATATCCGAGACCTTCACTTCGTACGCCAAACTCTTCCTCCGACTACCTCGCCCTATCTATCAACTCCGATCGTCATGACGCACGATTCGACCATAAGCACTCCTAGTTCTCATACAGCGGATCGACAGCTGAAGCGCCGGCCGAGGAAGCCACTAAGCTGTGAGCCCTGCAGACACTCCAAACTCCGATGCGACCGTCAATTGCCATGCTCGACGTGTTTGCGAAGGGGCTGGCAGGCCTCATGCTCATACGCGCCTTCGAGCTGTCGGCGCGCACCTCAACGGCGTCGAAATCTACTTGCCGTCGATCGGCCTTCATCTCAACCTCTGCATCAGCCTTCCGAGATATCGGAGCCGGAGGGGGAGTCGGTCTTGCCTCGAAGTCAAAGTCCGGAGGCAATCCAGAGCCGATGGGATGCCGTCCTATGTCGGCCGCCGGTTGAGCCGACTCCCCCAGCTCCCACGGATGTCCCCTTCACCTTGTCCTTTGGCCCGAGCAAGCCAGTCACCGAACTTCTTCGAGTGCTGCCGCCTGACCCAGTCTGCGAGTACCTTGTCACCCGTTACTTTGCGACCCTATCCCCACTGTTCCACATTCTCCATGGCCCGACGTTCCAGAAGCAGTACTGGGCGTTCTTACAAAATCCTCAACAGGCGGATCTCTCATGGCTGGCACTTCTCTACGCCATTTGCGGATTGACTCTGAAGACTGTCCCTCCCACAGATCCCGGTCTTTCAGAGCTTTGGGAAGACTCGTCTACACCCCGGGATCTTTCCGGTCTATCACTCAAGTGCCGAGAGGCTGCCATGATGTGTCTTTCACAGGATCAATTTCTGGTCCGACACAATCTCAACACTCTCGAGGCACTGCTGATCCTGATCCACACCATCGCCAACACCGAGGGTGCTGAGTATGGCTGGGTACTACTTGGAAACGCGTTGCACATCGCCATCGCTCTCCGCTGCCACAGTAATGGCGATGCCTCCACCTTCATCGAAAGAGAGCGGCGTCGACGCTGCTGGGCAGGCATCTTGATTCTTCACACTGATCAGACACTTCTCTATCGAGACATCGACTTGTCGTCTCTAGCCAACATGAAAGCCACGATGCCAGCCGACGCCAATGACGACGAGATACAAGAGCATGCCATCTTGACACCACCAGCTCAGGCTTCATCACGTCGGGTTACACACATGTCGCTCATCAGGTTTCACTTTCAACTCTTTCAACTCTCAACGCGAGTTCATAGCCATGTGTCTGGCCCCAACCAACTGAACGAGGCCGCACTTGGTCCATTTGATGCTGAGATATCAGCGCAACAACAGCAGTGGGACTCGCTATATCTCGTCAATGGCGCGAGAAGCATCTTGGATACTGCGGGTTATGCCCATTGGTGCATCCTGCAGACTTATGCCCATCAGCTCTATCTGCTTCTCCATCGACCATTCCACCACTCTCGGTCGACTCGGTTTCGACCCGAGTCAAGAGACAGATGCGCTCAATCCGGCTTGGCGTTACTGGACATACACCGTCAGTTTTTCCAGCTTCCGAGATTGAAGTGCTATCGCTGGCTCGTCAACGGCACAGTTAGCTGCAATGCACTCCACGGAGCTGTTGCTCTCACTTCGTGCTTAATAGATATGCCCAACGACGCCGACTTTACAGAGCACCTGGCTGTGATTGATGCTGCTGTGGTTCGCTTAGAGTACTTGAAGAGAAAGAGTCCAGCTTGTTCACATATTTACCCCATCTTGCGCTGCCTACAGTAAGTCACGCACGACTCACACGTATCGGCACGAGCTAATGACTTTAGATTACGCTTGTCACGAGCCTCACCGCCATCTCCAGCCAGAGAACTAGCTGAAAGCAGATTTGAGGACTGGGTTAGCAATGTTGACTGGTTCAGGCCCGATGCAATAGATTGGGTAAGCACATGGTCTTCTCTTCTCTTCATATCCGGATACTAACCCCACCAGGACTTTTGGGATGGAGACTTTTCTACTCCCCAAGCCGACGATGACCTTACGGCTACCACTTAGAACAAACCAGGGGCTCATTTCCATTCATAACCTAATACAGATGTTTTAGGCGAATTGATATATCGTTGTCTGTTCATTTTGTCTAGTTCCAAAAAATGCACTGGCCTCTTGGCCATTTGGGTATCCAAACGTCTATGATGCATCCATCTTCTGGTCTAGTCTTCCTAAGTCCAAATCTCGTGCTCACAGTCTGCTGTAAGCTGGAGGAGCATCCACAATAATCTCGTACTGCCTCTCTCCCTCGTCGACCTTGCAATACCTCGGTGGGGCTTGAATGCCTTCTGACAGAGACTCAAGAGCACCCTTAGTGGTCTGATCGTTCTCCTGTACGAAAGCGCCCCAGCCGTTGATTGGTAGCTCTGGGGAGACAAACAACATTATCGGCAGTGACGTTTCGTACTATGACCTCCGTCAGTCAGGAACCTCATGACAAGAACAAAATAGCTTACCTCTGCTTCATTGTCGCCCTCTTTCAGGGTTACAGCAAAATGCATTGTGTGACTGATGGCAACGCCACAAACATCTAGGTCTGGCGAGCACTTCCTTACCACCTTTGGTAGTCTCAAACATTGTTCCCAGGTTTGAACTTGCTCATCTTTGTGGCTCAAATCCAGTGCCCATTCTTCCACGAGCCTTCGTCCTTCATAGGACGCAACACCATCGTCCAGTGTCTTGTGATGTTCGTATAGACAAAACTTTGCTCTTGTTACTTGGACCCCATCCTCAATTTTAGCCAAATCTGCGTGAATCGGGATGAGGCCTCCGAGAGCGATAGCCTTGTGGCCCAGTGAGACGCTGTGCTCGATCTTTCCAAGCCATTTTCCTTGTTCGGTGACAGGATCCATCAGCTCGTAGGCAGAGAGCGAGGGTAAACGAATTATTCGGATAGGAATGAAATCTTGGAGTGTCTGTGAAGAATCCTGATGGATGGTGAAAACGTCCAACCGATAAGTGTTGGAGCAACGCGGGCAACCCCTGAAAGACTCCTCTTGATGACCTTGGATGAACACCTCAAAGGGCCATTCATAGACCCTTACAGACCTGGATAATTCGCTAGGTTGGCCTTCAACCAGGAAAGAGTCCCATTCGTGCACGACTGATGCTTCCACTTTTGTTTCATCACCTAACCCTGTTTTGTGATCCCTACAGCATGTTAGCTTTGTCTCACAGAATAACATATTTGTCCCGACATACCAAAGAGAAATTTGGCGGGACAGTCTTAGTTGAACACCCTTGACACTTTCACCTTCACGGACAGACAGAGTGACTTTGCCTCGGAGGTACTGTCCAACAGCTTCTTCACCATGCCCACGAAGAAATACATAGTCACATTCTGGCCTTGAAGAGGTTTAGCACTTGGTCCGATGTTTCATGTTTGGGTGCTACCTTATTCTGACACGAACTGGGGGCGTCCCAGTAATCCGAGCCAAAAGAGAGCGCATGAAAGGAATTGATAAGAAAAATGCGACGTAGGCGCGATGTCTCGCCGAGGATGATACCGTAGGGAGCTCTAACGTGACGCTGTAATCGGAAACGTGATTGGTCTGGTGCTCAAGGTCCTCAAGGGCAACGTCTGCTTAGGTGGTTGACTTGTGTTCTCGGTCAGGTGAAATTACGATGTGTTGATTGCAATATTTAAAAAACATCTTGGGGCTTAAACTATTTATTTAAGCGTCTTCACCGAAGAGTGGATAACTGTTACCTCGTCGTATCTCAATTCTTCACCGTCTGATGATCTCCGTGAGTCTCCGATTGGAGTGGGGCCGTGACAAAGCTGTCGGAGTCGGAGATGTGTGGGCCTCCCTCGGATCGGAGATGCGATCCTATCGGACTTCTGCAAGCTGACACGATGCGTTGTCTAGTCACGGGACGGTTACGGAAAACACCGCTGATGTTACTCTACCTACCGTCTCATCAATCCACTATTTGTCGTGCTCTATTACTAAGTGCCCAACTTCTCCCACGATATCTATCCCGACTTCTCAAACACCCAAGCTGTGGGCCCAACGAGCGATACCGACCCACGCCATGTCGACACGACCGAACCGATCGATACACCATCTTCCAAATGCTTGAGACGAAAGTTATGAAGATCGTGGAGGAAGTCCCGAACGTCCAAGACTCGATGAGCAGGCTTCAGCTGGCGACCCTTTGCCTTGCAAGCCTGCTAAATGGCTTCAACGACGGGAGTTTGGGCGCAATACTCCCATACATGGAAAGGTGTCTTCCCTTCATTTCATTAGAACATTTACATGGGAGCTAATAGTATTCAAGGGACTACGACATCGGATATGCTGTTGTTTCACTCATCTTCATCGGACAAGGCATCGGATGCCTCTTTGCCGCGATATTCCTCGACGACCTCTACCCGAGCCTTGACCAAGTCGACGTTTTCAGGATAGCAAATATGGCTGTCGTTCTGGGCTATGTCTCGATGGCGGCAGCAGCGCCGTTCCCCTTGATCCCTATTGCGTTTTCCTTCGTTGGTTTTGGCGCGGCGATCAACAAGATTCTCGGAAAGGCCCTTTGCTCCCACTTTCCGAACCAATCCTGTTTGTCCGAAATTCTCTACGGGTGTTATGGCATCGGCACCACAGTCAGTCCCCTAGTCGCGACAGCTATGGTGACAACCGAGGGTACTCAATGGAGCTGGTTCTATATCATCAACTTGGGTCTCGCCATTACGGTTCTTGCTCTTTCTTTGTGGTCGTTCCGATGTTACAAAAAGAGCCCAAACACGGATTCCAGAGATGTGGAGTTGACATCAGATATAACTATTGGAGGAATTCACCAGACTCTCTGCACGAGAACAGCTCTACTTGGTACGATCCTTATCTTGGCCTATCGCGGCGTGGAGGCTTCTATATCCGGCTGGACTATCGCTCTTCTCATCGACACCCACGTGGGGAAGCCTGAGTTGTTGGGATACGTGTTGGCTGGCTTCTGGGCTGGCATCGCCGTTGGCAAGTTGGGTGCATCCGACGCCGAACAACGATTCGGTCAAAAGTACTTAGTTTATGGATCGATTGTTCTGGCATCCGCCTTTCAACTGCTAGCATGGCTCATTCCTGATGCCAGCAGAACCACCATTGCGGCGTTCACTGTCGGTGCAATGCTTAGCCCGACCTATCAACATGCGGCAGCAATCTTTATTCGACCTATGGAGGAAGAGGATTCATCCAAGGCGATTATCACCATCACCGCCATTGGATGTCTAGGAGGCGCGATTTTCTCTTTTCTCACAGGCCTCCTTGCTCAAGTTGTCGGCACCGCTGTGTTGCATCCAGTCGTCCTTGCGCTGTTGGCCATTATGTTGATCTGTTGGTGGGGAATCCCGAGTGCAGATAAACGTTGCGGACTGCGTAAGTAGCTAGATAGGTAGTTTGCATGATGTAACTAAGAAAAGACTCTTTCGAGCTGTGAATTAGGTAGTGTCACATTCAGACAGAACATACAAAAAAAATCCAAGGGCTCCCACGACTTTCGCTAGTGACACAGCCAAAACAACGCTCCTTACACTATATTAGCTTTAAGCTTAGATTTCTCTATTTAGCATGCTTTGGCGCCATTAGTTAGTTCCCTGGAGCCAGTGCTCCGAGTCTGATATGGCGGAATCTTGAGTGACGCAACCGAGCAATTGCCAAGCCATGATACTGTATACGAGATGTTGTTGGCCCTTTGAGCTTCATTGAAGTGTTCACTTATGATTCTCTCAAGAAATTGAGGCTCGGAAGTTGTCCGTGGCTGTCCGCATTCGGAGAGAAGCCCTCTCGGACATGACATGGGAATTCTCGGAGATGTATTCGGGTCGGAGTTGCCAGATCTTCGGAGATGACCCGGCCGGAGTTACTTGATGGGGCGAACAGCCTTGCCGATTTGTGGAAATCCTCTAGTCAACATTTGCAAGAGGCAAGATAATCCCTGTAGTGTAAATATCTAACTCCGAGGTCCTGCTTTGTGAGAACCCGGTACCACTCTTGCAAGGAGTGCTGGTACGATATATAACTCAGAGGGAGAAGAGCATATTATCTACCTAGAACGCAAGCCGAGGCAAGATATTCCATCATCTAGTTTCCTACATTCTCCCATTTCATCATCAATTCAAACCAACAATGGCAATCTCACATTGCGTCTCAACAACCAGGTGCCAAGCCTCTTGGTCCTCGCCCCGCGAATTTGAACACAAACAAAAGGTGCAACCCGCTCAGGCGCAAGTGGGTGCTCCTGCTCATCTCGCACGAGCCCTCTATCTTCCAATTCACACCCATAATACATCCCATCTTCCTATATACGACATCTCCGAGCGGTACTTCGAAACACTCGGACCATTTCCACTTGGTGAAAGGAAGTACAAAATCGAGTTTTGTCTTCTCCTTAAACCCTGCGGTGACCATCCTGAAGACAACGCCAGATACCTTGTAGACATGGATTCAAGCGGTTTGCCTGCGACTATTCGAGATAGATGCATTGGGAGAGACCCGTTGGAAGTTGCGATGCAAGTTCAAAGTATAGAGTGCGAAACAAAACTTGCTGATGATTCTAGATCCTCTTCCCAGAGAGCAAAGGAGTTCTCGCTAACCATCCAGTCACCTACGGCTCGGCCCTACATTGGAGCAAGACTGGCATGTGCCGCACCCGTTGAACCAACTACGGATGACTTATCCAGGTGTCCAAGTCTGGAACTTAATGTAGGAGCATCAGTCTCCAAGAATGCCACGCGACCCTGTTCCTTCAAATGGCAGCTTCACATGAACAACCCTGGATCTTTGCGTTACGACCTAATAGACCACAACTGGAAACCCCGGGACGGTGAAAACGACTGCATAGTAGCAATTTACCATCACTGCGGATTCGAGAAAAGCCTACACGCAAACTTCAGCGAAGGGGTCATATTGCTTCCGGGTATGGAAGACCCTGTCTTGGACATTACCATTGTATCCTCACTACTAATACTATTACACTCGGTCCGGAAGCAAGGCACTGGGGTAAAGAAGTCGCGGGCCAAATCAATTCTTAGGAGATTCGCTGCTTAGTGTTATTTCAAGCTATTAAACCCCGGTCTTTGCATTTTCCTTAATCCATCACTAGTCGTTCCTTTTCTGGTCATCTCTCCAAGCCAACCATGCAATAATTAGTTGCAAGATGCCAACCACCAGTGACAAGAGACCCAGCAACACAGAGAGGAAAAGCCCTATAATAGCCACAGTCAACGCATTTCTCTCCGAAGTGTGTCTCTCAAACCATGAAACAAGAGAGTTCGTAGGCCTTGGTCGCTTCACCACGTCATGAAGTTGAGCCAACCGCGGTCCCCAGTATGTGAAGGAAAGGTCATCCGGAATAGGCCTCACGAACTCCACCCATGTTGCCTCAGGGTCAAACCCTTCGTTTTTGATCAATTTCTTCAATAGCCTCATGGATCTCTTGTTTCCGATGCTCGCCACTGGGAAGAGGATGCAGTGGATGGTGACGAGTGTTTCGAAGAGCAGCCGCGGCGGCAAAATTCCCCTATCTTCCATGAGTCTCGTCTCATGCCATTCTGGAGAGTCTTACAGCTCCAAACTTTCCTTGAAATCCATATCGAAATCGACGTTTTTACAGCGCTTGATTTGGCTTTGGAGGAACATGGTCTGGTGAAATACATGGAGAACCCGGTCCTTTGGATCGTAGAGCAGGTGGTCTATCAAGTTGTTGGTGGGACGTATCTTTATTTTGTTCCTCTTGACAAGCTTCCATGCTTTTAATGAGCTTCTGTACGGTATATCCCTCTTTGAATCCTGGTCAAGAGCCGTCATTGGGTTTGCGGTGAAAGCTTTCTCCAAGAAGTCGGCAAATCCTTGATTCGGTTCCCATTTTACCCTCATGGTGGTACTGGACTGAAAACCTTCGGAGTAGTAGTTCTTGGATGCGCAGTTAACCATGAACACAGCACTGATGACTGCTCTCGCTGCATACTCTTTCTCAGCGGGCCTAGCGTCTCGTCCAGAAAAGGCCAAATCGATAAACTTGTCGAAGGTCAATGTCGGGTTGCTCCTGAGTACCTGGACGCAGGATAAGACGTCTTTGTGAGACTTCAAAACGGGGCTCTCAATCTCAGTAACGGCGTCGCCAAATGTTGAAGGGCTGAGAACTGCATTGTAGTGCTTGAAGAACGCGCCGAAAACCGGACTAGTCGAGTTACTGTAGGACGGAACACCGAGAAGCTCGCCTACCAGCATATGTGCTTCTGCCTCGTCGCAGGAACGCATTTCGAAATGGATTTTCAGGCCAGATTTAGCAATTGTCCTCAATAGCAATGTTGAAAGAATTATGTGAAGACGAACACGGGTGCGGACCAAGAATCAGCCTTGGGAAGCACAGCCACCACCGACTTGATCAGCCGCGTCGATAGTGTGGCAGCATGCAGGAAGACGCGATGCGATAGGTTGACACGGCGGTCTCACCTTTCCTGATAAGACCACTTACTAATTTTCAACCTACCACTCATTTCTGTATCGAGCCTTGGCTGATTTTCCCTCCATCGACATCTTTCCCCCGCTCTATCAACAACGGTGCCGTCCTCGACATCGATGCCATAATAATTCGTATCCCGGGCTTTGGTCCACGTCTCTGATGCTGCCATGACCGCGAGTGAGAGTATCTCCTTGCTTGAATCAAGGAGGCTACTACATGTCCCGAAGAAGTTTAAGAATCTCACAGCAAGGTGAGAATCTTGGAAACGACTCTAAGCTTTGTGCGCATCTGACCCTGTGTTCTGTCTAGCGTATTTCGTAACGCTCTTGCGGAACCCCCACTGCCTTCTTCAGGCGTTCCCTGTGACTTGAAGTCCATACCGCATATCTCAGATGCCCAAAAGCAATCTGTTGCTTCAACGGCGAGGCCCAGCCCCATTGCGCCTCCAGATAACACCCAGAATCAAGAGCCAATTAACACTCCGGATGAGTCGGAATACCAAGAAAGCGGTCCTTTCCGAGATGCCGTCGAGCTGCCCCATGTTTCGCCAAAGATCTACATTTATCCTCACAGCGGATCAGAAATACCCGACACATTTCGGAGCCGTTTCCGCGAGGTGGTCAATCTTTTCAAGTTGAATACGGAGCAACACCCCCCCTTGAAAGCCCACTTGGAGCACATCGACTATGAGCTCAGAATGTGTGGAATATCAGCCCAGGAAGCCCATCCATCCATCATCGTCTTTTGTCGCCCCAGCGAGTTCAGCTGCTTGAGGTCACTCCTCAATAGTAAACACCTCAAGTTGCAGTACTGTCTACGCAAGTCCTCACCAAAATATTCTTGGAAAAGCTGGGGGAAGAGCATCCCAGCAAGGCCGTCTGACGCATTCAAACCTTTGTTCAACCTATACTTCTGGAGAGCCCAAAGACCACGCGTCTTGTATTCGCACCAGCACCCTATGGAGTCTGTCTCAGTGTTCCTTGAGCCGACACATAGTCCGCATGCCAGGCTCACCGCGTCAGGCCGCGTCATTACCATCCCGCATGCATCAGGAGGAGGATTCTCTACTTCAACAATTGGTTGCATTCTCCAAGTTGGTTCAAAATTCTATGGGCTGACAACTGCACATCTGCTTAAGCAAGGAATAGAGTTCTCACGACAGCGCAGGACTAACAGCCCTCCTCATGGCCACTCGCGTTGTGTCGAGGCGCAGGAACTAGATTCGATTTCATTTACCACGCGATCAATGGCGAACTCATTAGACGATAGATCTAGCACAACTTCAGGATATGGCATGGTCAAATCAACTTACACCGCACACACTTCCATTCTTCACTCAGTCCTGTATAATGAGGTCAGCGATAACGATGACGATTTCGTGGATGATGTCGAGTACGAGGACCTAGAAGAAAATGATCAACAAGCACCAAAGGCAGTCGAAGGCCTTGAGACACAATCCTTGTCTTTGGAGACCTTCCTACAACTCAATCCTGCAGTCTTTGCTCCTTCCAGCTGCTCTGAATTATGCGAATACCGCAGAATTCCAGACAATGATTGGGCCTTGGTCACTATGAGCATAGCAGAACCTCGGCTACCCAACGCCTTTTTCGACGCCAGCCAGCCATGCCAGCCAACGTTCTTCTCAAGCACCCCGGGGGATTTACCTGAGGAAGAGACCCCAGTACTCATTGTTGCTCCAAGGCAAAGAGTACTTCGTGGGATGCTGCAACCGGTGCCTTCTTTTCTAGGGGGCATCACGCACAAGGGGCAGGCTGAGTATTGGACAGTGGTCTTGTCTCCGGGATCAGGTGAGCTATAACAGTATCGCTTAGTCTGAAGTGGACTAACACATCACGTAGGGCTCTTTTCTGGGGACTCTGGCTCCATTGTCGTAGGAGTGGACAGTCCAAATCTCGTGTTTGGGCACGTGGTGGGATCAAACCCTCTTGGTGAAGTCTACATAAGTCCACTTGAATCCACGATGAATCAGATCATGGGCTTGCTGGAGACGACACACGTCTCTCTTCCAGAGCCACTCCCACTGTTGAGTGGTCTTGCAGCTAGTCACTTGAGGGGAGAGGATGATTACGCTTTCGAGCTTTTGACCTACCTAGATGGCCTTATACAAACAACCCAGCAGATATCAGACTGGTCTTCCTTGGAGTCTTGGGCTCTATGCTATCAGAGACTTGAGCTTTTGGAGGCTGTCAAGCATAGCTTGCGGATGACGAAGGATTCCGAAAAGGCAAGCGTAGTAACATAGCTTGATGGGGAATCTGCCACTAACTCGACTTCTGAGCAGGTTCGGATATTACACAAGTTCTCCGCCGATCATTCAGAGAAAGTCTTGGGTTTAGACTTGATGTTCGTGGCGGAATCGACTGCCTTTTCGACTACAATAAAGACCGGGGCATCTACGATCTTCACGGAGGACACAGATGATTCCGATTACGAGTTTGATGGCGCCCTTACCCCGAGGGAGCCTGAGCGTACGCCCAGAAATAGCATCGACAGGGATGACCGCGATTCAATCGCCACACCTGGAGTCTCGCGACATGGCATTGGTAGTGAACAGAGTTGGGCAGACGCCAAGATTCAAGGCCAACGATCTGTCCGATTTGCGGACGACTCACACACTATGGACGCATCTCACCAGGCCGACCTCTTGGATGAGAATATAGACATTATTGAGGATCCCAGTAGATCATCAGAGGCAAGACTACGGTCCGATCACGCCTCTCTTACTCAACGACTACCGCCTGTTGATGAAGACTTGTTTTATAAACGCTTGATTCAATCACGACCACGCCAACCACCCAGTTACGAGGAATCCGTCGCCTTGCCAGATGACACGCTGCCTGAGTACCATTGTGACATTGATCTAGAAGGCATCTTCATGCGCAAGATGGAAATCACAAACACCACGCAGCGTGCCGAAGACCGACAATGGCAAATGGTCTACGTTACTCTCCGTGGCACAGCCCTAAACATCTATGGCGTCAAGAAAAGCTGGCAGTGGGGCCGCGCCAGGGACGATGGCCCCAGCGTTGACCCTGACAATCCACCGTGGATAAACCAGGGGAAGTTATTGAGGAGCTATAGCCTTCAGTACGCTGAGAGTGGCATTGCGTCTGATTATAAGAAGTAAGCTGAACCCCTTAACGTATTGACAAGACTGAACTGACGCGTTCATATAGGCGGCGGTATGTGATCCGGCTGCGGGTAGAGACTGACCAGTTATTGATCTCTTGCTGCGAACTCTCCACCTTTGTCAAGTGGCTTGACTGGTTGAACGCGGCCATAAACGTTGCAGCCCCCGTCGAAGACCGGGATTTCCCTTTCGACTACAGCATTACACGGATAGAGCGTATACGGTTATTTCGCGGCCGAGAAATTACACCAGCCTTTGACCGTGACCTTGGGAGTGAGCTCGATTTTCGTCGATCAAGCACAACAACCGGAGATGTATCTGATGGCAGTGAGACTCTTGTTCCGAATTCGCCTGCCGTTGAGGGTGATTCATCACGACGCTGGGACATTTTTAGCCCTCCATATTCAGACAACTCGATCAATCCAGTGACGGGGAAATGGTTTCCACAGTGCCGGTGGTCGAGTGCGCACGACATGCTGTACGCCAAGCTATGCTACTCCAACCTCTTATTCAAGAGCCCCCGGAAGAGTTCTTATGTGATCTCGAGTGGGAAAAAGTGGTTCGTCGACTGGTCGACAGGAAGGATAGTCCGCGTATTGCCCCCTACCTATGAAGAGGTTGATTACTTTGGGCCGTGGCAGGTTGTCCATACCGAGAATGGGCGGATCTAGTCGCAGGCAATCAAGATTCTCTAGGGAGCCAATAGCTTTCTTTACAGACCTTATGTCGCTATCATTGGTCAGAGAATATGGTCTATTTCAGGAATTCTCAATACCTCAAAGTTGCATCCTGTCCCCCATTTCGGCCCATCGCGGCGAGTAACAATTTGGCCTGGGATGATCTGCCGGCAGATTGCAGCATCTGGAATGGACCCAGCCTCAAAAACTGGGACCCCATCAGCACGGATGATCATCACCGGGGTAAATTATGCCGACTTCTGACAGCTACAACTGTTTCACTGTCAGCTTTGTGCAGCGTCACGATCGAGCGCATCATTCTGTGCGAATAAAGGCATATGGCGCGGTAATACGAAGTGGCTGACCCTTTCATTTGCCCATCGTGGAATCACAGTCTCGGACTGTCGGAGGCCTTATGGCAGCTGACTGCAGATCAAAAGAGCTTTGTCTTACATGCGTGTTTCAGAGAGATGAATGGCGGCTGGAATTGATTAAGCTTACTATCTAAGGACAGGTATAAGATAGGTCGATCGTCCCGTCAGTAGAGGCATCCACTCAATCCTCTCTACAACTCACTCGGCCCTGTCTCTTCCAACATACTGAACAAAAATACAATGCTCTTCAAGAACCTCCTCGTCGCCGCCGCCCTCGGCTTTACCAGCTTTGCAGCTGCACAGCAGGGCATCGATCGCCCATGTGGCCTCAAGATTGCACCCTGCCCCGACGACACGGAGTGCATTCCCGACTCTCCTGACTGCAAGGACCTGAACCGCTGCCCCGGCATGTGCTACTTCAAGAATCAATACCAGACCTGTGGCGGCCACACACCTAAGCCCCCTCCTCCGTGCAAGAAGGGCACAAGCTGTATCGACGACTCGCGTATCCCGAACTCATGCGGGATGGCCTGCGATATGACGGGCATCTGCGCGCCAAAGAAGCTTCACCAGTGCGGGGGCTTCGCCGGGTTGGAGTGTCCGGATGGGCTTTGGTGCTATGACGACCCGAGTGATGACTGTGATCCTGAGAACGGCGGATCGGACTGTGGAGGAATCTGCCTTTAGGGAATGACGGTGAATGGGGCTGGCTGTCTTTCACTCAACGTTAAGTGATATGGATACTTTGAAGGTCGCATCATATTTTTGCTTGCCAAGCCGTCTTGTCAAGCCTGACTATTTGAAATTCACTCATGTACAGCCTCATTCTTCCACTTTTGTTAGGTTGAAACAGCCTTAGCACACGTGACGGTACTGATACAGTTCAGCCTCACCCCAAGTCAACTCCCATCCTTGAACCCCGCCTCTCCCAACTACCAAATGTTGATACCAATAACTCTTCTCTTCAACAGAGGTCGCAGTTGAAATATCGCCACGAGCCTTCGCACTCGAACTCCGCAAAGCCTCTATTTTCCATTCCATTCCATGTTCCATTCTCCAGCTGCCTGACTCCATTCAATATGAGCAGTCACGCGCTCAATCCTTCCATCTACCAACCTCTAGACAACCCATCCCAGGAAATCAGGTCACTTCAGATAAAGAGCTCGCCTACATTCTCTCCTGGACTGATCACTCCGGCAACCGTCGTCAGCTTCCTGAGCGCCTCGCTTTACCCGCCACCACGCCAAGGAGGAACGCCAATCAAATGCAGGCTTCTGACATTCAAGCTTCACGACGCTCCGCCGTACAAGGCTTTGTCTTACACTTGGGGTAGCCCGGATCCTACCGGCACTATCTGGGTAGATGGCCATGGCATACCGGTTGGCCAGAACCTATTCACCGCTCTACAACGCTTGTATGAAGACTCTTCGATTGAGTACCTCTGGGCAGATGCTCTTTGCATCAACCAGAGCGATGACGATGAAAAGAGTCACCAGGTACCCCTTATGAGCCAGATTTACAGCCGGGCTAAGACTGTTCTCATATGGCTTGGAGAAGAGATTAGTTCCACGGAAAAGGCCTTCTCGTTTATGCAGACATCGCTTTCTTACGCACTAAAGCTTATGGACGGGATGGAAGCTGACTATCAAAACGGCGATTCGACCTTCCCTCGGATGACAGCCTTTATGCCGGAAAAGATAGAATCTCTCAACAACGACTCGAATAAGCGAGCGATGAAGAAACTTTGCGAGAACCCTTATTGGAACAGGGTCTGGGTGCTTCAGGAGTTCACTCACGCCTCCCGTTGTCAGCTCGTCTGTGGCCGCCGCAGCTTTGACATAAGCAACATGGCTGCTTTCCTCTTCTTTTGGGAAATGGCGTTTAAATCGCCGCTGGACTTTTCTGGAAGCTCTGACTGGCATGACAATGTTTTCAGCCCTTTGAGACACTTTCTTGACATCAGAACCGGCACCGCCGATGGCCAAGCTGATACACTCAACTTCCACAAGGACAAGGGTTGGCTGGAACATCTGGGACACACTCTGGTAGCAATCTCGCCGGCCCATTCAGACATTTTCACTCTTTTCGGAAGAACAATTCGGTTCAAGGCTACTGACGTCCGTGACAAGTTTTACGCCTTGCTGAACCTGATTCCCTCAGAGCACAGAATCATTGAGCCCAATTATCGCCTATCAGAAGAGGAGCTCTATTACAATCTCGTCACGAACGGGGTCGGACATTACAACAACCTCTCCTGCATAACTATGGGTGGCGTTGGTACGTTTGAGAATTCAACCTATTCAGACCTCCCTTCTTGGGTCCCCGACTTCCGAAGAATTGGAGATGCTGAATCCCCATATGCGTACCCCATTTTCATGTCAGGCTTTGGCCATAAAAACAAGCTCGATGCTTCTAGGTCAAAGGATCCATTGTACTCATTCAGCGGCAAGCATCTCACAGCCAAGGGTTTTTCATTCGACAAGATAGCAAAGATGACCCAAGTCCCTACCAACAACATGTTGGACTCGATCGCCATGTCCCTTGGTCTACTCGGTGGGGAACAGTGTTGCCAAGAGGGCATCTACAAGCAGCTCTTCAAGGCCATATTCCCCCCTCAGCTACTGATAGAGCCCCACAATCCTGCTTTTGAGGGGTTCGACCAAAGGTGGGTGGCCGAGAAGGCGTTAGCATCAGGGTTCATGCTCTGTCTCGGGGCGGGTTCTCGGACAGACTCGTTTTCTAAAAAACTTGAGAACGAGCTCACATCAAGGAAAAGAGAAGGACAGAACCCGACGACTGTGGAAGGACTGCAGTTAATCGCCACGGAGGGTAACCCTGCACTAAGCTACTTTTACTCTGCATGTGACGAGAACGCCATCAAAGGCGTCACCCAGACAGATGATTCAGTCGCGCTTCAGGCCATTGGCGATCAACTCTACACGCAAGCCACGACAGCTTTTGGAACCCGCATAACCGAAGATGGCAGCGATACCGGCGAGGATTTTTTGGTCCCCTTCCGCAAACATCCGCCAATGGATTTCGTCAACGTATTCCTGGAGCGGTTCCAACACCTCTGGGCGTCAAGGGCATTTGCAATCACCGAGAGAGGGTACATGGGGTTTGTGCGGCCGGGGACACGTGTGGGCGACGAGGTGTGCATTCTCTACGGCTGTCCTTCGCCTCTGGTTATTCGCTCCGATGGATGCGAATATCTCCTCGTAGGGGACTGCTGCTTTGAGGGTACGATGCGCGGTGAGATGGTCGAGAGGCAAGAGGAGGGTGAGTTTGTGCTACAGGATTTTATATTCAAGTGAGCATTCATTGGCAATTCTCTTCCACCGTTACAAAAATACCGCTGGCATCGATCTATTTCAGTTACGAGCAACGACAAATCATCTATGCTACTTACTCAAATTCATAGCTGATGTTAAACCTCACAGTGAGGAATGATGGTGTTGAACCTAACACGTGCCTGGCAACGCGTGGGGGCCCAGCCCAAGGACACGATGGTGGACTCTGCCTAAGGCACCCAAATCTCTGCGACTGAGACATGCTTCGTTAGGTGGCCAGTCTACCCTAGAAGGAGATAAAGACGAACAAAGAAAAGGGCTGAAGCAGATAGAAAGACGAGGTATCTGCTAGCTAAGATATGTAGAAGAGGAGATAGGGATAAAAATTATAGTACAGGAAGTATTAGATTACATGCCTCATTAATATGGTACTCTGGTAATGATTCCAACTGATTTGTTCATTGCGAACTCCTTCGGGTGGTGCTGGGGCACTGGTTTGCACAGACCACGGTTGTGCCTGTTAAGGAGTACCTAAAGTTGTGTGTAAATGAAATGGAACACAAAGTTCTCCGCATCTGATTCTTTTAGTGCCACCCGTTGGCTCGTTTAGACCCACTCGGCTAACTATTTTCGGACTCTCCATTCCACGGGCCGGCACGTGCCAGTTTCACGTGCTCAACGGGAGACAAGCTTCTCGCTGATAAGCTTCACTCTAATCCAACAACATCACGCGTCGACTGCAAACACTCACTCAGAAGCGCGATACTTGATCCTGGGTCCAAGAGCGTGTAGCGAAGCAAACACTTTCAATGATTTCTTAGTACTAGTTCGTCAGTTGTTGTGCGTGATAAAATGGCTGATTCGCCAGCCTCGCCGGATGAGGACGTCAACAGGCGTCTTCAAGCCCATCGACACGCTCGACCTATCACCCCAGTTTTGGCCCTGGTTCTACTGGTCAATCTGTCCATGAGTCTATACCAGCTTCCGCTAAATAGACTCATCGAGAGACGGCTTTGCGGCGACTATTACCGGAGTACAGACCCATCCCTTATCCAACCAGATGGAAGCATAGATGAGAAACTGTGCAAGGTCGATGAGATTGGAAAGAGTCTGGGTCGGATACAGGGAATCATGGAGACGCTCTGGGTATCTGGAGGTGAGCATATGGCATCTTCGCGCTAAAACCGTCCCCTCGGCTGACCACCTGTAGACTTCATAATGACGATTCCCTTGAGTTTCTTGGCCGAGACGTGGGGTCGCCGAGCTATCTTGGGACTCAACCTTGTTCCAAGAGTCTTGATGTTGTTATGGGCTGTCATAGTTGGCCGCTTCGAGCACCTACTTCCTACGAGAGCCATAATTGCCGGTCCAACACTATCAGTTTTCGGAGGAGATTGCGTCTTCAACTCTCTCACCTATGCCCTTGCTTCCAACCTTACCGAGGACCATGTCAAGCGCGCCATCTACTTTGGATACATGAGTTCTGTCTCTTACGTGGTTGCCCTTCTCGGCCCAGCGCTGGCTTCATCCACTATGACACTTTCTCTTTGGCTGCCGTTTTGGCTCGGCATCTTCCTCCTCTTGCTGGCTATCCCCACCATATATCTCCTCCCATCTCATGGTGACCCTGCTGAGGGTAAAAAATCCCCTGATGAAGAGCAGAGGGAACCCCTCCTTTCGTCACCACTACTCAAGGCTCAAGAAGACCACAAATCACTTTTCCACTCTACTGCAGACCGCCTGCAGACTATTTACACCATCGTCACCAGCCACCCACGGAACTTTACATTCCTACTCATCAGCTTCATGCTCACATCACTAGCCAGCTCCGACACAAAGCTTCTGGTGCAGTACATCTCGGGACGCTATCATTGGACCTTTGCTGCTGCAGGATATCTACTCTCCGGAAAGGCGGTTGTGAACTTTACATTACTGACTTGGATCATCCCCAAGTTCCTGCGTTCGCGCGCTGAGCCTGGTCAAGAGACAGCTTCAACTGTTGACAAGACAAATGTTCGATACGCCACCCTTTGTCTCATAGTGTCTGTCCTCGGAGCGTTGGGCATCGCTGTGGCTGCTGAGATTTGGATATTGATTCCCTCGCTATTTGTCTATGCGCTGGGGTCCGCTCTCCCCATATTCACCCTTTCATTACTCAAATCACCCGCCATATGTCCCCCATACACTGGTGATGCGACAGACCCTTCCAACCCAGAGAGTCACATATTCTCCATCGTCATGCTCGTCAAGACTGTTGGCTCTCTACTTGGAGCACCCTTGATGGCTACGCTCTGGGTTCGTGGAATTGGAATCGGCGGCATGGCTTTCGGAATGCCGTACTTTGTCAGTGCGACTTGCTACATGATAGCAATTTATGTTTTCAGAGGAATTGACGTGGGATGGTAAGGCATTTAGGCTATGGGCAGCCGGAGGCGAAGGCGATCGATTCATAGCAATCTGGTCGGGTAGTTTTGAATGCGATCTATCTTCTGAATCTCATGATTGACAGCCTCCTTTCTGGAGGGGAACTACTTTTACGTCTGGTCGAGTGGTAAGATTGTGAATTTTCGACTGGCTAATATATACTATGAAGACTAATGTGAAAAGACACACAACGCATCGCTATGTGTTAAGAAGAGTGAAAGGGCAAGATGAAAAAACGGCAGGTGCTCGTAAATCAATAATGGTGTCGAACCAAGATCTCACAGACCAAGATCCTTCTTCAGTGCAGGCAGTACGGTGCCCTCGTTCCAGGTCCAGATCAAACCACTGTTGTGTCCTGCAAAGGCAGCTCCAGTCCAGTAAGTGTTACGCGAACCTTGAAGCTTGAGAAGCTTGCGGTAATAGCCATCACGAATCTCCTTGCCGGAAACACGGAGGTTGTAAGGGGCGTGGTTCGAGACGTAGGGGAACGTGACCTTCTCCGCGGCGTCGGCCGGCAGTGCACCTACAGCCGCAAGCGTGGCGAGTTCCTTGCGAACAAGATCCTCTGCCTCACTGTCGGTATACTCGGTTGTGTCGAAAGCTACACCGAGAGTGACCTGATTGGGTGTACCTGAAGGGTAGTAGCCGTTGCTGCCAGGAATGACGGGAGTGTTGAAAGGTGTCTGAATTCCGACGTTTTGGATGCTTCCATTGATGCCAGGGATATCAGCAATGCCAGCGAAGTAGCCAAGGCCAGAGAGCTTGGAAAACAGCTTGCGCTCGTTTTTGTCAAGGTCGAAGGGGTCAAGGTTTTCGAGAGTTGGGGGTGCTGCAACCACGAGTTTGCGAGCTCTGATGGTCTTAGGAGCGTGGTTGGGCCGTTGTACGATGAGGATGACACCATCCTTCTTGTTGCGTTGAACATGAACAACTGTAGAGTCGAGCAGGACACTGTCGCCAAGCTCGGCGGCGGCGGCCTTGTAAATGGTTCGTGTGTCGCCAGATGCGGGGAAAACGAAACCCCCAGCGACACTCTTCAGCAGACCAGGGCCAAGGCTCTTGAGGCCGTATAGAGTCGGGATGGTGGTGATGTTTCCTGGGTACCAGTTGAACTGGACGATGCTGGGTAGAAAAGCACTGAAGCCGTTCTGTTGGGCGAATTCTCCGAAAGGCTGATAAAGCTCTTTTGGGATGGGGTTAGGGAGAAGAAATCCCTGATCAACCCAGGGATACTTTGGGATGACCTGTTCGGAGTAGACCTTGAGTGCATCTGCAATGGCCTTTTGCGAAGCAGCCTGTTCCTCTGGAGTCTGAGGAGGGATGGGAATGCCCAGAGAAAAGTCGTACAGCTTGGGGGTGGCAGCTTCAGCAGCTGGATTTCCCTTCTTCTTTTCAACCTTGAGGCGATCAAGATAGTTGTTCACGACTTCTGTGTCCTCGAAGATGATGACACCAATATTTGCGGGAATGCCTGACGAAGGGTCGGTATATGTCTCAGCGTGTCCTCCAATCTGGTCCTTCCTCTCAATGACGACGACTTTGGCGCCGGCGTCCTTGAGTTGAATTGCTGCATGAATACCGCCGGAGCCTCCACCAATGATGGCCACATCAACATCATATGTGCTAGAGGGAGGCTTGTAGGCGAAAGATATGACGTGAGGAACCAATGAGGCCCAGAGGGCTAGACGGGTGTTCGACACACGCATGGAGGCTTCAGAGTGGCACACAGCAGCTTGAGTGTCAAGTGTGTAGAGGAAGGATGGCTTGCCAAGGGAGCTGTGTCACCAAAAGCGTCGCAGCGGGGGACGCATGATATAGGTACCTCAGGGTGCTCAAGGATGCCGCGGAGGCGGTGTTGGATTCTCTCATCTTGGGCAATAAGACATCACACGGCAAGTAAGCTTACTCACTTTCCCAATTCAGGCCGCATATTCCAGTCTTGCGAATGGTAGCCTGGGTGATTTGGAAGTGTCAAGGTGGTAAAGTTTGCCGTTATTCATTAGTATGATTAGCCACCATTCCAGAGCGAGGTTGTTTGGTGAGAAGGTTTGGACATTTCCAGATTTGTGAAGGCCGTTGTTCCGTGAGTGCAAGGGCTAAATAAATACGGAAGTTAGCTGCCAACTGCCGAGCCTACGGAGCTTGCGGGGAAGACCAACGGCTTGGTAAAGGGCAAGGATGTTGAAATTAAAGGGTTGCATCCCCCGTCCCGGGACGGGGGACGGAGTAAAATAATCCCCAATACTTGTCACTGTCAAAAAACTCAATGCTGTTAGAAGGCTGTAAGTCTGTAGGTGTTGTGGGTGTCAATGAGCACCAGTCCAGCATGTGAATTAGGATGTTTCAAATGCAATTCTGCGCCTATGTCGTAGGAGATATTGGCCTGAATACGCAGGATCGACATATTTTGACCCGAGAGTCTGCTAGTGCGTTCAGTCATGAGCTAAATGGCGACATCGTTTCATCTGTCAAGCACGGCAACTGCCGTTGGAGAACCATGTGTCTTAGACTTTGCAAGTAATCCGGCATGCCTGCTAGCCGATGGAATGGGTCATGTACACGTCGCGTAGGCCAGGGTATCAACGGACTCCGGTGCTTCCGGTGCCGTTCCCTGTAATTAAGTTGAAAGTAAGCGGACAAGTGACAAGGATTTCGGCTTGGAAGCGCAAGAATAAGCTGTAATATTAGGAGGGCAGTGTGATTTGGTGACTTGCTGTCTGCATGGCTGACGAAAGATTCGCAAGTGTCTTAGAGAATCAGTCAGAAAATGCCGCATCTGACATCGAGACCAATTCATGAGGTGTCATCGAGTCTTAAAGATTCCATTCGATGAGTGGATCTTGCATACGTTCTTATGCTAGCCTGTATAAATTTGTTCTTGTTGTCGTTTCCACCATGAGTTTTACCCGGTACTCAGAAGTTGAGATACATTAGTAAGCAACCACAACTCGATCTCGGCTCGCAACTACCTGGGCATAGGGTAGTTTATAAAGCCACAGTCTTACTATGAGATCTTACAAGAGCCCATTAAAACTATAGGGAGATTCTGATATAGTACAGACTTCTGAGCATACGATGACGGTCGAGTTCTACCCTCCTCCCACCGGACTCAGCATTCGGATCCCCAACTCAGTTTAGCCTTGGTCGCTGTGTTGATCGCACCTCCTAACTTCTAGCACCTTGGTTCCCAATATACACTATGATCTTGCTTCAAGGAAGGTAATAACCCATCACACGACAAAGCTGACTTCTCCGCCCATGGCATCAAGTTCAGTCTGCCAACACGCAAATAATACCTGGTATAGCTGAACATTCCATCTCAGTATCAGTTCATTTCTTAGAGAGGGTATCTATGACCGCCATCATATCATTCTTGCCTGAATCTCTGCGTCACTCACATAGTGCGACCCCCCTTTGCAAAGGTAGCCCGCTAGTACCCGGCCTAGCAATATCCATTCACGCATCGGCTCATCTGTTCAAGGGCCTCGTGAATCCTCTATTCATCCTCCATGTCTTTCTGGAGAGCTGTAAGCTCATCCCTGACCGCCTCGCAAGCCGCCTTCTTGTTCGAGAAGTCGTCGCCTTCATTGTTGCCGCTTTCCATTTCCGCCACTGCAGAACGCAAGTTCTGTTTCAACCGACCTTCCTCATGTTTGAATTGTTTGCGTTCCGCGCTCTCTTCCTTTTGTGCCTGGCGGAGCTCGCGCCACTCAACATCAGATACACCATCGTCCCGGAACTCGGCGTCGTCGGTTAAGTCACGCTCTTGCTCGCCCTCTGAGTTAGGTCTAATGTGGTCTGGAAGTATTTTGTGGTGCAATGGGTCGTAGTAATATCCAAGAGGCGACTGTTGTCACCAGCAATGCCTTCACGGGCTGTTTCAATGACGACTTGGCTGTCTATGACGCAGTTGCTCTGGGGTCCAGGTGTGCAAACTTCAGTCTCTGGTGGCGGCGCAGGTTGCACCAGTTGTGCATTCTCCATACCGCAGCCTAAGTTGGTGATTCCAAGGGAAGGCTGTTGTGGCAGGAATCCATTGTCGTGGGAACCTAGGCTCACGAAGCGTTCTTTTCTCTGTAGGACCATGCGTCGTAGGCACTCGATAAGAAGATCGGCCGTGAGTACCTGTTCCCGAGAGAAACCTGCCTGGCTGGTCTCGAGAAATTTATCAATCATTCGCCTGGCCAAGGTCTTGACGTCGCGGGCGTTGCCCCAGCTGTCGATCACGGCAATGCATGAAATAGCCGCTTCACTTGGCGATAATTTTCCGAGTCTTGGTCTGTGAGCACTTATTTGCCACTCTTGAAACCATTCCGTTTCAGCTTCCGCGTGAGCAATGTAATGGAATCGTCTGGGGGTGTATGGTGAAAGGTGATATCTTCGGGGAAAAGGCCGTAAAGCACAGGATATCTGGTCATGAGCTCGTGCATATCCTTCATCGAGCCAGCGAGGATGGCGACCATTCGACTAACCTTGGCAGGCTTGCTAAGGAAGCTTACCAGCTCATCAACGGGTTTTTAATGTGGCTGTTTATGACAACGCCATGCCACAGAGCAGAGCGTTCTGATGTGCTGATGGCTAGAATGCTGGAAAGAACTTTTACTCTTGAAATTGAGAGCTCTAATATGTACCTATCTTCTTGTACAATATGAGAACTCGGGTCATTGCGAGGTAGCTCTAGAGAACGACTAGTGCCGAAGACCCTTGGCCATTGAAAGCAGCAACGCGCGGGGCTGGGGCTTGGATTGTCAGCACCTGTAAGGCGCCTATCTCATGAAACCCGATAGAGCAATCGACCTTGAAGTAGGGCAGCAAAAGGAGATGAGGTAGGCTGTTGTTGGCACATGTTGTTCGTGATAAGCCTAACAAGGATGTAGTAGTCATGGTGCAAGTGAAAGTGCCCTTTCAGTAAACTCCGCCTTGAGTCGCCCCATTCGGGTTGCTCCGAGACGCTCAGATAACCGTGACTTCAAGTGATGGGGTGTTGGTTCACTACAACTACATTCGGTACCCCAGAGATTCATGGTCCTCACTGGATGTGGCATTGAAGACTGAACGATCAAGTACCCCCTTTGTTGTGGGTCGGGTGATTTTTGACCAAGTACGGAGCAAACAGGGCACCATCTCCTTCACAAGACGGAGAGTTGTCTCAGATTTCAACATGATGACGAAGTTGAAGTGAATGCTGATGGATGTGGGCGCGTAACCAGACCAATTGAGGCCCTCCCTATGTCGCCTCAACAATGTCTCGTTCTCCCGTGTCTTGGCCACACGCAAGAGGCCTCATTCAGGCATGCGTCAAGGCAGCCTGTGTTCACTCCTTCCATCTTGATTGCTCCGTGAAATATAAATCGGGCTGTCGGCGGCCAACAGGCGACCAGTCATTTGGAATCGAATCAGTTCCCCGCTCGCCACGATATCGGGGTCCTCTTGGCACCAGATCGAGTGAGACATGCGCTCCACCGGTGAAGCTCCTAACCCACACGTTGACCAAGATATTAACCCATGGATGCATCTTTTGTGTCACTCGTCTGGAACACAAATGCGCGAAATTCCTTGCGGAAGAACAAGAACTTCATAGCGTCGTCTGGGCCAACCGTTGGTGTGTAGCATTCCACCATTGTAGATGATCTTCATCGCTAGATCTTTCCGTGGAC